>OX392392.1:0-600000 GCA_947623385.2 Cladonia squamosa | reverse complement strand
AATAATATAAAGGACCGGGATATTGAGATCCCAAAGGGCGTCCAGACAGAGACATGGAGTCACGTATTGGAAGTAAGCACTGCGGGACACGAGGTTCTGGAATATACGCAAGTTGTGCGAGGCCTTATGCTCATGTAGTGGTTTACTAGTACGCTGAATGCGAAATGGTCATGTACAAAATGGACATCAACCTAACTGATACAAGGATTGGAAGGTCGGCCTCGTGAGCCAAAGCCTATAAGAAAATATATCCCGTGATCGACACAAGACAGCTCAAGATACTGTACATGAGCACTCAAATCTATCACCAGCACCCTCTGCATTCTCCCAAATGAGTCCACCAGTGCAGACTTCAGGCTTCCATATCATAGCTTCAAGCAAAGAACCAAACATCTCATGTATGATATTCGCGGTCTGAAAATTATCAATGATAAAGATACCACTCAGTACAACACCAAAACCAAGAACGCCCAACATTCTACAAGGTCTCCTCCCTCCCTAAAACCACACTACCAGTGACCATATCCTCCTCTCGCACCATCTATCACCCTCCACATCTCCAAAACACCTATCATTCCACACAACTGCAAATATCCCACGCACAAAGTGCAATCAGAATCCCATTTAGAATCAAAAAACAAAATACCATGCATATCTCACAAACCACCCTTTCAAGTATCCATCTTTTAAACAGTAGTATCATATATATACATGGATCTAAAACCCAGAGAAGTCTGCTTCATGTTGCTCCTACTTCCCTTCCTCTAGGTTCAATCTTTTTGATGCATCCATCCTGGTTGGGTTTATTTGCGGAGTGCCATTGGAGAAGACTGCTTCCCTTCCCTTGGGAATTATGAGGTGGTTTTTTCGGAAAAAGGATAGTGGGATAGGCTGGCTGCCTGGCTGAATAATGCGAGCTTAGGAGGGAGGGAATGCGTATAAAATTGATAAGGATAATTGGAGTGGAAGAGTGTGCGGATCGTTAGATGTAGCTATGAGGATATAGGTAGGGGTCCAGTCTCTGTCAAAGAAAAAAAGAATAGACATTTCAATGCTACTCATACCGTATCTTACAAGCATCATTCCAATCAACCTACCATCACAAATCCTCATCACTAACCTCCTCCATCGCCACACCCACTCCCCTTCCCCCATCCTCCCTTTCCCCACCTCCTTCCTCCCCACCACCACCTACCCCAACCTCCACCTCCATCTCCACCTCCCTCCTCCACCTCTCCTCCTCCTCTTCCAGCCTCCTCTTTTCCCTCTCTCTCCCCTTATCATCCATCTCCCCATCTCCCACCCCCAGCTTAGCATCACTCCCCCTCCCCCCCATCCCACTCCTACTCCCCACACCCCTTCTTCCCCTCCCGCCCACCCCCTCCTCCCCACCACCACCACCATACCCCTCCCTCTCCAACCCCCTCACCTCCTCCTCCTCAAGCAACCTCCCCCCCACCTTCCCCTTCTTCATCTCAATCTTTCTCCTAACAGCACTAGGCACGAACCGCGACGTAGCTTCCTTCTGCAAATCTCTAACCACAGGCGCGCTCTCATATGTCGTCTTCGCTTCCTTCACAACGATGGGTTTGGGTTTGGGGGGGAGAGATGTATCCGGCACCACGACCTCACCTTCTCCTTCGCCATTTCTGTGCGATGATGGTGGGAGGCGGGACGCGCCTAGAGGTTCCTCGTTCGGATTATTCGTAGCGTTCCTCTGTCGGTGGTGATGGGGGATAGGCGGAGGTGTATCTCTTGGCCAGGGGATGTTTCGCACGCTCTCGTCTGTAGAGCTACCACTACTGCCCCCCTCCTCCTCATCCTCTCTAGCTCTTTTGCCCAAACCCGTATACCCTCCGCGTCCCTCCCCATAACCCCTCCCCCTCCCCCCCATTCTCCCTCCCCTCTCATCACCTCTCCCATCCCTCCCACTCCCACGATCAAAAACACTCGCCTTATCCCCCAGCACCTCCCTCGCCTTCCTCACCCTCGCTAAATCCCTCTCAGCATCCTCCAACAATTTCTGATCCCTACCCCCCAGCTTCCCCCCCTTCCCCTCCTTTTCCGCCCTCAGCGCCTCGATTGTGCGTTCCAGCCGTGCTGGGTTCCGAGACGCGTAGCGTTCTGTGCGTTGGGCGGCAAGGGCGGCTTTTCCTTTTTTGAGGGCTTTTTGCTTTTCGGCTTTGTGGTGGGCGGTGGCGGGGTTGAGGGTGCGGTCGCGGTCTTTGGCCATTGTTGGGGGTGGTGAGTGGAGGGTTTAGGAGGGTTGGGTTGAGGTGGGATGGATGGTATAGATCTTGGGAGGGTGGAGGTGAGATGAGGACGGGGAAAATGGCTGTGGGGGAAGGAGGGTACACTGAGCGGGGCGCTTTTGATGGGTTTTATGAGGTTGAAGTTTCAAGGGTGATCCTTCAACAAGATAGGATACGGGAGTCTTGAAATGGAGGAGTGGAAACGTTTCCTTGAGGATGGTGGTTTCCGTGGACCTTGGAGGGTTTAGTTAAGAGGAATGCTCGCTCGACTGCCTACGAAATGCCTTTTTGCACATTTTTAGCAACCAGACTTGTTTCACGCAGCAGCATCATTTCCAAAAGGTATTGCACTTCAGGATTGGATTGCTATCTATCCGCCTACGAAGCTCGTCCGGGAAAAAGCAGCATAAAATTACCACTGTCGCTATCAGTCCTCCAAACCATCAATCAGATCGTCCAGCTTCGTAATCCTCGTAGCCACCCGTGCCCCTCCATGAAAGGAAACTGCTCGTTCAAGACACAGAGAAACAAGCTGCTGTTGTGGGTATCATGATGCTGTGAGATTACTTGGAGGTGGACTCGGTAACCTTATTGTAGAGATCTATGAGTACGAGAAGGCGAACATTAGCACGTTGATAAGACAAGCGGGGTGCGAATGAGGAGGATATACCTGTGGCGGTCTTCTCGACGTACTCAACAGTGTCGTTGAGAGTCTTCTTAGCGGTCTCGACGTAGCTCTCCTCGCCGGGCTTTGAGCTTGTGGAGTCGGTGACCTTTTGGGAGAGGGACTTATCACCCTCTACGGTAGGATAGTCTTAGCGAATAGAGTTCTGAAATATGCCGTTAGGAGGAGTATACCTGGCTGGACGGCACCAGCTACCTGGTCACCTGTACCATATCAGTATTTCGTTGTTGAAAGTGGGATTCACAAGGCTTGTAACACACCGACATCAGTGACACCCTCCTTGGCCTTGTCGAGAGTGGACTTCTCAGACTCTGGGGTCAGCTTCTCCTGCGCCTTAGAGGTGAAGTCTTTGCGTCTGTGTGAGGCGTATCAACAAGTCGCCTTTGCTTTAGGGTGTTGGACAGCAGGATTCAGAACCCTCTGCATCAACTTACCCTTCGTCAGACATAGTGATCGTTTATCGAAAGTGTTTTTGGAAGTTTTGAGTATTCGTAGACTATGGGCTTGTGAAAGTTGCGGGTGAGGGAATTGTTGGAAGGGGAAGAATGTTAGGAGGAGGGGCAGTGTTTATGTACTGGCTGCTGCCCCACACTACAAAGTTCGAGACCATGAATGTGCAGGTGCTAACGTCCTGCGTCATATGCCAAAAGGCAGTCACTGAGCATGAATCTATTACCCTTATCTTCGCTCGATCCGTGCGAGCATTTCCATATCGGTCTGCTTTATTTGACAGGTGCTGCTGTTCGCATGCTATTCGAATGCTCCATGTGCTACGTCATAGGGCGCGGGGCACACGTCTGTGGCACCCCACGATTCAGGTAAAGCTCGAGGGCTTGAAAGCAGCCCAGTGATCATTGTGCCTTGAGAATGAGGCAAATGAAAAATATTCTAGTATTCAGCGCCATCTGATCTCGATTCTTACGCATCCACTTGCCATTTCTGGCAGTAAACCATATACTTGAACGCAGATGACTATGTACTCCCATATCATGAAGATCTGGAGGTAGATGTTGTGTTATGATATATAGATGCTAAAGATATCAATCTTAAACAAGTCATTCACAACCAACCGCACTTCCTGAGCGGAGAAAGACTTAAAATGCAAAGAATTTACAAAACAGGACTGTTACAGCTGAAGGTAGTCGTCGCGCCAGTGGCATAAGAGGCAATCATACCCACGATGGCAGAGTAGATACCCAGAACAGCGGTCACAAATGATCCCAGGAAGAAGATCAAGTGGAAGGTGTTCAACAGAATGTCCTTCTTATAGCCACGGATCCACCTCTTCACTCCATTGTCATGACGGACAGTCTGTCCAGTTGCAGGGTCAAAACCCTCACCACTTTGGATAGCGGCCTTTTGGATCTGGAATCCCATATGTAGGAATGGTGGGAAGGTGTACGAAAATTGGAGGATGCAGGCAGCTGCGATGAAACCGGACAAATTTGAGACCTGAGGGATAGCCGAGGCAATGATGAATGCAAGGGCCCAGTATACTGGAACAACGCCAATCCATGCCAACTTACCGCCCTTTGTTGCTAGCGAGGGGAAACGAAAGAGTTCCATGAGAACGTTGTTGTAGACGACTTTGATGCCGATATTGCCATACAGGAGAGCAGCGATGAGACCAGAGGTCAGACCAAAGGCATTCGCGACCGTTTGCCAAGCATAACTTGAGATACCCTGGTAGGCAATAATGATGGTGAACTGTCCTTGGTAGGAGTAGACGAATAAGCCGAACAGCATGTATACAAAGTAGATGAATGTCTGGGCACACAGCATCCCCTTCCAGAAGTCCCAGGGGCGCTTCATCTCAGCCATAAATTCGACGAACAACATGGCACCACCATATGAGTACACTGCCTGCATGAGTCCAACAATTTGGCCTTGGAATCCAACACCTGCAGGAGGACCAGCAGTCGTGATGACGGGTCCCGGGTTGATCATATAAGCGGTATTGGCGGCAACGTAATTCGGTGTGCTGTGCGCGACAACAGCCATTGTTGCAATAATAACGATGACGTTCAGCCAAATGGCGAAGTTGGCCAAGTGGCCCAGCCTTGCCAATGTACGGATCTGGCCGAGCAACATTCCCGCAATGGCCCAGACGAAGCAGAGGACGATGAAACACGCTCCATTCTGGTCCAGGTTGGGCCCCTTAGCGGCCATCTGAGACAGACTCTGTCCATTGGTGACAATGATAATGCCGACATTGAACAGGAGCTGGAATGTTTGTAGGAGGTTGACGCCAATTCGCACGCCTTGACCGTAAACACGGTAAGCGATGTCACCATATGTCCTTAGAGGGTATTTATCCGAGTCCAGTCCAAGGAACATCCTCCATAGCAGATATCCTCCACTACGATGAAAGTCAGTGGCAGACAAAAGAACCTGGAGGCAATATGACATACTATCCAGCAAACGCGGCAAATATGGTGTAGAGTACAGCTCCGGGTCCGTAACCCATTTGCCTGAATGCCCATCTGTTCGGGAATGTCAATATATGAGAACATAAATAGCTTGTTCTGGAAGGCTTACGCTGTGGAGAAAGGACCAAGAATATCCGTCGTAATGAGGAAGAACACGGCGCCCCAAGTAGCGGTTCGAACAGCGCGGGAAGCTTGAATATACTCTTCCTCTGTGATTTCGTAGGGTTGGCGATCAGGAGAAGAAGAATTAGTCTTCTCATTCAGCTGCGTTACCGTTTCCACAGCTGGCTCTCTCTTCTTGGCGAATGGGTTTAGTCCCTTCAAGCCTGCAACACTCAAGGCAGTATCTGTCTGCGCTACATTGATATGTCGGTCATCGGCGCGAGTAATTGCAGCATAGTGCATGTACTCCTCGAAAGTGACACTAGGGTCATGTAGCTTGCGAGCAGCAGGTCGAGTAATCTCAGAAGCGACGCCAAATCCCAAGCCTGCAGATGAGTTCATGCGAGGATCACCTCCGTCCATGTTCATTGCTCCACCCATTGTGCCCGCCATGATGTCGGATTTGGACTGTATACGGCAATGAGGCACGTGAGGAAAAGAGGTGTGAAATAAGAAGCCGACATGAGGGAAGGGTCATGCCGTTATATATGTAGCAATCCGGCAAATGGGCCGGGGTAGCTGATGCTTATCGAGGGTCAATGGTTATCGGTAGTCGAGCACAAGCTCGCATTCCTAACAATTCTGGTGGTTGGGAGATTATACCTCGGGGCTGCCCGCAATTTGGTGGTGTGGTACCCAAAAGCACACCAGTCCATCATGGAGCGCAAAATGATACGGCGATATGTTCAGTGGTGCATCAGGTAGGCCACGAAGGGAAGGTAGTAAACAGATCGAACCCTGGCTCTCCGCCCTCTTGGCGCTGCTGGTCAATTATTAGACGCAACATCAACCAATCTAATGTTAAGGTAGGTAATTAGTGAATTATCATTACGGACGAGATGTCCAAGCTCAGTTTGGCCCAAGTTATGCAGCAGGGTCGGTTAACCAATACTTTTTTGCTGCATTTGATGTAGGTATTATCCCGACTGGAAGGTCGCCTGGTAACCTTCTAGGCCTTCTAGAAACATGCGGCGGAGCGGCAAGTGGAGTCCTACCTACCTTATTCAGATGTCGCCCCTTTGCAATGCTCCTTGTCGCAGGATAAGGTATCCCAAGTCTAGAACCTTAGGACATTATGCACGCCTGGAGGTACCTGCTTATCGACGTCCGTGACTATTTGGACTAACATACAGTCCTGCTAGAGAAGCTCTCTTCGCATTCACATTACAGACGTCATGGAAATCCTTCGTCGATCGTTGAAACCATTTTGCGCCTCCCATTGCAAAAGCATCAGTGGCGTTTACAAGCCTTGTGATGGGCATTGGAGAATATTGCTTAGCAGACTCAAGCCTCTTGGAGTTCGCCGCTTTGCCGCCACCCACTCTCTCTAGTTTCATTTTCGGCACCCGGTAAAGTGTCTTATTGCGCCAAGTCGCTAAAGCCATGCCGTTAGTAGCCGTGCTGGTCTAACGAGCCATCTGGCGAACATAGCATCAGTTGTTGAAGCTTTTGGAGAGCCTCGGAATTGGCTTGAAGCCTGTGTAAAGCACAGTACGTAAGTTTTGGGATAGCTCGGTTCCTTCCGCTCTTCCTCGTGCGATTGGCCAATGGTGAACGTCGCTTACGTAAAGTGCACGCCGTGGGCCGTTACGTTGGCACATGTGAAATGGGGTACCTTTGGAAGGACTTCAATGTTATATATCTTGTAGTTTCGATAGCTCTATGAGACGCTATACGTGGGTATAAGCTTTAGCATCCTTGGGAATTCCGCAGATAGCAACAAAAACGCAGCCAGGAGATTCCGCTCAGGCTACTGGGGTATCGTGGATGACAACAAGAAGGAATTTGGGATCTAATAACGTTGCATGTCAGTAAAATTAATGGTTTGCTCCTTATTGACAAGAGACCTACCAGGAACGATGACTATCTCGTTTCTGCGTGTCCTTAGTCTTAGAAGTCTGACTTCATCTGATTTGTCCATGCCCTCTGTGAAAGCTTTTGCCCCTGCAACAAAGGCGAATACCATTCGAGCGACCTCTTCAGCTGTATTACCCTTCGCCTCAATATTACCATCGCCAGAATACTCGGGCACACCTCTTGTCGCATCCGCTCCTTCTCCAGAGCCATTCTGCCTAGTCTCATTGCCGACTGGTGGATCTTCTAAGGAAGAAGGAGGCGACCTGGAGGACGCGAGAAGTCCAGTGCTGCGAATTATCGATCCGTCAGATTTTGAAAGTATCAGGGTGGATTGAACGCCCGGTTTGGAGGCTAGGCGTGAGAGGTTTTCAAGAGTTGCCACTGGCTGCAACACGTTTCATCAGTATTGTGAGAAAGGAGCAGTGATATATGAGATGCATACTGTAGGTTGTACCATATTGGCTTTGGAGAGACGTCAATCTCAAGCGACAATGTGCACAAAACAGCCGACCAATGCGTAAAGCAGTAATGAGATGTTGTCGGACAGCGAGCAATTCTTCTGGAAGATATAAAGGAAGTGTATCATGAATAGCTCCAGCACTAGCATATGTCCCAGGCAAAACTCGTACCACACCGTATCGCGCCGGCCTCGATAGTCACGGAAGTTTGCTGTTCGTAACGCAATGGAGGTGATAGAGTGGTATAGGAGCAGCAACGGCACCCACAATGTCGGGTTCAGAAGGTGTTCGGAGAATATTTTAGCGTCTGCTTTTGGAGGAGGTGGCCAGAGCTGAACATCAAAGGAGGTAAAGTTGAGGAAGTACTTGCTCATGCTTGAGCTGACAGACCGTGTTATTCTGGCTATGCTGTAAGTGCCCACGGCCAATCATGAGCTAGGATTGGCAAAGAGTCCCCGTCGGCATATTGAGTCGAGGAGGTACTGTCCGCTTGATGCAAAGTCTTAGTGGAATGTCATAGCTGACTTCTGTGCAACTTGACACTATTCACTCCATCATTGCTCATCTTTAACACCCAAGACCTATGCAATGCATTGGCTGTTGCCAGTCACGGAGTGAAGACCCTGCTGAGTCAGCTAGCGCTATGGTCAGAATAATTCTATGAAAGGTAGAAATGTGGACCTTAATATATCAAAATTTCTTTGTCTGCGCACCATGTCCTTCTACTTGCTAGCATGTACCTCCCCAACCCGATCTAATTCAAACATATCAATCTTTTACAAAGTGCTTCCCATCTCCCTTTCCCGATCTGCAATACTTATACCAGCACGTAGCCCTCGCCCAAGGCGACAGCCACCCTAAACAATAATGGGATCAAGCGCAAAAAGAAAGAACGATAGGAAGAAAGATTTCCAAAAGGCCAAATTGAAAATTGGGAAGGCACGACCAAAGCCCAGCAATGCCACGGATACAAGTTTTAAATCCAAATGTACGTTTTCTCTCCAACATTCGCCTGCAACATTGCCTCCCAATTATTACACCCAATATTCAAGATACACTGCATATTGCTAAAGTTCTCAGCCATTACTGTCCCCCATCAGTTCCTGATGGCAAATCTTCCCACACCGATCGAGCAGTATAGGCACCATCTTTCGCTCCTCTCGTCGCACTCCACCGAGAAACAACGAGACTCGCTCGCCTACCTAACAACCTTCCACACCTCTCGCCCCGTCAACAATCCCCTCCCAATCCCTGCCTCCCTCCTCCTTCCGGAACTGTACCCTCTCATTCTCAACCGTTCAAACTCTGTTCGCGCCCAACTTATCCTCCTGCTCCGAACGATCCCTCCCAACGACCTCGAGCCCGACATTGAAAAATTGCTCCTCTACACCCGCGCTGGCATAACACACATTGCACTCGACATTCGCTCTTCAGCGAGTGAAATCCTCCAATGGGCCATCGAATCTTGTCCAACAGAAGTGGTATCCTGTCCCGGTGGTTGGGTGAAGACTCTCAAACACGTTCTCACAGCGCTGGCATGGCACGATCCTCCCCCTACCCCCTCAAAAACCAATGGAAAGCAATCTGGATGGACTTCACTACCCGCAGCTCTCGACCCAGCGAAGCAAGGAAACGAAGGCAATTTTCGAGTAAAGTTGCTGAATGCCCTCTCCCCCCTCCTCGGCGCTGGCCTCATCCCCACTCCCGCCCCCACCCCTCCAGCCCCAAGCAAATGGCCCTTCCCCCTCCGTGGCGTAGAATGCCACATGATACCCCGACGCCACAACCCTTACCGACGCCTCAACCTCTTTGGCCCGCCACGAGATGAAGAGGGGGAGATGTATGAAGAGCGTGAGGAGCGGCAAAGGGTTTTTGACAAGCGGTTTCGAGCGGCTGTGGAGTACAATGTTGAGAATGCGAAGAGGGTTGGTGGGCAGTATGGAAGGATTAGTGCAGCGATTGGAGGAGTGGTCGCGGAGGGAATGGAGGATTTTCAGCCTCCTGAAGACCTTATCCGTAAGCGTAAAAGAGAGGGAAAGTTTCCGCATATTGATTGGGGAAGATGCCGGATCATACGCACAACAAGCCGGAGCCCACGCAGAGACTCGATTGTTAGGAGTAGGAGTAGGTAGGGGTTGAAGATATCTTCTAGACCACATCTTGGGATTACTAGTTCTCACATGGCGATTAGACCCATCGTTCAAGAGCTGAACGGGTCAGCAAATCTTGTTGTCTGGCTTTTGTACTGTTAGAAAAGCCGAGAATAGGCGGCACCAATTTTATCGAAAGCATTCATTTCCTATCAGTGCTATGCTAATGCCACAGTGACACGCCATTTGTATCGTAAGAGGACTATAGCCACCATACTGCCAAGCATGCATCATCCCATCCATCCAGTCATCTCATGCGTAACCCATTACACCGCCATTCATATGCTGCCTGCAGACCGGGAAACCATAGCAAGTTCATCTTTTTTAACACAATTACCGAAGCGAAACAGCACATTGAAAGCTGTTCAAAAAATCGTACCGAAAGATCCATCCGTTGGCAGAGCTTTGCGTGGACTGCTCTTATTGCCATTGGCATCGATGGCGGGTTTGCGGTGTCTATCAAGAAGCGTTAACAAGCACCAATCATCGGCGAGACTCGTATGACGTACCTGAATGTAAATCCAACGAACAAACCCTTCCCCATCTGCTCGTCGCGGTCCGCCATGTTCTCCAGTGCAGTTTGTTTATCATGCACTTCCTTGTACTTGGCCATATCTGCCTCATTCGAAAAATCGTCGAAATACCCAGCATCAGTCTCACCATCCAGTTCTGGCACGAAAGGTGCGCGCTGCTCTCTCAATTTCGACCAGTCGACTTCTGCGAAGTAGACATGCTTGTATATCTCGCTGATGCTTCGGAAGCGATTCTTCTTGGAGCTCACACAACGTGTGATCAAATCCCATGTACGCGGCGAGAGGAAATAGTTTGGATCTTCGAACTTTGGTTTCCTTAAGACTTTCTCCCAGTTGCGTAGATTCTGCCATGTCTCATCCACCGTGGCGCCTGCGAAGGGTGGATAGCCTGATAGAGCTTCGAAGAGCATGCAACCAAGGGACCAGTAATCTACTGTGAAGTCGTACTGTTCGCCTTTGAGGACCTCGGGCGCCATGTAATCAGGCGAGCCAACTATAGACTTTGCATAATTAACTTCGCGCTCACGTAGGGAACGGTACCCATCGCGCCGTTCAGCGACGGAACGCTGCTCCATTGGGTTGCCAAAGGGAACAGAAAGTTGGCCCACTTCCTCAAGCTTGATACGCATGGATTCGAACTTCTGTGGAGAGAGCATGCCGGCTGCAAGGCCGAAGTCTGTAAGCTTGACATGGCCCGTGGCGTCAATAAGGAAATTTTCCGGCTTCAGATCGCGGTGAATGTAGCCCAATTGATGTAGAGCATCCACACAGCAGAACATCTCGGCAATATAGAAACGAGAGTGGCGGTTGTGTAGTACGCCAGTGTTGTTGAGAAGAGTGCGAAAGTCCCCTCCAGGGACGTATTCCTGGATAGCATCTTAGTTCAAACTCAAGCTTCACATAAGATGTGGCCATGTACGTACCATCGCCAAGTAGATGCTCTTCTCATCTTGGAAGGCGTAAAGTAGCTTCACAAGCCAATCGCTCTTCGCTGCTGTCAATATGTCCCTCTCTGTTAAGATATGTCGGACCTCGTCAAGTTTGAACAGAAGCTTCTTGCTCATTACTTTAAGTGCACAGACTTCGCGAGTGTCCTTTTTGGATGCGAGGTAGACCTGTCCATAGCCCCCTTGGCCCACTTGGGTGAGGATCTGGAAGTCGCCGTGGCGCAACCTTGTTCGGCGCTTTCGCAAATTCGCTCGCTCCCTGCCCAGGTACTTGTGGCGTGCTGCTTCATATTCTTCCACAGGAGTTGCGGGGGGAGCGGGGAATTGAGAATTGAACAGAGCTTCGCGGCCTTGGCGATGGTGGACATAGCTGAGGAGGTCGAAATAATGGTCAAGGAAGTCTGAAAAGTGTTAGCGGACGCCGCGAATTTGGTGGAAGATAGTCTTACATAGCTGAGTCACGTTTGTAAGACGCTTCACCTTAGGCAATTGCAATTTCTCTAGCTCTTCAGACGTCAAGCCACGTTGGGGATTGTATCGGGCCTTTGTCCCAGAATCTGTATCTCTGGCCTGATATAGCTCTTGACGTGACACTGCCGCCTGGTTTGGAGATGGCTTTGATTGTCGGACACCTGGAGGCGTGTTTTCTTTTCCGGACTTGCGTGTAGGACTTCCTGGACCCAGACTAAATTCTGGACGATTGGCACCTTGGTCCACGCTCTCATCAAAGGTTTGTCTTGCGCTCTTGTTAGGTGAGTGGGGGCTCAGCTGTTGTCTTCCAGTCTTCGTAGGGCTGCCTGGATCGAGTCTCATAGCACTGTCGAAGGCATCTGGGAGCTCGTTAGCTCCTGGTGGGAGCTTGCTCTTGCTCGGGCTGCCTTGAGGGGTCGAGAAAGGAGATGTAAAGCCCGCGTTCGTTGGCGTGTGTGGAGATTCATAAATTTGGTTTCCCGAACGAGTGTGCAGAAGAGGAGGCGGCATGGGCATGGTGAAGTTCGGCTTGCCTTCATCGAGGGGGGAGGGTGAGTGTATAGAAGTAGCCATAATGTAGAAGTGCTCTGATGTCAAAGGCAAGAGCGATCTCGCCAACAGGCAAAGCCGCTTAGCCTGCGCTCGTAGAAGTAATCTAGGACTCCAGAACCTCTACTGTTGTCATCGCATGTCGAATCGGTAAGAGGTGTAGCGAATTGCAAGCTTGATTGTGCGGGCAAGATGCAGAATGTGCCTTGGCAGGTGTCATTTGATTATTGATTTCTGTGTTGGCTGATCAACCGCGGGCCGCTCAAAGGGGGCAAGTGCGCGCCATCTGCATCTCCAACTTCCGTCATCTATCCATCAGCCTCGCCTATCGACCGAAAACGTATCAAAGGTTGGTAAAACCTTCTTTATACGAAGTGCAAAGCGGGCACTTAGTTCTAGACATCATTGACTCGAGAAGCCTGTAACCTCCGCTTGACTCATCCACGACCTCACAAGTGTTCCATTCTATCCCATACCTTTGATGTGAAGATGAGTATCATTGACATCATTCATGCTGGGACGAGACGATACCCTCATACATTAGATGCAAAGTTACTGTACTCTAGTCGGTTGTCTTGCATACATCACAGGATGTTATCGATTGGAAACCCTTCATGAACTTGCACTGTTGCACTGTGATAACTTTTGAACGCCCGTGTAATGCCATCTTATTACTCCTATTTATTATGACCAATAGATTTTAACTTCGAGATTCAATTGGGTGCTTGGTATTCTTTGATGTCGAATACGTGACAAATGTCTGCTCGGTGTGAAAGCCTTATTTAGGTTAGTTGCTCAAAAGTACACGACCATGAGGCGCAAGGTTCGCTACGCGTTCCTATTTTCCGTACCTTGTGCGTCAAAATTCGTCTCTCCACCAGTTGCAAATACAGGCCATTACGGTGGCTACACGCTTTCAAAGACCGGCCGGATCTTACTGATCTTCTCGAGATCTGAGCCTTCTTGTGGACAAGAACATTGCAGTCTTTAGCCACTAAAAGTCTGCACTATGTTCTACAGTCATGAGAGTATGTTCACAATCCTACTTGTTATAAATACGGAGAGCGCTGATGACGATCCATAGTCCTCACCTCGCGCAAAGGGGGCGTAGCAACCGTATGGTATGATCGCTTTGAAGCCTTCCTGCCTGCCAGTGCGTTGACTGCAAACCAGGCTGGTCGCAACGCTAGGATCTAAATCTAGTTCTAAGAAGATCAACCGAAAGGCCATTCTTGACGTAGACGTACCTAGGACATGTCGAATCATCATCGAACCGGAAGCCCCAATGGCGTTGAGGTTGCAGAGTAATTTGCTGTGAGCTTTTCACTTGATTCTGCCCAGAAACCTGCTCACATGAGTTCCCACCATCAGTTACGGTGTCTCTAGCGTGTTCAATCAACAATGTGCTTACACCTTGTCCGACGCTCAAACTGCCCAGAGCAATGTAGCTAGGCTTCTCAATTTGGTCAAGACGTCGGAGCTAGACCCAGATGCTGGGAAGGCGCGGTAAGTACGAACATGCAAAGCTGCGTCTCTTACTAACGAATCGTTCTACTAGCCCCGATCAGCTGATTATTCATGACGATCCTGCTTTCGTGCCGGATTTTGCGCTTCCTGGTCTCGATATCGACTTGTCAGCTCTTGACATTTCCAGCGACTCATCTCGGCGTTCTAGCATTTTGTTCCCTCGCTCTCAACGCTCGAGTCTGTCTAGCCAACCGGATGCCGACAATGCTGTGCGGGGTCTTATTATCCCATCCTCTGACAGTGGAGGCGCTGGAGACTTGGGAGGCTTCATCTTCCCCAGTGACAATCCGAGCTCAGCTCAACAAAGTGCGAGAATCGGAGGGCTTCTTGAAGATGAAGATGAAGGCTTCAACCTTGACCCTGGCTTTTCTATAGACGCCGATGGCAACCTAATCGAAGAGAACACGCCGGATCTAGCTGCTGCCCCATCTGTAGGCAGACGACTAGGTAGCGATCCTGCGGCAAGTGGTCGTGTACGGCAAGAGCTGCTTGAAGGCCTCGAAGCTGGTCAATATCAGGTAACGTCCCGACTGTTTGCTTATATCTTAACTCTGAGCTCACCGTTTCCCGTTAGCCTGGTCCTCCAGACTTGGACATGAACCTCCCTAGGTTCGATGATGAAGAGGTTATTCTTCCCAATGCACAGCCTTTTCCGGAAATGGCTCCTCCACCTACTGCAGGCAAGTCTTCATCTGAAGCGGCTCGCGACCGTGAGTCGTCCCAGTCAGCTGAGGCTCCTTTACAACGAAAGGCTCGAGCGCCTAAACAGTTGCCAGTTGATGAGAGGCCTGAGCTGCACAATAGCGACCTCGCCCAATGGAAGACTGACTATGCTGTTAACATGCTTGCAGCGAAAGAAGCCAAGCAGCTTAATAAAGCAGCTTCACTTGCTAGGAAGAATGCGGCATTTTGGGTCTACGGTGCTGGTATCGGCGGCGTAGGTGCAGGTCTAGGCAGCTCCAAGCTCAAGAGCCCTCTTGATATGTTCGCTGGCGAGGCAATGATGGAAACTTTGACGGGTATCAAAAGTTCCTCAACCCCTCGAAAGAGACGCCACACCGACGAAGAAGAAGACCATGGTTCAGACAGTGAAGCTCGGCGAGTACGAATGAGAGATGACGGCGAGCAGATGGGTCGTGGGGATCATATGCTTCTGAACGACGACGAAAATATGATGATTTCTGTCGGCAGTGACGTAAGACGTAACTTCCTTTTGATCGATCATAGCTGACATCTTTAGGGCATCGAGGTAGGCCGTCATGCTGTGGCTCCACTCGAGGACCAATCGTTTCCATGGAACGTCAGCTCGGCCCTAGGATCGCGTCATGGGTCCATTGCTCGTGGCCACGGCTTCGCCAGCAGCGTTGGCGGATTTCCAAATAGTGCTGGCCCACCGAGCTCCTTACCAGGTTTCGGAGGAGCAGCGCCCAGCTCTCTCGACAGACGTGCCAGTCGAATCCCAAGTGCCAGCCCCCTCGGTAATCGTGGCCGAGAACGATATAGCAGCCTAGAACTGCCCCCTCACGAGGAAGATGATGAGCTACTAGGCGGTCGTCTCAACTCAAGTGACCAAGCATTAGACGACTTCCAGCTCTATGGTCCAGCTGCTGCAGTCGATACTCAAACAGCCATGCAGTCACAGTGGATAAAGGCGACCCTGGATCAAGAAGCCCACAACTTTCTCGAATTTGTGAGAACTGAGATTTCTACTGTTTCAGCACCCACAGACGAAGACGAAGATGAGCTTTCAGGTGATGGACAACCGAAGATATCCGTACAATTCGAACAATTACTACCCCCTCCACGACACACCAGAGTAGTCGCATCGCAAGCACTCCATCACATACTGGCCCTTGCATCGAAGAACCTCATCAATGTGAAACAGACGGAAGCATTTGGTCCGATCGATCTCAGTCTGCCCCCTGATGTTTGATCGATCTACAAACATGTGGCAGGCCTGCTCCGCCTATGCTTGTGAGTACGAAACGTGGTCTGTCCGTCATTCTCGCTTTTTATAGAAGACTAAGTAAGGTCATCTGTTGCTAACGTTGCTCATTATTTTGCTATATCTACTGTTTGCTAGCGTATACCCATATATGTACAATGTCGCTTTCCTGTAACATCACAGATTTGCATTGCTCGACAATATCTCTCTGCAATGTCATTTGCAAACAATTGCAAGACGTGCTCTCTTCGTCGCATACTTAATCCCAAAATAATTCGTTGAATACTAGCGCAATGACTTTGACCTGTGCTTGGTGTTCCTTCATTGCTTGTGCGACTCCGAAGCTGTCCATTTGCCAGCATCAGTGGACGCTTGCGGTCTACGGTGCCCATCCGCGTTCCGCCCGCGGGGCCAATGCAGGCCTCGGCCCACAGACGGACGGCTCTCCACGTCATACTGGTGGGGAAGGGACTCTAACCAAAGAGCACCGACATAAAGGTACACAAGTACCTGACACTGGAATCTTCCTCTCACATTCTCAGCTGTTCAGTCCAACGACATTCCTAATACAAAAAGACCACCCCTAGATACTCAATTAATGCCTCAAGTTCAAGAGCACCCCAAGCACCCAGGCGGGGGACGAAAGTATGGGGCTTTCCAAATGGTGAAATAAGTTCCTGTACACAGTACTGGACAGAGGCAGAGGTTAAATTCAGTTAGGAGATCTACAAGGAGGGATTGCTCAATAACAAGTTACCAACCGTGACTACCGATCCGAGCAAGCTCAAAGAGCAAGCAAGGAAATTCCTCGGTATTAAGAGCTTCAACTATGTTGCTGGAGGAGCAGGTGAGAGCGCGACAATGGATGCTAATCGGTTGGCATTCAGACAATGGAAGGTGAGTGTTGCTTCCTCGGCTCTGCGACATGTTTGCTGGCTGAAGATAGCCAGATGATCCCTCGAATGCTACGGAATACTACTCACCGCGATCTGAAGACCGAGCTCTTTGGTCATAAGCTGGATTCACCCCTGCTCTTCGCTCCCATCGGCGTTCAGTCGATATTCCATCTAGATAAAGAAGCAGGCGTTGCTGAGGTCGCTAGAGAGATTGGTGTACCTTATATCCTGAGCACAGCATCAAGTACCCCAATCGAAGACGTAGCTAAGGCTAATGCGGATGGTGTGCGATGGTTTCAGCTTTATTGGCCGCAAGATGACGAGATTACTATCTCCGTGAGCCCATCTTCGCTCCCTTCTCATCAACGAGACATGAATATGCTGTTGCCTAACCAACCTCAAGCTCCTCCGACGCGCCAAAGCCAGTGGTTTTACAGTTCTCATCGTGACCCTGGACACGTGGACGCTCGGTTGGCGTCCTGCTGATCTTGATAACGCCTATGTCCCATTCGCTAGCGGCATTGGCGATGAGACGGGCTTCTCAGACCCAGTCTTCCGCCGCAAATTTACCGAGAAGCACAATATAGAAGTCGAAGATAATATCCTCCTCGCCGCTCGAGAATGGGAGAAGGCGGTTTTCAGCGGTGCTGCTCATACGTGGGAGCAACTAGCATTGTTGAAGAAGGAGTGGGACGGTCCTATCGTACTTAAGGGCATTCAACATGTAGACGATGCGAGGATGGCTGTAGAGGCGGGAGTTGATGGAATCGTAGTCAGTAACCATGGAGGGCGGCAACTTGATGGCGCGATAGGAAGCTTGGAGGTGCTTCCGGAGATCGTGGATGCTGTAGGTGATAAGCTCACTGTGCTGTTCGACAGTGGCATCAGGACGGGTGCGGATATCATTAAAGCGTTATGTCTCGGAGCGAAGGGAGTGTTGATCGGAAGGTGTGTTTACATCTTCAGTTTTCATTCTTGGTACCGTGTTACAACAAGCTGACGAGCATGACTAGACCGTTCGTGTACGGTCTAGCAATAGGGGGCAAGAAGGGAGCTAGAGATGCCATGAGAGGCCTATTAGCAGTAAGCCCTTTGCATTCTCCGCCTATTTCTGACACATTTTGGTGCTCATGTATGTGATTGTAGGACCTGGATCAAAGCTTAGGACTAGCTGGAATGCGGACCATAGCTGATTGTAATCGCTCCATGATTCGAAGAGTGCAGTACGGCGGAGATACTATCGCGAACCACTGAAGTGGGGTTTAGGGCACGAGGTTTCATGTTAGAATCTGCGAACACTTATCAGAAGTCAGGAAGCCTTCGCGCTCTGGCTACTCATCTAAATCCTGATGCAACTTTCTAAATTTGAAACTCACCATTTCGACGAGCTATGAGATATCCCTAGAACATTTATGATGTTATGGATGTCAACATGTTTTGTCAAAGTGGCAGGTCGCTAACAGAAGTCTTCCTGAGAAGCCGATTGGGTGACAGAAAGTTGTGTTGATGTTATCGACGCGAGGCGATGAGCTCTACCATAAACTCAGCGCTTGACACCATAAGGTCGAACTTCCACCACCATCAGAACCGGACCCGTGTGCCTTTGCAGTTTTCAAGTCCGATGCCACAGGATAAAGACACTGATAGATAATCTTCTCAGACGGGAAGGAAAGCCTTTCCTGGAATGCGAAAAGTGCGCAGTTGCAAAAGTAACGATTCCTGTGTTAGGGTTATGTTCGAAGCATTCACTATCTCTGGGCTAAGTGGTGCAGATTTTACCAATCATGCCGGTCATGAATCCTGAGCAGACTCCTCTCTCTCATGACCAGAGCGAAACGACCTATTACCTAACAGGAGATCAGCAAAAGATCATTGACACCTTCGAACACCAGCTCGATCTCCTTCACTATCTCACACTCACACGAGTCATCGTGCTTGGAGAGTCGAACCCCGTTCAGTTCGCTTTCCTAAAACACCTCGTCGAGCTGTTGAAAAAGAAGCACCAGATCGACGAGGTGTTCATCCAATGCAATACGGAGCCAAATAGTACCACCTGGGACATCGAGTTAGACGGATTCACCATGGTGCACAATAGGGACAACAGTCGAGATGCACGACCCACTATCTGGAGTAAGATCACTACTTCCTCAGTCGTTGTTGCACCATCTGTTCCACCTAGCGATTTGTACCAAGCGTTCAAATTCTCGGGTTTCGGGTTGCTCATCTGCACGGACATTGATGACATATTGAAAGACCTGCGTCCTCTGAACTTGTCTACATCGACAGGCGGCATCTTGAATTTCTTCTACAGGGTTCGAGATTGCGGATACAAAGTGAGGATGCCACTGTTGGAAGGGGGGGAGTCGTGGTGCGCCGAAACGAGCATCCATCGGGTCGGAAAAGGGCGTACTTTTGAATCTTCGATTGGTTGTTTACAAGGATGGACTACGATAAGGCCTGCACCAATCTCTACCAGCATTGGCAATCCGCTGTCTGGAGTCGACGCAGAGGACACGTTTTTAGTTGAAAAGCCCGTGGAGTCCCCCACACTCCCGCTCTAGAATGCTGTATGCAGGCTTTCTCTCTGGATAACATCCCGGATTTGGAAGATTTCATGATTGATAGAGGTTTGGAATGTACAGCTTGGCCAGTGTAATTATTTAAACATTCAGAAACGGACACGCAAAGGACCAATATCTTTCCCAGTGGCAGCTTGAATTTGAAAGCTTGCACAGCCTTATTGAAGGAACTTCCCTCAATCGACGGATATCTGCCCATCAAGCTCCCAAAGAGAATCTGATAATGGACTATGTAGCTACAGCCTCGATGCCATCCGGACACAAAGGAGTTGAGACAGGACATATGAGAAGGCTTTCGACTATGTTTTCATCTACGGGCCAAGAGCTGAGTTCATAGGAGCTATTCATACTTAATTAGAACCGGGTGAGCACGATTATGGAGGTAAGAGATCGGAGGAAGGTACGGAAGAGACACTGTGATTGGATTATTATGGTAGACATGCTATGCATTGAGATTGGAGTGCTCTTGGTTCAATGGGCAGGGAATGAATAATGTGAATAACAAATTAGGATGTCTCCCGCCTATCATCGTTTGCACATCAGATTACAGAAATTACATACTCATCTCCTCATCTTTAAACCTTGACAAATCTTACATGTATTCGTAAAAACCCCCTTGCGAACGCCAAACAACCGCATTCCCAGTCCCCCAGTGCCCCTCTCACAACTCCTCCTCCATCTCCCCCCTCCCCATCATCTCCTCATATCTTTCCCACCCCTCCTCCCCCACCAACCTCGCCCTCTCAACCTCCCACTCCCTCACCCCTTCCCAAGTCTCCTCCGGAATCCACCCAATAAACGCCCTATCCCCAAACCCCCCTATCCAATAGATATTCCTCACCACCAACCTCCCCCACCAACTCTCATGCACCCCTCCTCCCGGCCTCCACGCCTCCGCCTCCTCATGCCGCGAAAAGAAACATTGCGCGACACCCAACTCCTTCACCTCTTCTTCAGGTATAGGCTCGATATATCCAATGAGAGACACACGCGGCATATTCATTGGCGAATAGGTGTAGGGATCGGAGCTGGGAGGCGCGGTGGGAGGCGGGTGCCAGCGCAGGGAGAGGGAGATGTTGGAATTGGAAGCTGTGTTGCGGAACGTTGTGGCGATTGTGATGGCGAGGAGGGTTGGGTTCGAGGGTTGGGGGAGGCAGGGGGCGTAGTAGTCTATTAGACCTATTGGTGCGTTGGAGAGGCCGGGAGGGGGGTTGGAGAGAAAGGGTTCTTGGAGGGGCGTTTGGTCTGAGGAGTCTTGAAGGCGATCATAGTCGGAGGGGAAGACGGTGGAGAGGGTGGCGATGGAGGAGGAGTTGAGGATGCGGCGGGCTAGGATGGCGGATTCGCGCATTGTGGGTATTCGGTAGCCGGTGGTATCTGCTGGGTTCGAGAATATGTGGTCGGGTGGTGGGGGGGCGGACGTTGAGGTGGAGAGGTGGAGGAGGGAGAGGAGGGCGAGAGAGAGATACATGATTTCGTTAGTGGTTGATGCTTGTGAGAATATGAAGGGCAGATTTTCAAATACAAGAGAAGAGGAGGGATTCGTTACATCAGAGAAGTAGCACGCCGATGTTTGTTCTACGCGATGCATGATGGTGCTCTTTGTCTATTGGTAGGTGGAGGACAAATTGTACACAGATGACGGTAGAAAGGCCAGTGATAGAAGCGAGGACTACTAAGCAACTTTGACGACATGACAGGTATCAGTGGGTATTTTCAGTCCTATGCCACCAAGTTTACGAATGAATGAGTGATGCTGTGACGTGAAAAGTCTTTGAAGTGGACATATATCGAAAAAATTCAATTCTGAATGCCTCTAGAATGTATTTCAACTGCTTCAAAGATCATTCAAGACCTCAACTTTTCGCATCCCACATCGCGTCTGATAAGAGATCCCTCATCTGTCACCATATCTCAAATGTCTAGTTGGCTTCAGGATGTGAAATTGGTGGACGAGGCCCGTCAGTGTAGGCCTAATTCTCCGGAGGCGGAGAAGCAGGTGGAGTGTCACCATCAGGGTCCTCTGATCCGACACACTTGTTTTTCGGTGGTTTGGTAGGTTGGGGTTGTATGGGACGCGGCTGGGTATGAGGCCCGGCCATTCTAATTGGGGGAGGAGTCGCAGACGTGGGCGGAGAATCGTCGCGAGAAGGTTTTGATGGACAACAACCCTTGGTTCTAGGTGGTGGATTTGGAGGAAGAGGTTGGGTAGGAGGAGGTCCAGAAGGTCCAGGTTGAGACATGGTGAGGCTTGCCTTAGAAGATAGATGTTGTTGGATGCTGCAAAGGATGTCGAGTGTTGATTGTATCTGGGTGTTTGTGAATGCTTCTTGTCAGTAAACTTGATCGATAGAAGATGTTTGAAGTATCAGGAGCCTGTGAGTGGGTGTTGGGCTTTTTATACGTGCGAGACATAAGGCAATCTGCTAGAGAATGGACAAACCGTAGATAACGAAATTACCGTAGATTGGGAGTGAAGAAAGATGATCGGTTACACCCGACAATTTGCGGCCGATGAAGCGGAAGAGTACATATTCTATGATTAAAGTGACAATAAAGTGTGGCTGCCAAAGGCAAGCCTCACCGGGTTAATTTAATCAAAGCTCCGGTGAGAGTGACAATCAAACCATCTGGAACTGTTTGCAGCCTATCGTCTTCTGTAACGCTACTCATTTTAGAGAACTGCGGTGAATTCATACGGCCCATAGGTCGATTTCTAGCGCTGAAGGTCTAGGGGAAGTTTGTGCCGTGGAACATGGTTAAAGACATATTGCAAGGACGGAAAGAGTCGATTCACTTAGGTGGCATCTGATACTGACTGTGTCACAAGACCAAACCAGGATGAATCTCACCCCCTAAGCTCTGGTACAAATTGCTCTGCCTAGTCTGCATGTCCAAGCCCACTCATGCATAATATCCATCTGAACCATCTGAGTCATACCTCCGTCGGCGTACATCATCAGCTGAACGGCTTCGGCGCTGATGATGGGCGTCGATGTGCCCCTCATGTACGTTAATTTTCTGTCTGACGATGATTGCTTTGACTGTTGCGGAATGGGTTTGTGAAAAGAAAGTTTCGTCGCTGATGTACGAGATTGCCGCCAATTGCCTAATCCGCCGTCAGTAGCCATCTCCTACTATAACAGCTGGCCGAACTCACCATTCCGTCCATTGTGTTACGTTGTCCGCTGCGGTCCTTGAATCAATCTTGGCCTGGAACTGTCTGTCGTTGATGAAATTGGTCAAGCAATTGACTACTTCATCGACTTGGGGGCCCATCCCAAGAACCTCCCGAGCCCTTCTTGGGTATTGAAGTTCGGTAATCTGAATACCGGGGCTGTTGGTAACTTGCCATGGGGTGCGGCCATCTTCTTGACGAAAGCTTCGAAGGCAAATGAGTCTTGCTTCGGCTTGAGAATTCGCAACGTAATACGACATGGTATCTGACATGTTCTAACTTGCTAAGCTAGTAGATGTGGTAGAATTTGTTGTGGATGACATGATAGGGTTGGCTGAATTCACACTTTTATATTTTAACGACTTGATAGCGCTTGCTGGGTAAGCTCTCGCAAACAGCTGCTCCGGCGAGCTGCCTGCCTAAGTCCATCAAAATAAAGGATTACGTCCGATTGCCTAGCAAAAGGCGGAGAAAGGACTGCGAAAACGTACGTGGCGCCCTGCAGCTACCATAATGCCTGGAAGAAAAGGGAATATAGAAGATTGTAGAAACTTAGGTAGGACAGGTGTCAATATGGATCACAAAGAAGGTCTGACACAACGTGCTGCAAATATGTAGAAGACATACAGGAATTACTTTTCAAAGGAACTCCGCAGAAACAAAGAGCCCAGCGGAAAGGTACGTTTGCCCACCAAATACCCCCAGTGAACATACCACAACAGTACTGCGGCTTTAGAAAATAGCCATTTATCAATCAATTTGCGTCCACTCCTGTCAGATATGGAGGCAAAGCTAATCCTTGGGCAAATAACGGCTCAAGCATAGATGTTAGGCGCATAGTCCCTTTCATCTGTATACCAACAGATTAATTTCATCATGCATTATGCGCTGCTTTGTGTATAACTTGTCGTGAACGGAGCCATTGTGAAATCCAGAGCACATCCTCACCGCTGACCGGAGAGTACATTCTAGCCTGCTGTACTCCGACATCACTCACTTAGTGGGTACTGATTGACGCCGGTGCACTCAGTGTAAAACGAGTGACTCCCACCTCTTCCCGCTGACTAATCAGCCCCCTCGGTAAAATCCACACCCCGGCCAGCTGGCCCACCACAAAGAAATCATCGCTGTCTTCGCCCATCGCATCTCCAAACCAGTACCTCTATCAAGATACAGCTACTGTGAGTTGCCTCCGCCTACGCCATATCCATCCATCCCATCACCACGCTCTCTAACACTGCGGATAATCCAGAAAGTTCAGCTAGCTGACCCTCCCTCGCCACTCCCTGCAGGTCCTACAGCGCACAAAATCACAGATACAACAGGCCACAACCGCAATCATGGGGAAAGTCCACGGCTCGCTCGCTCGTGCTGGAAAGGTCAAGTCGCAGACACCTAAGGTATTCCCACCCTCCCCTCTTACCCTTACCACGCCTTCAAACCACAACCCTATCTCTCCGACCGTGCTCCTCTCGCATCCCAAATCATCGTGTCTTGCTCTCTCTGCTACCGCATACCGCTCACAAAGAGTTCTGCTGACGCTCCTTGATAATGAAATGATAGGTTGAGCCGCAAGAGAAGAAGAAAACGCCAAAGGGTCGTGCGAAGAAGAGAATCACTTATACAAGGCGGTTCGTGAATGTGGTGACGACTGGCGGGAAGAGGAAGGTGAGTTGGAATCTATTTTTGATATCGATATGATGGAGAGAGGGGAAGAGGGCTTTGAAGGAGGAGGGGGGTGATGGAGGTTTGGCTGGAAGGGTGGGGCGGAGGTGGAGAGGGGTTGGAAGCGTTGTTGGTGGGATTGATGGATGGCTAACGTGTGGCTGCTTGTACAGATGAATCCGGCTCCTTCTGCTTAGTGTGTTTGATGAGGATGGGATGAGATGAGGGAGGAAGGGTGATTGGGGATACAGGATAGGAATGAGAACGGATGGATGCAGAGAGGAGCGAGATTTGATGGATGGACGGTGCATGCACGATTGTCGTTGTTCATATCTACAGCAAGGAAAGGCATGGCGGCTACAGTGTGCAATGGATTGAAGTTATTATACTCAATTCGAGCTATCGAATACACACATGCGTTGCAAATCAATTCCTCCTCTTCATCCATACCCACGATACACATATCCCATTACCGCATTCGTTCCTCCTTAAGTATCTTCAATTATAATCTTAAAGCAAAAACGTTGCCTGACCTTGTCAACGATGTGAAAGAAGAAATGCCCGTCCAAATACCCTAATAATTGTACAAGGAGAAGAGAAAAAGACTTCGCTGAAAAAAAATGTAAAATGACATGCAAAGCGATTCAAGCTCCGAGCTCCCAACTCCG
Organism: Cladonia squamosa; assembly: GCA_947623385.2. Taxonomy (NCBI): domain Eukaryota; kingdom Fungi; phylum Ascomycota; class Lecanoromycetes; order Lecanorales; family Cladoniaceae; genus Cladonia; species Cladonia squamosa. The sequence goes on along the minus strand of OX392392.1, from coordinate 575,049 downwards.
TGAAATGAACTTCCCGCTTCCTTTTTTAGAACTGATCATATAGAGAGATACGTCCGTTGCTATACTCCTCGTCGGCATCGCATGTGATGATACTGAGGGTTGATTATTATGCCGCTTTTGCTGTAATCGAGATTGAGGGTATCGAAGACGATAGAAACCAACGGTGTACACACATGTTCCTCCGTTGCTGCAATCATGATTGGCGTATCAAAGAGGAAACCACCTGTGTACATGTTCCTCCGTTGCTATAATCGTCATTGATAGCACATGTGAAACTGGTGGAGTCAATGGGCCGCCTCGGCCTAGCTCATGACGGGGTGGGGGTCATAGAAGAGCGATACCGCCGGCGAATGTGAATGTGTTTCCTTTCACTATCATCATCGTGATCGGTGTCGCATGTATGGAGGAAATGCTAGGACGCGGAGTGCCTCTCCGTTGCGGTAATCATATTGCCTTCATCGCATGTGATACTGCTGGCGGAGCGAGGGTCTCACTTGCGGTAACTGATATGGCAGCTATCGCATGTGATACTGCGCCGTAGAAATGGTAGGATGATAAGGAGGTGCTATTGATAAGTTTAGGCGCGTATCAACGGACTGATTGCAGTAGGTGGTCCATAGTTGGCCCGTTATGGTCAAGTGGTAATGGACCTATAGCTAAATCGTGATGATGCTTAACGCGTAAGACAATAATTGCATATAAAATGGGAAGGGTGTAGTGCGAGAGGTGTTGCGTGATCCATTAATGCCGGTATCGAGGACCAGCGGTGAGGTGCATTGCAGCTATCATGCCAGGTCTGATGATGTTCCTAGTCCGTGGGCGTCTTAGAGTGATTGGCGCGTTTGATATCCAAGAAAACAGGACTGCCACGCTCGTGCCAAGTGCTGGTCCTGGCTCTGCCCATATGCGCAGTCGCATCTCAGGTAAAAATCAATGTTGTAGTCAAATTTCGGTCCTTCAGCTCTTTCTAGGGCCATGTCCGGTTGAGGACGGGTTCCCCTGGTGATGGCCACCATGGTGGCTTTTTTTCTCCTAGCTCTGCTTGCGCTTGTACGACCTCGTGGTCTCGGGTGGCTAATGAAGCATCGCCTTGCGCGTAACTTTAGTGGAAACCGATCTCACGAAGGCTAAGTTCGGAAACTGGGACGTCATGTTTCAAAAGTGCCCCCATGTTAAGGCTTGGCTCGATGAAACAGCTCGAGCTTCAGAACGGAGTGGACCCTATGAATTCTCCTGTCAAAGCATACAAACTGCACGACGCTGATACACTTCTGCTAGGCTGTGCGCTGACTTTGCGATCGAGGTGTTCATACACCGGCGTGTTCAGAACCTGCATACAGGATCGCAGGCTCGCTGCTGTAATGTTCTTCTTCTTGAACCTTCGCTAGAGGCGGCTCGCCATACCAGCTCCCATAGTCTGGTGCTTTAGACACGAAGGAGCTGCTAGAAAGTGGGGCATAGGTGATTGGAGTCATCCAATGCTGAATTGGAGGGGTAGAAACTGCAGGAGCTGAGAGCGGTGTCATATGCGCTTCGTTGATCGAAGTATTGGAGGAATTATTGCTGGTTTGCAGAGACGGCGGATTCATTAGTGATGCTCGTCGTCGTAGTTCCATTGACGGCTGCTGTGGATGATGGTAAGGGCTTTGGTTATTGAGATGCAGGTCTTCCACAAGACCGTAAGACATTGATCTTGCCGGCCCCGGCATAGACCAAGCCGAGTCGCTCCTGGATGGTGCTGATGGCGCGAATGAAGTGAAGCTACTTCTGTTGTCAGAAGCACTGTGCAACGAACTGGTCGGTCCTGATAAATGCGGGGAAAACCCTGGTGTCATCGGCGATTCCGCATGTCTCCCCCAGTAGAGGTGGGAGGCATCCCCTGGTGACGAATGTCCCCCTGATGTTGCGACATCGGGAAATGGGGAGCCCCAAGAAGTCCTACTATGCTGCGGAAATTCAAAGCCTTGCGAAGTGAGGGGCGCTGGATTAAGCCGTTAGTTGCAGATGTACATAGTGCCTTCGACACAAGATAAATCTTACCTCTGGTCATTGGAGACACAAGTTCCCCACCAATAGACCCTCTTGAACATAGAAACGGAGCAGAGAGCTGCGAGTAAGTGTGATACTCCTCAGGAAGATGCCCACTCACCAAAGCCGGTGAAGACTCTGATGAAGTTGACCCCCTCGTATCGGCCTTGGAAGAAGCACGAGGTCTTCGGTCAAATTGAGGTTGCTGATCCACGGGAAAGAAGTTACAGTCTTTCTTCAACCGAATACAATTGGCGCATCGATTCTGTGCGTCATCCGGGGCAAGCAAACATCTGATCTTGCGCCGTCTACAATGTCCTGTGCAAAATTTGTTTAGCAATGGCCCGCTCAAAAGCTTTCAGATATGACTACACATACCACATGCGACGGATGTCCGATGGTATCCTAATTTGTTCCTTCTTTTCTCTGCTATAGTCATGCCAGATTCGCTACTTGCCAGACCTCGAACATTCGGAGTTGAGGCCGACCGCTTGAGTGACTGCGAATTTTTCCTACGGCGTCGCTGCGACAATATCGCCGCCGACGTGAGAGGCATCATTTGAGGTGGTGGAATAGAGCCTGGGTTCCCGTGTTGGAATGATGTTTGCAATGGATCTAGCGAATGGTGTTGCATGACGGGTTCCTGTACGGGCTGCCCGCCCGACGCCATCTTGGTTTCCTTTATATGATCTTCTCCTTCCTTGCTACTGAAACCTTTGGTAAGAAGCCGAGAACGATATCGAAGTTTCACTCTCAAAGTCTTCCCCGCAGCCATATAGAAATAGAACAGTTGTCCGGCATGCGGCTTGAGATCATCTGCTGCAAGTGGAGTTTCAAGTGAAGTGTACTGCCCTAAAAGCCGGGAACGTAGTGCTATTTCTAAATGGGTCGCCTGGACGGAGACGGCTGGAATAGAAACAAATCAAAACAGTGCTCGTATCAAAGCTGTATATTCCTCAAAATGGCCTGGTTATGGATAAAAATGGTTGTGAAGAAAGCTGAGGCGAAGCAACGTCTATTTTGCAGGCCCGGAATCATACTACTGACGCAAGCTAATCGATGTCAGTAGCGGCGGCGAAGAGGAGCAGTAAAGTAGGGCCGTATTACTTGATTATGGCCAGGCCTCATCCAGATTGGCGCGTACTGCAGGAACTGCTAGGAATGTCCCGACTGGATCAAGTAGCGCTGTCGTTGAACATCCGAGCTGGTATTAATTATATGGTGAAATCTAGTCGTTGATGATCCCCCGGCTGCAATGTCGCATTTAGTGTAGGTTCAAGAATTCAAGGTAGCCCAGGTCGCCATGTGCTCTGCGAGCTAGATTACTAGCATGAGCTGCATGACTCGAGGCGAAAGCGGGCGATAGGGATGTACTAGGAAACTGGTTGATGCAGGGAAGGGTACCGATGTAGGCCAATTGTTTCAGTAGTGATATGCGGTGAATCTGGTAGGGCTCTGTGCAGGATTAGGAGGATTAAGGAAGGCGATGATGGGGTCGAAGATGTTGAGGGTAGTGGATCGGATATAGCAAGAGAACCAACGACAAGGCTCGCTACTTTCCGCTATCGAATACCATGGGGTTGCTTGGGTTCTTGTCTAGAATGTAACGTCTCATTTACTTTTTGGCCTCTTAGCTTGGATTAATGTACCTGCCTTACCAAAACGCCTGGCAATGGAAAGATTGGGAGGAAAGGCGTAGTGCGTAGTGGAATACACCGGCTGGAGATGGTGGGGTGTCAGCACACGCCAGATCCTCTCCACACACGCATAATTTCATGATCTTCCCCTCTAGTTGCCCAAAGCGGGCTTCCCTGTTACGTTTTAACAGCACTGAAAGAATCCTAAAAAACGGTCTAAAGGATTAATCTCTAATCGTCACTATCACGAACCCCCTGTGCTATGCATCGTATCATTGCTTTTGCTTTTCACTTTTTGCTTCTGCAACCGAGAACCTCGGGGCAGCTTAGAAACTTGGGGGGGGATGCGCGCGCTCCAGCACGCCATCCATGGGCCCCCGTGAGTAGGAGGCAGGAGATCAACGAATAGATTACGGTCTTATCAAGCCACTACCGCTGTATCTGCTGGCTCATTCATGTATCGCTGTGGCACCCATGTCTGGTAGATGGTACTTTGATTTGGGCCGTTATTGGGCGGTTGTTTCAGTATAGACACTTCGGAAATTTTTTGTGCACTCGCTGCTATAGACAGGGGGCATTAGAGGCAGTTCAGGGTCCATGATGGGTCTCTAGCATGTACCACCAGCGAGCGTGATTTTCATTGGAATTTTGCGGCAATAAGGGAGAGTCATGGAGCTGTGAGAGGGGCCTGTGTGTGAATTGCTTGGACACGCACGAGTAAGAAGGTTTTTGACGTCGTGCTCGGTTGTGCTGCGGGTATTTCGAACGAGTCGGAGATCTGCATTCCCACGTGAAGGTGATCATCAGATCGACCCCCAAACCAATGCTGCGACTAAGAGGATGTTAGGGGGTGGGAGGGGCTTCCAGGTGCCTCTGAAGGGCTAAGAGACGACGCAACACAGACCACTCGTTGAAGCGTCCACCTTAGAGTGGCCAGTACGGGCAACCATCAGAGGATGGGCTCGCTGACTAATCAGCAGACCAGGTTCGCATTGGCTTGATCGGGGGAGGCTCGAAATGCAACCAGGGTTGATTGACACTCGTTGAAAAGGATGGAGGGGGGTAGGCCTCGGACATGCAAGCCAGCAAGCCAAGTGCATGCACACTGAGATACACAAGAATAGTCATCCTCACCATCCGTCATCACAGGGCTACACTACAAGAACTGGCAGGGACTGATGCGGTGGTCGCACTTGGTGGCACTCGCTTAGCTCACCTACACACCAACCAAGTGTCGTTAACGTTCTCATCATGATTGGAGCGCCAGGCCAATTTACCCGAAGGACTGCCCTCCATCTCCACACTTCTACTTCGGATCATTAACCGATAGCGCTGGACCGGTCTGGTCTCTGGGCCTGTAAGCCTGTGAACAATCAACATTCCTAGTGGACAGTTTTTGCCCTTACACATCACTTCGCTCCTCTTTGTCAGCCCGGAGACCTATGCCTGCAACGAGACAAGTTTGCCGAGGCAGTCTTGTGGTGGTCAGTGAGGCCTAGAAGTACGAAAAGTCAAGTAAGACAGGATTCAGTGCTACGGGGACCGAAAATGACCCTAGAGGCGAAGAAAGCAACTGGTTTCAGGAATATTGTTAGTGCATAGCGGTCGTTCTTAATTTGGAGCAAGCCCCCAAGCTTCGACATGAGGAGCACCATGAGGCATAAGGACCCGGCCGACAAGCAGACGAGCAACGTCAACAATTCTGGTGGAGGTCGCCTGCGTGGTCATTTGGAGCCTCGATCAGCGTCACGACAGACCCTGGAAAGCCACGAGCAAGTGTGAAGATCTTGACGATCTCATCTCGTCAAAAGTTCTACCTTTAGTGGTACAGAGTACGTACCAGGTATTTGGAAGGCGAGTGCAAAATCTCGCATCTATTGCCAACATGGGCTTGCTGGTAGGCAGCAGCAGTAGGCTACAGTAGCAGGCAATAGTACCTGCGTGAGCGGCGTCATACCTTGATTCTGGCGAGTACCGTGCAGATCTCCCAGAGATGGGCTCGGAGCAAGGCCCAAAGAGAGGAAGGAACGTGTCTTGGGGGCTTCGTAGCACACCACCCTGTAATACTTTCGCACACAAGCTTTATCCCCAGAAATTGGGTAGGTCGATATTGTGGCATGGCTGGCATGGTTGAATCGACGTTGTTTTTGTAGTTTCCAGGTGACGGAATCGTACCTTGCAGCTTCCTCGCTACCATACTTTGCTATCATCATCTGCCCAAGATCCAACGTGCTGGGCCGGGACTTCCCCCATCTACCGCGCTTCCGCTTTCCGTAAGAGCGGCATGCAGATTCCCGGGACAGTGTATCGCCATCGCCATCGCAATCGCAATCGTCAACCGTCAACCGCCATGGGGCTCAAAAAGCTGGGGCCACAGGGGCCACAGCTACAGGGGCTATAGGGGCCAACACTAAAATATTCAATTCTGCTGCCGGAAGGTGATTATTCTATTGATTATTTCATCTTCTTTCCATATTCTAAGGTTTCGAGAGTATTGATAGTCCACATGTACAGGTACTCAGGTACGCGTACAATCATCAAAAAACGTCTCCCACACCTGGATACTACAGCTGTGAGCCAAACAGCCATGGCTCTCTCCACTGCAGCTCTAGCGACGCATTATTTGCAAAGAGGGTTACGCGGCCCAGGTACACGCGACCGCATGCGTGCAGGTACAACCATTCCACGTGCTCAAAAAGTCTCCGATAATCACATGGAACTGCTCAGATAGACGAATCAACCCTTTGCGGATATAGCACATCATTTCAACAAAAACAACTTCTCTGTTCTCAATCTTTTCGACAATCCAGAGCACGAGTCATAGTGAAACAGCCGCCTGCGGATCGACAATCTTATCCACTGTCTGCGCCACTTCTTCGTGCCTTCGACACTTGCTAAAGGAAAACGACATCTAGATCATTGCCACGAGTCCCTAGATGGTCAATATGACCTATTGACGATCTCGACAGATCTTTCAACGTCTTTCTCGCGAAACGGTTTCACTTGCCTAAGATTGCCTATTACTTGGCCAGCTCACCCTCATCATATCTAGCCTTTTATTGCCGCGCATATATCTTCCCCTCAATGCAATGGCGGACCGTGCATCGTGCAGAAGGTTGCATGGCTACTAGAATTTAGACCTGCCTACCTGCATGGCGTCAAGGGAAACTACCCTTAGGCAAGTCTGGCACGCTCTGAGCGCAGGAAACTGCCCCCACGCTGTCTGCAGCACCAATGCATCTACGGACGTACTCCACACGGCTGCCCGAGGCTACGCACCGCCACTACTCTGCAAGCTTCTTTCTTTTCCTGACACTCCCGAGATCTCCTGTGTCGCATGTCGCTTCTATGGTATTCTCCTCAACTTGTTGTCACCAAGAATATGCCTGAAACCCCGGTAATCCACTCGGCTGAGCTTAAAGCAACCACTTCATACTCAACGATCCCCAAAGCTGTTTTATCGGCTTGGTTCGAGCACTAAAGATCACCACAGAGAACTAGACATCTGCTCTTACAAAGTATGATTGCCTTGAAACTACGAGGTGCAGAATTTCTGACTCTTTGATTATGGAATCAGGATGCACTACTACTATAACGCTGCAATCCATTGTGTCATGCCCATTTTCCGACCTGAGGATTTCAGCGATCCAAGAATATCTGCCCAATCTGCTTCTCAGGTCAACATTACCCTGTCCAATCTTCTGGTAATGTCTCTCGAAGATTACATTCAAAACATCTGTCGAGCTATGCATCCGTCTCATCATTGGGAGAGCCCGCATGTCTCAGAATCATAATTTGCTTGTGTCGTGCACCGAGAACTCGACTACTCGAGCCCCAGCGATCCTCAAAGCTAGCCGGACTGTTCATCTTGAGCTATGATAGATCTATGACAAGGTCACATGCAGGTCATAGCAGTAATAGACCAAAACACGGGCCAAAAGTCAACACACCACAGTTGATCAATCTAATTCGCCCCCAATCCTAATGGACGGACCCATTCCTGTTGCGTTCAGCTTTGATTGAAATTGACTAGTTTCGTTGCCTTCTACACAAAGCAACCAAAAATTGCGAGCTAGCTCTCCAGCTTTCACTTGGAGGGAACGTCTTATTTTGCTAGACGACGGCACGGATGTTACCATAGAATGCCGCCAATTTATGCCCTTGCAGCAAAGCACGGGTCACAAGTCCACGTAGATCACGGATCAATCGCGAATTGCCAAATGCTGGAATCCCCGTGGACTGCCGAAGCCAACGACCAGCCTTGAGCTGCCGATGGAAGTCATGAGCAGCTGGTGGCATCGTGTCCTTCGGGCCCATATCGGGGTTACTGGCATTTTGCTCAATCTCCTTCCCGCATTTCATCTTGCTTCCCCGTTCCGCGACGAGTACCTGCATACTTGCCACTGTTTATCCTTCTCTGTGTGTCTGCGACGATCATTCTTAGACGCAATGTTGACAGCGTGGCTGCTGATAGCCGGAAATAACTCGAAGCACAGAGCGTAAGGAGACTCGAGGAAGTCCAAAGCCATCTTGATTCATCGGCCGTGCTTGCTAGAAATTTTCCGAGACGGGACGCCGCGGATGTATTGCTGGAGGTGGCTGTTGCCTCCGTTGGTGTAGCACATTCGATGTGCGGAATACTATTTTGGGTACAGAAAAAGAAAGTCGGAGTAAAGCCCAATACAGAGAGCACTGTTACTTGTCCAGCATCATGAAATGCAACTCTACTCGCGAACAAGCGACCCGTGAGACAGACAAGTCTACGCGGTAAGAGTGGCTGCTACGGGCACCGATAATTCTTTTTGTTGTACACCCTGTGAAACAATCCCTCTAATCCCTCCAAAGACATCCAGGAAGCTACCCATGGTGCTCAGCAGCGCTCACTACGTTCCTATCGACCAGGATAAGATGGGTAACACCACAAATTTTGTCTCTGCGGTAGATTTCAGAGTCCTCACCAATACGCCGCACTTCGACTACCCTTAGGGGTCTTTCCAAAAGCCTTGAGTTGTTACGATAGGCTGGATGCTTACAGGCGAAGGCAACAGCAATTGCCTATTATATTGGCTCGGCGAATGTCCAAGACTATACATGAATAAGCCCGAGTGCAAGATATCAATGGTTGGTGCCAAGTCTACAATGAATGCGTGTTGTACTTGACATCCCTGTTGGTATGGAGATCATGCCGAAGAGGTGCTGTTTGTTGTGGTCAGGATAATATATTTGCTATATAGGACATTTGTTGTCGAACCTTTGATTTATTGGGAGCCCAGGCTATTCACTCCTTCCATGGAAGAGCCTGTAGGCAAGCATGCCTCTACCTGACGATTGGGACTGAAAGTCAAGAGGAGGGAGAATTTATAAGCAGACAACTTGGGGCGATACAATAATTGAAGATCATATTTTAGTTCTTGAACGTTTCGCAGCCTCTGAGCAAATCCTATTGCAAGAGTCCCTTCGCCAACGTCCGGACGTAGCTCAGCTTGTATGCCTCTTCCATTCTATGCTACAAGGATCCATTCTCACAAGCACCTCCTCCAATGTAATGTTCCCATGCAAGACAATCAACGGCCCACTATTCCCTCTACATTAACTATACTTCTCTTTCTTGCCTTCCAACCTCTCTTCCTGCAACGGACGAAGCAAAGATCTTACTCCAGAGAACTTAAAAGCATAAATCGGCCAGACATCAAAGCCTCGCCCTTCTCAACGTACGGCCCAAACAATACATCGCCCATTTTTCAATCCAAGCAACGAGCTCAGCTCATACCCCCTCACACAAAGCGCCAACCTTCCCAATCCATTTCCCTCCCGCCTCCAATCCAAGTGTTCCCCCAATATCCTCCTCAACGCAACGAGCCCTCATCACTTCCCTCCGACTCTTACCAAGAAATCATGAACAACACACCAAAACGATTATACTCACAACCGACAGCCCCCATGATTTCTCAACACGCACACCCCATCTCCTCATTCCAAACTCCCCCAGCACCCTCCCCCTCTCCAACATCCAACTCCCCCGCCACCATAGCTATATTCCCTCTCCCCTCCTCTCCCTCTCAGCCCTCCAACACACCCTCTTCTCTTTCCACAGCTCACCCTTCATACATACCACCGCACTCTATTTCCCCATGATGGTAAAAGATACTGCGACTACCCCCCCCCCCCACCTCCCTAAGACAGTATCAATAAGGAACGCATCTCGGTACTCCTAGGAAGTGTCCACAATTGAAAGACTTCCGGTAGTCAAAGAGGTGGACGCACCTACTAACGAAACGCACGACCTGCGAGAAGGAGGACGAGGGAAAGGAGGATTTAGGAGATGAAGACAGATAGATGGTTCACAAATGGCGACAGACCACAGTTGTCCATAACCCATTCCTCTGCTGCATTCGTCACCTTTCCTTCTCGACTCCAATCTAATTTCCTATTCCATTTCTATATCCACTAGCCTTCCCCCCCGCCCACAAACAGAAGATTCCATCCACTCTTGCTCTTTCAATCGCTCATACGTGCTAACGCAATTCCATTTAGCCCCCTTCCAGGCACGCTCGATTCCAAGGATGATTATCTGATAGCGACCACGCGTCTAGCCTTGCTGTATGATGCAGCGAGGCTTAGGGTAGTGAGCCACAGGGGGGGCCCGCCTGTACTCCGGAAGTTCAGCGAGGAGCGCTGGATGTGTGTAAGGAAGGAAGGAAGGAAGATAGTCGCAGGGAATAACTACTAATGTAGGTAGTTTCACGACTCTTTTGTGACTGGTTGGAGATGTGAGAGAGAGATGCAATGGGTAGGGGTCTTTGCTCCGGTGCTTTTTAGTTTATTCCAACTTCCCGGGAAGAAATGGCTTTTGTGATGTACGTTATATATATCTTAGGACTGCGGACATGGTTATCCGTTCCTTAAATGCCACGCCAATGCGTCCCCGAGGTATTTGCAGAGAGCGAGGATACATGATACTTTCCTGTACTGTTAGTATACTCATATTTCCTTAGGTTACCTGGTAGGATGCATACCAGTGGCACGACACGAGTAGACTTAGACATATTTGCTTTGAGCAGGGCTGTACGGGGTTCAGAAGGAGGGAATATCTTGGGGGAATACAACTTGCACGATGCACTACTCAGTGGAATTTTGCTGATTGCTGCTGTGGCATGAGCAGCAACGGAAAGTTTCTGCTAATTGTCAGAAGGCTGGGGGAGGTGAAATGGTGCTCGTATTGTTGGTACGGCTGTGTATGAAGAGCCTTGGTGCAAGGCTCTGATGGTGGAAATATTAAGCAAAATCAGTAGGCAGTCATCGGGTGCGTATGGAGGAACAATTCGCTGAGATCCATCTTATTTGTTTCGATATATACAATAAAATGGGATACAATTGTGATGATAGAGTTCCCTCTATAGCTAGCCGGTCATTTTGACAATATCTTGACTGGTATGGACTATAGCGTAGGGATTGGCTCCAGTATGCTTCTCGTCATTGGAAATAGTCCGTTTGCGAAGGTAGGGTATGTCGACGAGCCGAGCAATCACATGCCCCAGCTATTTCCTTGAGTAGTGACGCGATGTGACTTTAGTATATAGACACATAGACTTCACGTAGGTGATGAACAGAGATATAATGAGACCCCTGATTTTACTTGGTGTCAGATTTCAAGACCTTAGACGGCGAAAGCAAATAGGCTAGTACAGAGCAAGGGACAGCTGATGCCATGATATAGGGTTCATATTCAACAATAATGAGATGATGCAGAACTTCAACGGCAGGAAAACAGGTTGCTGTAAGTGTCGCCATTGGTATCAATGACTTGGGCCTTAGTTTCACGGTGCCATTCTGCAGACATGAATGGTCTGGTAACCCATGCAGAGCATTAATGCAAAGGCGAGGGCAGAAATCTTTTAAGGTGAGACATCGATGCTGCAGATGATGCAGAGAGCGTTTCATGTTATGCGGAAGGATCGTCATTGGGACAGCATTTCCGTCAAAGCGGTAGTGATGGTATCGTCGAACTTTGGCACATGGGCCCCTGGACATGGGTAGACGAAGGATGCTGCGAGTATTCTTTGATCCTGGTTCCAGCAGAGGGCATCAAGATCGCTTGATATCTGTAAGTTGGTCCTCGATTTGCCATGAAGATGCTCTAGGACGCACGGACATGCGTTGAAGAATCCGTGCACGCCACAACGTTTATACGACTGCAGCGTGTGAGCCTGTGCGTAAATATCCGAGGACTTGCGTTGGAAATCCCCTTGCATGTGATCTCCGAACCTGGTCCTCTTCAGGCTCACAAGAGCCGCTCTTTCTAGCGGTCATGGGAAATGCCAAGCTGTATCCTTTACGACATGCTCAAGCCAAAGGCCAATAGCCTTAGATGAATTTAGACCTGCAGGAGTCCCCTTCTCTCAAGTTGAAGCTGCAACATTCGCGGTCTCGATTTTTGGTTGTGTAGCCCTCTTCCCTCTCCTCAATTGCCGCTTTGCCCCTACAGGGAATCGTTTGGATGCCCCGCAGGCCATGCAGGTTATGACAAGGACGTCAGCCCACGGCTTCTTCCCATTGCGACTCTTGTTCTCCACGTATCGAGTCGCCGAGGATCCTGGTACAAGCAGCTGGTCACACCGCTTGCATATTGAGTGCTTGATATTTGGAGAGAGTCTAATTTGACTCTTGAGTGAGACGGCTCGAAGATGAGCAAAGAGCTGACGTGAGAGGCCAATATCTTGGGTTCGAGGGACGCTGCTAGCTTCTGCAGTTGTATTTCCAGCGTCTTGATCGTCTTGTGATGGCGGCACAACATGGGGGCTTTGTCTAGAGGGAACTTCTTCTGACATGATTGTATCTTCGCAACGCTTATCTGTGGTCTGGTCATCTACTGCGTGGTTTGATCCGGACTTTTGCGCCTTGCTACCGATCTCTGCAAGATAGGTAGCAGCTTGGAAGAGGTAGGAGATCCTGGAATGTATATTTTTCTGCTGGAGTCCACCTTTCGCTTTGCCTTTGTTGGCAGTCATGGTGCTAGAAGTCAGGAATAGAAGGTCAAGTTAACGTTCACCACCGGGTCTCTCATCTAGATAAAGCAAAGAAGCACGCCCGAATGTCGTGCATGAGTGGAAGCTCATTAGTGAAGCAGGAGCATTCTTGAGATTCAAGATACGCTAGGGTCACTTCTAGACTAGCGTCTCAAAAGACTTTTGTTGCCTGGGTTGCCTTTTCAGTTTGACCCTCATCTTTGTCCTCTATCGAACGCCAACCACGAATCCGCAACATCCACAGATATCCTTCATTCCACTTGTTGGTTCTATTGAAGACGATTCATCATCACTACTGGCGGCCCCGACTTCAGTAGGCTTCTTAGGCTTCCCCTAGACTAACAGCACGATCCCCACAACCAAACCGAATCTGTAGCCTTGTTCTCGAGGTTGACGATCTTGATACCTGTGAATACTCTTGCTCGATCACATTCTCAAAAGCTAGCGCATCAGATCCTGTCTATCTCCGAATATGTCTCACGAAGAAGATCTCATCGACTACTCCGACGAAGAGCTACAAACAAATGATACCACAACTGCGGCACCAGCAACCGCTACTAATGGCGCAACGAAGAAGGGCGACTTGACCGTATCCGGAGGAAACGCAGATAAGAAGGGCAGCTATGTTGGTATACACTCGACGGGTTTCCGAGATTTTTTATTGAAGCCAGAGCTTCTCCGGGCCATTACCGACTGCGGTTTCGAGCATCCATCGGAGGGTCAGTCATAAGTTTCCTCCCCAGCCTCATCCAGTACCATGTGTCCACCGTCCGTCCATCTTCGCGAGAGGTATCATTGAGCTATATTGTTGGAACTGCGGGCGGCCCAAGGAAGTCTCACCCGGATCTGGCTATACTGTATTTCGGCTGCAGGTAGCGACAACGGATCGATGGCGTTTCAAGTGAATCACATTGCTGCTGTCGTCCTTAGAGATGATATTCACAATGATGGAGGTTCTAGAGCATCGCAATGAAGAGACTTCCGAGGCCGCCCGCAAGTCGTGTCGCGCATGTTTCGAAAGATCCCCTTTGAACTTTACGGCGGTTTGCATCGCTTTGGCTGCATTCTTGAGTCTTGAAAGAATCATGTATTTGCGAGATGGACGGACACGACGGTGGACTGGTCGTTTCTATCACATATTCATTCGGGAAAATAAGTCTGACATCGGTTACGCCTCACTATAGTCCAGCAAGTGTGTATTCCTCAAGCCATCCTCGGAACCGATGTCCTCTGCCAGGCCAAGTCCGGTCTCGGAAAGACAGCCGTCTTCGTTCTCACCACACTTCAGCAAATCGAGCCTGTCCCCGGCGAGTGCGCAGTCCTTGTTATGTGTCACACCCGTGAACTTGCCTACCAGATTAAAAACGAATACGCCCGGTTCAGCAAATATCTCCCAGAAGTGAAGACAGCAGTCTTTTACGGAGGCACGCCAATGCAGAAGGATATCGAAACCCTTGCCAACAAAGACACCCACCCTCATGTCATTGTCGCTACTCCTGGTCGTCTGAACGCTTTGGTCCGAGAGAAGAAGCTTCGCCTTGGAAATGTCAAAGTTTTCGTCCTCGATGAATGCGACAAAATGTTGGATCAAATTGGTAAATAAAAGCAAAGTAACGAACATACGCACATAAGCTGAGCCCGTCCACCAGATATGCGTCGAGACGTCCAAGACATCTTCAGAGCTACGCCTACACAGAAGCAAGTTATGATGTTTAGCGCCACACTCTCCCAAGAGATCCGTCCCATTTGCAAAAAGTTTATGCAGAATCCTCTTGAGATCTACGTGGATGACGAGACTAAGCTCACTCTGCACGGTCTTCAACAATACTACGTAAAGCTCAGCGAGGCAGAGAAGAACCGGAAGCTTAACGAGCTACTTGATACTCTGGAATTCAACCAAGTCATTATCTTCGTCAAGAGCACTCTCCGAGCCACGGAACTAGACAAGCTGCTGCGCGAATGCAATTTCCCCAGTATTGCAGTACATTCTGGCGTCAGCCAAGAGGAGCGGTAAGCAGCTCCCAATACCACTCGCACCGCCATCATGCTAATCAAATGCAGTATCAAACGTTACAAAGAATTCAAAGAGTTCAACAAGCGTATCTGCGTCGCTACCGACGTCTTCGGCCGTGGTATCGATATCGAGCGTATCAACCTAGCCATCAACTACGACCTCCCGGGCGATGCCGACTCCTACCTTCATAGAGTGGGCCGTGCAGGCCGCTTCGGAACAAAAGGCCTCAGTATCTCCTTCGTTAGCAGCGAGCAAGATGAGGAAGTCATGAAGGCAATTGAGAAGAGATTCGAGGTTGCTATACCGTAAACAATCCAACCACTCAGTGCCTGAGTTCAAAATACTGACAGTTTGCTCTCCAATAGGACGGTCCCAGAGCACATCGATTCAAGCACCTACATGGGCAATTAGAAACATTCCTATACGGGAAGAGGAGGAAATGGTTCTTTGGCGACTAGAGCATGCTTTCCGATTTCTCCATTTCTCTACCTCAGTGACACTGGCTGGTCCTGAACTAAAAAAAGATATTGCGGTACCCTCGTACGTCGGCTGTTTTCCGCGGTGTGGTCGATTTCCTAGGTCAGACTCATGATGTACTCTTAAGCTAGCTAGACACGAGAAAAACTTGCTTCCTTTATAGACACCAGTCCTGTACTCAACTGGACTTGCCTACGTGTGGAGGAATTATATGTAGAGTATGCTTTCTAATTCAAGCTAGCGATGCAACGACTGCTATGGAATATTGACTAAGATACAGCATCGTTTCGATTTCCAACTCCTCCTGCCTCCTTGCAATAACCAACTGTCTCTGCATCTCGGGCCATTCTCCAACCCGTAACCAAACACACTCTGCCTCTTCTCTCTGTACAACCTCCCACGATCTATAAAATCATACGCGCCAGCATCGTCCAAGTCACTTTTTCCCCCTACCCCAAGTCTGCTCCCCCTGTGGTACAGCCCATGGATCACTTTTGGCCTCAGTCTGCGTACTACTACTGCTTCCACTTCCACTCACAGGCTCCTTTGCTAGCGCAGCGTAAGTCTTCTTCCCACCCCTGCTAGGGCCACTCTTCCTAGTGGTAAGCGGGCTTTCTTCTGCTTGACTGACTTTAGCTGGGGTCTTGGTGTCGTCTCCGATATCAGGAACGTCCGAGTTGGTGGGAGAAGAATGTGCCTCCGAGCCGGGAGGGGTGAAATGAGCATCGGAGCTAGAAGGAGTATAATGAGCCCCCGAACTGGGTGATGTAGAAAGTTTCCCTTCATGTGTCGACCCCTCTTTATGTTCAAGAGTGGAGGTAGCCTCCTTCTTCGCGTCCGTGGTCTCCAGACCACTCTTCGCGTCGCTGACTTGTAATTTGAGGGCTTCAAAGACTCTTCCTTCATATGTCGGCTTCTCAGGGTCTTCCGTAGCAGTAGCTGGATCCTTGTTCCCACTTGTGAACTTAGCATGCTCTTCTCGCATCTCAACCAGCTTCTTGGACTGCTCGTTGCTCTCATCGGTATCGTTAACTCGCTTTTGCTCAGCCTGCGCTGAGACATCTCCGATTTTCACTTTTGCGTTGGGACTGTTACACCGCGTAAGCTGATCAGGTGCTACCGCCTCAAGGTCTATCACGGTTTTGTGTCCATGCTCCTCGTGGGCGACGTATTTCTGTTCGTTTGGCTCTTCAACAGTAATATCTTTGGCCTTGCGGTCAGCAGTACAGTCCCGGTCTGGTCCAACAGCCTGCATCGCTTGAAGCTCCTGGTCAGGAGTACCGCTTTGGTAGCCGCAGTCATCGTCTCCTTCATTCTCCTTGGCTCTAACCGAGGCCTGGGCATTCGTACCAGAAGTCTTATCGACTTCCGGCGATATTCCTATCATAACGGTTTCGCTTTGGCGGCTGACCTGTTCATTGTGAATTTCATCTGTATTTTCTTGCGCAATCTTCATTCCAAGCTTATCCCCGCTCCCGAACTCTGTTTCCGGTTTCTGAGGACCTTCGACGACGTCTGGCTTTGGCGTTTCCTGGTTAGCTTCGAAAAGCTCTGGAGTAGCTAAGTGTCTGCAAGTAGTCATCAAGCCCGCAGGCTCAGAAGGAGATGATGTGGACCCAGAAGGTCCTGCCAGCTCTTCCGGAGGACCTTTCCGACCTGTTAGAACTGGTGATGGTGCGATGGCCGCCCTCCCCTCACCTGATCCAGGATCAGAGGTGGAAGTGTAATCTTCAGCGGCTTGCTCTGTCGGTGATAGAGGTTTCGAACAAGCTGTTGAAGACTTCTCTGGCGAGGCAAGCGTAACGTTATGCTTCTGTGCTTGATCGCGTAGAGGCGGTTCAATCACAAGAGTCAGTGCATGGAGAGCCATTGGCTCCCACTCCTTAGGTTCTATCTGTGTAGTAAGCTCTAACGGCGAATTATCGATTACATATTGTAATTCTTCCCGTACGAATTCGAGCGCTGATATATCCAACCCACACTTCTTCGCGTGGGCTATTTCTTCAGTAAGCTTGGCCTGTCTCTGCTTGAGTGGATCCAATATTGTGGTTACAGAGGTTCCACTAGGCTGACTAGATGCAGAGGGACCCTGATCTACTATGCCTCTCGGGTACGGTTTGATTGCCGTAGAAGTATCTTCCTCGAATGCCTCGGTCGAATTTGGGAATGAGACGTTATACTTAGTCATTAGTCGTCGTATAAAATCGATGGCTAGCCGCTCCCAATCTCTAGATTTCAGCGGTGCCCAAGGACATCCTGGTATCCGATCGACAAGGGCTATCCCCTCTTTATACTCTTGTACTAACGCCGAAGTATCGCTACTATATCGCAAGAGGTTGTAGTACCTTATCGATGTGCCAGCAAAGTATTTGATGTTCATCCCCAGTTCACGTATAAGTGGAGAGGGTTGTGTGGAGTTTGGCCGTAAAAAGTCTGCAGCCCAAAACGCCCACTTTTCAGGATCCGTTCGCGAGTTGGTTTCGTCTGGATATTCGTGCATAGATAGAACCTCACCCCACACTCGTTCCTGGCACTCCAAAGGGACCGATCCGTCCTCCTTCACCAGAGTAGATCCTCTAGTCTTGTGGGCAAGAACTTCGTCAATTCGCCCTTTAAGCCGTGAAATGTATGACTGCGTATCTGGCGAAGATAGTTCAATTGTCGTTTTAGAAGTCAGGCTTGGCGTCATTGGCGAGCCTGGAGAAGGCATATCAGAAGCGAAATGCGCGAAAAGGTCTTCTACGCTATCGTACTCTAAGGTAACGTTATACTGTCCTGTTTCACCCAGCTCTGGTACTAGCAGGCTTGTCCCATCATCCGTGCAGAAAGGCCTCTCCGGCTTGGGAAGCACTTGTTGGGTGATTACTGGTGTACTAACTGCTACGCTGTCCTCATCACCTATGTGAAATGGCATCTCTGGCTTCGGCAAAGGGTTTCTCTTTGATGATGGTGTAGGACTTGTCGGTGCATGGACTGTACTTGAACTGGACTTTGGGTTGTTCGCCCTCTTCTTCTTGTTGGATCTCGAGTTGCCACCGTGGGCTGAAGGGGATGGATTGGCTGGAGTTGAGCTATTGGATTGTCGAGTCGAGAGTTCAGATTTTTGAGTTCCCTGTCCAACGATTGCTGTCAGCACATCGAGCTCTCACGAGGTTTTTTAGGTCAAGATTTGGAAACAAAGTGGGCGATGAAAAATGATTGATGAATTTAATACGCAATCTAACGCACCGCAGGTCCGTCAGCTGGGTCTATAGGGGTAGTAGCTCCGCCTGGTGCTTCCTCTGATACGGGAGAAAAGGTTTTCGGCTTCTTCCTGAGACGGGTGTGGATGGGCGTTGAAGACACGGACAATGAACTTGATCGTTGGGGAATATCTGGCGCCTGCTTACGATCCGGACTACGGGAGCTTGTAGGAGTACGCGCCGAGGACTGAGATCTCGGTGGCGTAGCTGAATTGGAAGCCTTTGTAGATACATCATCTTTGCTCTTTCCTTTCTTGACATTTTCATCTATCGCATGCTGTGGACCCACTACATAAGCTTTTGTAGTATCGCCCGTCTCCGAAGTTGTTGCATCGGCCTGGGCTTCGAGCTTGCTGCGTAATTGTTCTGGGTCAATACCGGCAGTTGTTTGCTTCTTCCGCTCCAACGATGCTGCATGTGCGCTGACTGATTTTAGTTGCGAATCCTCTGCGACACTATTTGAACGCTCTGTTGCCAAGAACGAGCTTGGTGCAGTCGATGTTGGATGGAATGGAACGCTGTATTCAGTGGACATGCTTGTGTCTCGTGTCATTGCTTGCGACTCGGGCTCCTGGTCCAGGCCCGTGGGCACTGATGGCGCTACCGGTGCTAACGGGTGTGATCCCACGTTTGGTATCTGTTCTTCATCTGTAGAGTCGCCATGTAAATTGTCGTTAGGACCAGACCTAGACAGATTTGGATCGATCTTTGGCCTATCTAGAGGCGACAAACCAGTACCATGTCGTGCTGAAGCGGGATCCGATACCGTCGAGTTACCCTTTGGTGACTTCACACATGGGTCTGGTAACTCTGTAGGAGCCGATACCATTGGAGCATTGCGATCGGAATCATTCTGCAGATCATGCTTTTCCACTTGGGATGACTCATCTGTTGTCTTTGATCGAGAATTGGTGGGAGAGTCTGCTTCTACCGTAGCCGGTAAGTTAGTCTTTTCGACTTCAGGTAGGCCTTGTGAGATGGGTACAATCCCGCTATCCACAGCTGCTGTCTTCTTTGAAGATTTAGACTTATTCTTTTTCTTGTTTGGATGCTTGGTTCGAGGTGGTGTCACCGTCTCTTGGATGCCATCCACCGATGATGGGCACAGAGCTTGACTGGGGACAGTTTCATCTTTCATCTCTGGCGTACCTAATCCAGACCCGTCATCACTAGCAGGATGGAGAGTAACAACATTGGAGCTTAGATCTGTATGCGCACCAGCGTTCTTATGCTGGGGGGTTTTATTGGTCTCGGTTACTATTCTCGTCGGCAGAGTGGTTGGTTTGACTTCCTTGGCTATCTTGTCCGTCACTGGTTTGGCGCCGGAAGTCGTCGGTAACACGTCGTCGGTCTTCTTGGATACTGTCATTGCATCCCCATTCTCAGGATTATGCGATTTTCTATGACGGTGATTAGGTCCCACGACCATATCACGACTCTGCCGGTCTTCTACATCGGCAGTCTTGCGTGAAATGGCTGGCGAACCCTCTGACGTTGTGACGCGGTTTTCAGAATTTGGCAATGAAACATGACGTTTGTGACTTTCATACTCGCCATCCTTTCGAGACTTTGCTGGGGAATGGTCCAAGGACCGACGACCCTTGTATTCACCTCTAGTGAACGCTGCAATTTTTGGCCAATTCGTTGACAGCTTCTGGCCCTTAGGTAACATATCGAAAAGAGTTTGAGGAATACGTTCGAGGGCCTCCACAGCACAATCCGGATTTTCGAAGCTGGGAAGGGATTAGCGATCTTCATTAGCATAGATATTCATTCCAATATGACGTACGTTGCGAAGATATAAGCTGGTTTGCCTGATTGCGGTGATTTGGGATCGGTGATAAAACGTAGCCCTCGGCATGGCTCGAGCAGCTCCATCAACATATCTTTTGTGAAATCGTGTAGAATACCCCCAATCCATATCCTGTCACCACCCTCAAGGAATTCTCCCTGCCCCACTCTTTGCCTGGCCACAGGAGGGCGTTGCAGTTGAGACTGCCTCGTATTTGACATGTTTGCAAGGACGGACCTTTGACCACCAGATCCATAGTTGGGAGCCCAGTGAGTATACTGAGGGTTGTTAATTTCACCGCGAGTTCTCTCAGAGTTCCCAGCGGGCAAAATACCGATGCCTTCTCTGGCATCTCCTGAAGTTACAGATTGAGGATGGGGTCCTGGTGCGAAATTATGTGTACCCATCGGCTCGATGTGAGGAGGATATCGAAGAGCTCGATGTTCATTACCATGCCAATGATGTCCTGGATATGAAATATTGTTGATCTGGGACATATTCACAGACCTTGCAAGATGTTTTTGCGTGTTATTCTGGGACAAGTCGGGATTTTGACGAGGAGCTTTATGGTTTTGCAACGAGCGATGACTAATCTCAGCGTCATACTGCGTCCGAGCATCATCGGACGATCTCTTTACTGGGTTCTTCTTGCCCCTTGGTACATTGCCACTGAAGTGTCTCGGGCGGTCATCAAGAGGGACAGGCCGACTAGTAGCATAGCCGTAGGGTCCCGGAATACCACGACCGGGAATAGCCATAATGGTATCCGGGTATGGACGCCCTAGAGTAGCCAACGGATCGCTGTGGAAATCGCCGCGGCTTGTGGCTCCTGGTACAATGTGTTCCAGCAGCTCTGTAGCTCTTGTGAAGCGTGGCAGAGGCAGCTGGCCAGTGGGACCGGTATATTGGACGTTAGGCGGAGGGATCTGACGGATATGGTCAGGGTCAAACTGGAAGGGATGCCGCTCTGGGTTGGACGTGGCTCGAGGAGCATTGAGTGGTACTCCAGGGGCTGTAGCTGGTGCTTGCGAGACGACAAGAGCACGTTGATTTGTTATCATCTGCGCATTTTGTTGTGGTATTCGGTTGCGCTCCTGTTCCTTCTCTAAAGCTTGCATGCGCTTGATTTCTACCGCCGCATCCATCAAGAAGTCATGGCCATGTTCCTCTCTGTCCTCCGTGGTAAAGAGGTGTTCAACGGTGTGGCCAGGAACGATTCCCAAGAATGCTTCAGCGTTTGCTGCCCTCCAGCCTTTCACATAGTCGTAGAGGCGTGTCTGGTTCTGGAGAGCGATCTGCGCAAGAACGGAGAGGAGAAAAGCGGCGCCATGTATACAAGCATCGCGATGATCAAACCATTCGTAGAAGGTATCGTAGCCGGGAGGTTTCTTGACCATCGCACAAATGTCAGGAAAGTCCTTCTGAAGGTTTGCTACCATTTGCATGCAGTCATCGAATGGGTCGTCTCTCACAATTATTGGCATGGATTGACTTGGGGCGTACCGTGCTGCCAAGCGGCCGTTATGTGTTGAGAAGAGACACGCTCCGTTTCGAGGGGGCTCATCAAAAAACGATTGCTCGCTTTGATGGGGATTGGGATCAATGTTGGCCATTGTAACGATGACGAGCAGCAGCGACAAGTTTGTGGCGATGTTTATAGAGATTCGATGAGGATGTGTAGATAGAATGCTCCGAAGCACAGGTAGCAAGAAAGCAGGAGCCGATTCTCACGCCTGCAATTATCCAATAATACGATTGATTCAGTGGATGGTAAAGAGGGAGCAACGGGTAGGCGATGAGCAAAGTGTGAGTAGCTGTGTTGGATGGTCGTTGTTGCTGTTACTGGATTTGGTGATGGCGGTAAGAATTCTTGACACTTCGGTAGGCGCTATCAAAACCCAATAATTTAAATAATCTGCCAGCAGCGCAGACAAGTATAGTAGAACGATGGTAAAGAGTAATGAGTCAACGCATGACCGATGAGTCGCCTAGCCTGCCATTTGGATACTCTTATAGTAGTGTTGGATGCAGTTAGTTTGTCTATAATATCTCGCAATGGTTGGTAGTGGGTGATATCAATTCTGATTTATTTCTCAACAACGCCCAGTCTACGCAGGGCTCGCTCTCATAAGAACATTTCGGTTGCGAGGCGATGGCCTTGACAAATTCACTTGTTGACTAGTCCAACACTGTCACTTCGCACTCACCGTTTTTTGCCTCTGAGCGGATAAAGTTTTCGTCCGGAACGCATCCGTTTGGGTCCATGAAATAAGGACTGAGAGATCGCACTTGATCTGCAGAGCAGTTACAAACATCAACATGAAAGTCATTGCCAAAGGCTCTGCAGGTACAAACGCCTGTGCCAGTGTAGACGCTTCTGCAAATGTGGACCCTTTTGCGTGTCAACACGGAAGAAAAGCATCTGATTCCACCGCTTCTCCCCAAACATGCTTGGTTCTACACCTGGCTTGTCTACTTCGGTATTTGGCCAATCATCTTCATGATTTCAGATTCGTTCTCACCAACAACTAGAGCAGGTTTCTGGTCAGTACAGAGGGCGGACACGTTCAACAACACATCCATCAAACCTACCAGCTCTTCCATTATTCCAATCGACGACCTGTCATGTTATCAGTACTCTCAGACGCGGCATTCTACATATCTGTGCTCACCACTGGGGCCTTGAATTTATTCTTGTCCTGTGATAGCTTGTGCATCGCGTCTAAGGCATCTCTTGCCCCATCCACTATTTGACTTGCTTTCCTTTCCCCAGCATATTCAATAATAGTCTTCAACTGGTCGCCAGTCGGGGGTTCCTCGGTCACGTTCAATTCAAAGTCTGATCGCTGGAGCTTGTTCTGGCCTGAATGATCTGCGGCTTGATCCACCGTTGCACTCTCTGATGCTTCGGCAGAGATTTGCTTGAGGAGAGTGAGGACGCGGAGGGATGCAGGTGTGGAGGGTTTATGGAAGAGTGTTATAACATCGAGGCCCTTATGCTGCTTGAATTTTTAGCTCCGAACGATCTGGGGACATCTCAAAGCTAACTCACAAAGCGGAACATGATAGTCGCAATTGGGAGTAAATCCCTATTGAGGATATAATGACACTTGGACTACACCGATCTTCTCCCCAGACGAGCACTGGTCGTTGTGTTTTCGGATCTGGCGGCATTTTGCCAAGATTTCGCGTTCCGCAAAGGCACGTGATATGTAACCCGTTTGCCCGTTCCATTGCAACCTTGTGCTGTTACATGCAATGGTAATTTACATGCAGCTATAACCAGGTCTGGTGGGACACCTAGCACCTTCTCTTTGCTCCAACAAGAATATTCGTTGTCAACATTGCGTTCCACAAACGTCGCCTGGTCAAGGTTGTTCAAATTGAGAGGCCAATAATTTCACGTTCTATAGTTCTACGAATCTTCTATCAAGCCAGCTAGGCTGACAAGAATTGAGCTGTCAATCTAGTAGTAGACTCTATCGTCGCGACTTCATCAGATCATAAGCCGGTGAACCCTCTTCAAAGCTTCGAAAGCACGGCCTCGGCACCAGAAACCTAGAGGTTCATTGTCAGCTCCAGCATAACCAAATATCTTCAACTGCACCGCAACTTACAGTGACATCTCCAGCAGGCTCATTCTCCGCATACACAATCTTGCCATGGTCAACAATAATGGCGTACCTCCCCGTTCGCTCAGAACCTTTTGTCCAGCCGATCCTCTTCGAAAATGCGATCCCAGGATCCGTCATGAAGAGCTACATCCACATAAACGCTCTGCTTCCTGCAGACTATCGGCCTAGGTCGCAATACTCACAATCTCGTCTTTCTTGATACCGTTGGCCTTTCCCCAAGCACTCATCACGAACGGATCGTTCATAGCAATAACGATAACCAGATCCACGCCCTTGCCCTTGAGCTCATTCCAATGCTCGACATACCCCGGAAGATGGCGGACAGAGCAACTGGGTGTGAAAGCCCCCGGTACGGCAAAGAGAACTACCTTCTTATCCGCGAACTCCTTGCTGGCGTTGTACGGTTGAGGCATTCCGCAGGCAGTGATCTCTGCTTTCTCGTCTGTGTATGGGATATATCTAGAACAACACAGGGCCATCAGTCGTTGAATATGAAAGAGATAGAGGAGGGCTGCAAGCGTACTGGAACTCTACACCCTCGGGGAAGCTATCACCCACTTTGAGAGCCGTCATCTTGGGCTCACGACACCGGAATAACTTCGCAGTGCTGCCGCTGCAATCTGTACAAAGAGTCTGTCTAAGACCGTAAAGTGCAACTGAGAAGAAGAGAACTGCGAATGGTAGATATATCGGGAATGACCGAAACATTTGTGGAGAGGTGAGTGGTATCATTTGTTTAGTAAGCGAACTTGGTGGGGCAATCCTCTCGTGTGGAATTCACCCCACATCCCTAACATATTGAACACATGACTCGAAAGGAAAATGGATATTTTCGCAACTGAACGTTTGAAAGCACAGCTTGTGCATGATAGTAGCTCGCGAATGGCTGAAGCGTTTGTCCAAGCACGCTAAGCTGGGAATTGGCCCTCGAAAGAATCTATTCATTCATGCTCAACTACCGATCGCTTCTAGCTACAGCCTTCCAACACAGGTCAATCCACCGTCAACTGACCTTTCACTTTAAAGCTAGAGCCTGCGTAGCAATTAGAAAACGGAGACAATAATGATACAATTCAAAGGCCTAGGTACTTCATAGCTTCGAAAAATCCACTAACGCAGTGTGAATCCGGTTGGAATATCTACGGCGAGAGGGTTGGGTGGAAGAGTGTGTTGCCTACTAGCATTTGCTTCAAGGTATAAAGAAATAGGATGATGGTATATGCTTGCATATGATTTGAGGCTGCAACGAAATTATACATTAGATTCTTATTTCGAGACCTTGTGTAAATATATACAGAGTATCTAATCCACTAAAAAGTCACAGATGTACCAACTTTCATAGACAAAGGAATTTTATTAAGTGCCAAATGTCCATGTTCTGATTCCATTACCGCAATTTCGAAAGCATAGGTGTCGGCGTTAAGAGCACATTGTAAGACTACTACGGATTCATCTTTGTCACATAATGGGTTCTCTTTCACATTCTATGTAGTACAGATAGCGTTCCGTCTGGTTAGGATCCTTATAGGAAAGGAGCGTGAATAGCCTATCCTTCACATCTATGCCCTGCATACTCTCAAAAGGCGGTTGAGAAAAAGAAATATGGACATATACCCCCTATCCTTGCATTAATCAAGGAGATTGTAAATCCCAATGTTAAAGGACGTGCAAGGTACCCCCGTCTCGCTATTGGTTTCCATTGGGCCAACCCCGGTATCACAAGCAGTATTAACAATGTGATCAGAGTGCAGTCAGTGCCGGAATTGGACCAACTCGCTTCAACAATCAAGGTGCGAGAATGAAGTTATAGGGGCCATTCAATTGACGTGTTGACGCAGGGACTCTTCTGTGGCGGATGGGATTGTTATGGGAATGTTGCACTCCAGTCATAGCTGATAGTGTTCCCTGCCTTCAAATTTTATTATCCTTGCTGAAGGAAATCATTTAGTTCTTGTAATCGGCAGACAGTCCAGTTGCTTGCGCATGCACCTAATCCCTCTCACCTCGATAGTACTGGGAAAAGGGGTGAAGATTCGTGGCTTGCACCTACTATGTAGGGAGCAGCGGGGCTATATTCTTGGGTGTGGACGAGCCGAGGTGTGCCAATAACACTAACTGGCCATATCTCGGTTTTGTTTCTTAGGAGGCCGAACACACGGCCCAGAAGCTGGCGAGCGAGATTTAAAGAATTAGCTCTTTCATATCCACGTGTTTGCGTTGCCGTGCATTTGGGCGCAGATTCAAAATCAGGAACCCGGTTAGTGCATGCTTATCGACAAATAGATTGTGATTAGCGGACTATCAAAAACATGTTCCTGGTTTGCTTGATTTGTTAGTCATTTTATCGGTCTGTGTGGAGATTGCAATTTTACTTCGATCGATCTAACTATGGAGGCCGCTAGAAAATTTGGAATTCCTGACACGGCGTGCTTGACCTCAGCTTTTCTACAGTGATATACTCTAAGTGACAATGTAGTATGCAGGAGATCCTGTCAATGCACTTGTCGCATTACCCCTCGCATTCCGAATGTATAGAGTAGCCAGTAAGTCAGCGTGACCCTGATGAAGAACCGAAAATGGGTATGACCGTCGTGGCTGAAGGTTCCGTGCCGCACACCACAATCAACGCACCAACCACTCGCGGCAATCTCGACCAGGGCAGCGTCGGGATCTGCCACCAGCAATTGGCTCGGGAACCAATCAGACTTCACTAGTGCCAAAGCCTCCTCGTCGGTGGGGGACGGAATTACTCCTGAAGTGAACTGCAGACCAATCTAGACTGTGTGAGGACGCGCATATGAAGTTACTTCTACATCGCTTTTGTGGGGTTCTTGCGCATCCAGATGATTCGCAGAAGTCGCCACGCGAGCTGAAGTAAAAATGTTGAATTCGCATCGTCCACGCTACCTATTCCTCCCACCACGACGCCCCACGTTCCACGTTCTGTCCGGAGAATTCTCCTGACAGCTGAGCGTGCGTGGGCACTCGAAAGAGGTCACCCAGGCTGCTCAAAGGGCCATGAGATCATTGAATGCCCTGGTCGAGTAGGTCCCCCTGTCCCCATAATATGCAGCAGCATCTTGCGATATCCGCTGCTCCTGTAGGTTGTTTCAGTGTTCTTCCATACATACCGTCTCTATGATCCGTTCCACAGAGATGATCCCCTGTTTGATTGACAGTCAAGAGAATGGCATACCAGCCTTGTCATCGGCATTAGTCGGACAAGGGTACCTTACCCAGCACAATTTTAACACCCTCTAAAATAATGAGCTCCTGCACCTCATTAGTCTTCCCGTTGTAAGATCGAATTCAACGCTTGTTCATACTTCCTTGAAGCGAAGTGGGGGGCAACGGACCGTAGTGTCTTCAGCTGCTGTGTTGGTCGAGTCCGCCAGAGCTCCCAATCTGAAGTTGCCCAGTGGCCCAGTCTCTTCCATAATTCATAAAGTCTTCACTCGTCAGCCTCCTCTGTGTAACTTTCTTCCCGTGAAATGAACCGTCAAAGGCGTGGCAATTCGGTGACATCTAGCCCGTGCATCGGAGGGATTGAGTGAAGCGAAACTTTAGACTATACCGTTTTATGGTTGACTTTTAACTTTCCTACGACAACAATATCATCTTAAGCCAGTCACTTCCTCGTCTCACCTTCTCTCCTCAACCTGCTCCTCCCACGATAACACCTTCAACTACTCTTAACAGATCGGCAGGCCACACGCATTGCAACATGGTCTACTCGCTCACCTACCGTCGTCCTCCTCACGTCGACTCCGCTCGAGCCTCGATCAACGGCAGCGAGAAGACCAAATCCATTGATGAGGGATCCATCAGATCCCGAGGTTCTTCAGTATTTGCTGGCATTCCAGACGCCTTGTCGTTTGACAAGATTATCAATGGAGGAACCTGCCCAGTAAGTTCTCATTATATACCTGTGTTGTCAACACCTATTGCAACCTACTTCATGTACGTGCTAGCTACCTCGCTAACTCTACAATATCTAGCCATGTACCGTTCGTGACTTCATGAACTACCTCGTCTACATCGAACACGCCGCTGAGAACCTTCAATTCTTCCTTTGGTATCGGGATTTCGCCAAGCGGTTCTCGGAGCTTCCTCCAAATGAGCGTGCACTCGCACCTGTGTGGACAGCCGAGCAAGCCGAGGCTGACGCACAGGTACCCCAAGGACCCAAGCAGCCAGTCAGTGCTGAGACTGCTGCTGTGTTCAAGGGTACCGATTTCGCAGCTCCTACAGCGAACGTGGTGGAGGTGAAGCCAAACCCGTTCAGCACCCCACCAAAAACTCCAAACGCAGATGGGGAGAGCGAGGCTCCTTCAGAAAGAGCATGGAGCGATAATGGCTCTACACTACATTCTCACACGAACAAATCCTTCCACTCCAAAGCAGCAGGTGCTTTCGAAGGTGCTGACCTCAAGTGGCAGCCTTGTAAGCATACTATATTCTATTCATACCACGTTAACCTAATGTCTCGACAGTCACAATTCAACCATTCCGAGAGGAAGTCTCCCGCATCATTGCAATTTATATAGCAGATGGTGCACCTCGCCAGCTCAATCTTTCATCCAAAGAGCGAGCCAAGCTTCTTCACGCCCTGGCAAACACTACCCACCCTTCAGCATTTGCCAAGGTTGTCCACACAGTCGAATGGTCTCTTCGTCACCAAGCCCATCCCAACTTCATCCGCTGGACTATTTGCAATGGCAACCGACCTCGTGTTATCTTTGCGCGAGGCCTCGGCATTGCCGGTACCCTTGGAGGTATCATTGCCGCAGTGCTCATCACTCTAAGTAACGCAGGGCGTGGCTATAGAGTGCTCTCGGCAATTGGGTTCATGATCGGCATTGCTACACTCATCGCAGCCTGGAAGGGCATGTGCGTCGTAAGTAATTTCCGAGTCCCCAGTTTTTACTCATTCTGGGAATCTAATACAATGCAGGTCCTCCACGGCATGCATCATCGTCATCTCCGTCCGTGGGAGCTCTTTGCTGAAGATGATGATCGATCATCTTTCGATATAGGCAAAGGATCATTTGATACCATGGGCAGCACTAACAGCTACGAAGATGAACCATGGATCGCCAAGTACGAGAAGCGTAACCTCATCCGGAAAGTTTTCGATCGCGAGGTATGGATCCAGGAACCTGCTCTTCGCCAGATCCAGGACACGATATTCCTCCAAGCTCTTGGTGGTGCATTAATCATCACTGCTATTTCCGTGGGCATCTTCTGTGCATTCCCTAAGGGCAACTTCTATTAAAAGCATCATCACCTATTCATCCGTCGCAATACGATGGCGTGAGCATCTGCATCAAAATGCAGGATCTAGCCTACTCACTTGGGTCGAGCTTACTTAATCGTCGTTCTGACATGCATGTTCTAGCTTCAACTCCGAGGCTATCCATGGACATAATTTCCTTTGCTCACTTGTCAGAATCCACTTTCAGATACCACTTGGCCATTTTGCTCAATATGGAGTCCTTAAAGGGTTGGCCTATCCCATATTGCGTAAGCACCACACGAATATTAAATGGCTTCTATGCAGGGAACACGGAACT
This sequence comes from Cladonia squamosa, assembly GCA_947623385.2. Lineage (NCBI taxonomy): Eukaryota > Fungi > Ascomycota > Lecanoromycetes > Lecanorales > Cladoniaceae > Cladonia > Cladonia squamosa. The sequence goes on along the minus strand of OX392392.1, from coordinate 545,625 downwards.
TGAGCAGGCTTAATTGAGCTACAGACTCAGGCGCTTGCGGTGTTAGAGCTCGCGAATATGTAATAATAGAGAACTGTGAAATTGCTAGACAATAACTAAAAGTATTATCACTGCACGCATTCTTGCTTAAAGCGTTCTTTGAGTTTTGAAATTTGTCTAGTTCAGGGTGTCGGGCTTGCTGTCTAAAAAGCCCAGTTGCTCAGAAGGTGGTCATAACTCACTGTATCCCATCAAAGTCATCTACTGTTCAGCCACCCACTCACACCATACCAAGCGCATCTGCTCCCATCTCAATTCCCGCATGCTGTTAGGGATGAAGCTTCGAAGTATCCAGCGCCGCCTACACGAGTGAGCAACCACCGTTCCGCTTTCTGTGACCTGCATCTTTAGGCTTGCCTCAGAGTCTCTCCAATTTTGGAGTATAGTCTTGTAGTCACGCTTTCTTCTCATAATAATGTGCCATCTCGAGCCCCACACGCTTGTAGCCGCATTTGACGTAAAACCCCTCATTCGTTTCAGAACAGTCGAGGATTGTCTGCCAAAGAGGGCATTAGCAGTTTACTACAAGCAAATCGTCTACCTGAGACTCTTGCAATGCCAGTTGCGAGCGCCTTATGACTTGCGTCACATATTGGAGAAGCAGACAGACCTTGTAGCATCCAATTTTCTCAGCAATGTAGTCCAGAGCCTCTATTATTCTCAGCCCGAGCTTCTTTCCCTGCTGGTCCTTGTTGACAACGATATCCTCAATATGCCCCACCAATCCCAGGTTATGTATGCTGCGCGAACCCACGAATCAGCCCGAAGCCCACCCGTCTTCCCCAACACAAGAACCAATACTTACAACTTCCTCTCCACAATCACACTTCCCGTCCCCACCACCTTGCCCTCTCCATCACAAACCACCAGCACGAAATATTCATCCCCCCTCTTCGCCATCCAGTCATACCTCTCCGTCCACTTCTCTTCGCTTATATCGCCCACCGTGGTAAGAACCTTCAGCACATCGAGGAAGCCGGCGGCATAATCGGTGCGCTCAAGTGGACGCATGATGTAAGAGGGCGGGAGGGCATCTTTGACAGCGGGAGAGATCAGGCTGGCGCTGAAGAGGGGGCCATTGGTTGAGGCGGAGAGGCTGGGGTTACCGGTCTTGGCTAAAGGGGAGGACCACATTGTCGCTGGTCGAAGGGAGATGTCGAAGGGAGATGGGCGAGAGCTAGAGTGGTGGTAAGAGAGCAATTGAGTATTGAGGGGCCGTGATTACCGATCCAGACCCAGACGTTTTGGAAAAGTAAAGCTGGTGTGGGTCTCGGACTGGAGATGTTGCGCGCCCTAACACGCGCCTTGTCCGGGGGAGTCCCTTTAAGCCTCACTGGCCCAATCTACCTAAAACGGCCACCAACACGGCCCTAAGACGCCACTATCAAACCCTAGGCCCACGAAGGCCAAGGATAGGTTCGATAGCTGTTTGACCCCCAATCCGATGCCTGTTCATGTTAGTGAAAATAACGTGCAGCAAGACGTTGATCCTTCCCAACAATTGCCAGGTCCAGCATGGCTTCCTATCCTCCAACAATCCTGCGACTTTGCCCCTGATATCTTTGAGTCTGTGTCCCTTAACTTGCTGAAGAATCCAAATATCAATTCCAGCTTGCTCTTTCGGGCCGATGTACTCTATGACAACTTGGGTGTTGAACAGGTAGATGTGCAGTGGACGGAGGAAGAGATACAGAAGGCACTGCAGACTTACAATGTTCGAGATGGTGACTTTCCAGGCTTTGATACCAGGAGGACAATTATCAGGCAGATGGTCCCTCGCAACCCTCAGCTAGACAAGCCAATTGCTCAAACATGTGTATTTCTTCAATCTATGACACAGCAAGATGGCATAGAACAGACAATAGTCCTCTATATACCACACGCACCAGATGTCGACGCAATCCCATGGTACCACCCAAGAGTCCAAGCATTAGCATATCTGCATTCATGGAACTCTTCCTCCTCTCCGACCGATAATGGTACCATTTCTCTCCATTACCGACTCTTCCCATCCGAGTCTCTTCCTCTTCCTTCCCGTCTCCTTCGTACAGGACAAAATCTACTCTCGACACTACGCAAACATGGGCAAGGGCAACTCGCAGGCTATACCAAACGTGTACATCATGACCAGTTGGTCTCACAGCAAAGGGTGCAAGATACATACACAGAGTTGAAGGCGAAACACGCGAAGAGGTTGTGCGATAACTGGGTGGAGAAGACTGAACCAAGCAAGCACGTATTTGAGGATCTCGGTATCGCGGCTTTTCTGATTGAGCTGTGGAAGGATATGTATAAAGGCAATGGCACTCCAGGGGACGAGAGCAAAGAAAGTCAACACGACCAAAGACCTTCATTCCCGGGCTTCGTCGACATCGGCTGCGGCAACGGCGTCCTCGTTGACATCCTCCTCCGCGAAGGCTACCAAGGCTGGGGCTTCGATGCCCGTCAACGAAAAACATGGTCCACATTCTCCGCCTCCATCCAGCAATACTTGAAAGAGTTAATTCTAATACCCCAACCATTATTCGAATTACAGCAATCCTCAGATCATCTAATCCACGCAAACGGCGGCATCCTCTCCAAATCCTTTACAATACCAAGCTCCTTCTCCCCCGTCTGGCACAACGGCATCTTCCCCGCCCACACCTTCATAATCTCCAACCACGCCGACGAATTAACCCCCTGGACCCCCCTCCTCGCCTCACTCTCCCTCTCCCCTTTTCTCGCCATCCCGTGCTGCAGCCACAACCTCTCCGGCCAACGCTTCCGCGCCCCCTCCGTCTTCAATTCCAACTCCGCTGACGCCCTCGCGCCCTCCTACTTTGCTGCGAATGTCAAAAAATCAAAATCCATCGCCATTGCCGTCGCGTGTCCGGACGGCATGAGTCCTGAGAACGAAATTTCTAGTCCGATTGATACGGAGAGGGGAGATCTGAATGACCTGAGTGTGAAGGCGAGAAAGAAGCAGAAGAGTGCGTACAGTAGTTTGTGTGATTGGGTGGCGCATCTAGCCGGCAGAGTTGGATATGAAGTTGAAAGAGAATGGCTTAGGTTACCTAGTACGAGGAATGTGGGAATTATAGGGAGGAGATTGGGGGAGGATTTTGAGGGGGAGGGTTTGGAGGAAAGAAGGAAGAGGCTTGTGGATATTGTGGCGGGGGAGAGGGCAGATGGCCTGGTTTGGGTAAAGAGGGCGACGGGGCTGATGAGTGGGAATGGGGGTGAGTGTCATTGAAGGAGAGGGCTGATGTTTAGTAAGGGGGAAAATACCGCTACGGGGAAGGAGTGGGATTGCAAGGTGCTTACCGGGGGATATCTGACTGAATATGGAGGCGGATTGTCGGCGTAGAGGAGAGATATCTCATCTTGATGGCTAGATGTCCGTAGGCGGTTGCATCAGTACCTCGAGTAGTATGTGCCGTCCTCGGGAGTAAGTTGGACCCAAAGGCCGACTCAGAAGCATCATGCTGTTTCTTGAGCCTGTAGATATCGTTCGAGAGTAAAGTATGTATATACTGCGATTTTGCAACTCAGTGAGAACCGTTCCTATTCTAAAACCCGAAATCTCAAGCGAAATGCACCCATCTATTAGACTTACCAAGCTATGCCTACCTCTATATCCCTGTCCCATACTTTCATACACCTAACCTTTTTCCGCCCACTCGTCCACAAACCCCCCTTTCTCTCCATCCCCCCACACAAACCCATTCCCCCACTCCCCCACTCCCCAATCCCGCTCCCCACCACCCTGTCGCTGTATGCATTATCTCCTTTCCAACCACCCCTCCCTCCCTCTTTACAAACAAAACAAAAGAACCTATATGCTATACTTTTCACGCACATCACCCTCAACTGCGCCGGTTCAGCGCCCCAAGACGTTGAGATGCAGGAGCGGAAGTATGGCTCTGTTGTGGTGAAGGGTGGAGATTATGAGCATTGAGAAGTGGGGGGGGAAAGGGTGGGTTTGAGGTTAGTAGAGAGGGGGGGGGAGGGGGGGGGGGGGGGGGGGGGGGTGATATGTATAATGGAGAAGAGAGGGGGATTGGGAAGGAGAGAGGAGGGGATGGTAGTGGTGGAGAGGGAGGATGGGAGGCTTGGATGGAGGGTTTGGGTTGGGGATGATAGTTGGTTGTTGAGGGATGTTGGGGGTTTGGGATGGGATTGGATGGCTTTGGGATGGATGATATTTGCGGGATAGTAGGCTTGATTCGCGCTGAGCAGGTAGAGGCGGCTTTCGATGGTGTGCCATGGCACGGTAGAAGGGGGTTGCTGATTTGGGCTTTTGCATAGCTCGGTGGGGTTCTGATGATGTATTATGTTTTCTTCGGTTGTTCGACTGAGGGCTACTCTGAGCCACATGTTATTTGGAGTAGGGCTCTATTGAAGGATTCCGCTATTCTTTTCTTGGGAGAAGATATTAATGTATGTTGGCCGTTGTTGGAGGTGGCAATTAATAGGATTAGGCAAGATAATCTTTCAGGGTGAGAATTGGCGAAACTCAGTCATATAATGAACCTCATTCGCTAGATAACTTTCACAATGATCAAATAAGGCGAATTAGCAGGCTTCGAGGGCAGTTACTCCATGACTAGGCTTATCCACAATGTTCCAGAGTAACACCCTTTTTCGGCTTGCCCTGCCAAGTACTGTATTGTGAGATACGTCCTGAAGCACCGAATGGCAGATATGGAGAAGAGTATCGATGGAGAAAACCAAGGCCAAATGAATACCGACGTCGTTGGTGCCGAGACATGGAATCCGATCAAATGCATGGCATGTTCCCACTGTGTATCTTCGAATCCGCTAAAGCCAGGGGGGCTTCGTTCAAAGAGGCATTGTATGCACTTTACTGAAGCAACGGTTTAGCAGATATTTCATGCTGCGGTGAATGGCCTGATGATCTTGAAGGCGGGTTCCGGACAAAAAGATCCAGTTGGAGACTTCTACAATATTGGCTGGGTTGACCCACTTAGTCTTGATATCCCTGAATGTTGATAGGATATAACGAAGTCAGGGTGAAAGACGTACTTAGAGTGAATGAGGATCCTCTTACTTGACGTCCAACGGAACCCAGAGATTTTCTCTGCCTGTAACGCTCTACAGCCACAAGTATACCCAGCTGTTGGCATGATTGCAAGCCTTAAGCTGCGGATAAAGCCTCATCTGCATATAAATTCTCATCGCCTGTAACAGCATCCGAAGTACCGCGTTGCGCTCTAACCTTTCGTATCTCCTCCTGCTGCTTCAAACCTTCAGCTCTCTTCCTCTCCTGTCTGGTCTTGCTATCCTCCCAACCTGAGGTCGTTGTAGCCTCTCGGTCGAATAGGACAGACTCAAATCGCCTCATACGCTCAGTGTTGCTTTTGAAGCGATCGTTCGCTATGTTGATCAGAAGGGCGAGGTAATTATCGCTGACCAGACTATGCACCTCCTCACTGTCCAAATAATGTTTGCTGTCGGAGCTCCTCCTGCTTGTATCCTTCACGCGGTCCGGTACACACCCGATGACTGATTCCAATGCAAGGCCGGACGAGCGAATTGCAACCATGGGGAAAGCATTTACATCGTCCAAATTCTTGAGACTCTGTATGCCACTTTCTCTAAACCCGGCGTTAATAGCAGCAGCGAGGATAGGCTGAGCATGATGCAGGGAGGCGGTCATGATGTGAAAGATCTGGGTCTACATTAATACGGGAGACTCTACCGATAGCTGGATATTTCACGCACCATGGGTTCGAATTGAAATCTCGCAAGGCGTACTTGGCTAACTTCATTAGCATTCTGATGATTGTAAAATTCCCGTTGGTGACCCATGCCTAGGCAACGGGCTAGAGAGTCTCCTCCAGAGGGAAAGTGAACGGGCGAGTGTGATACAAAAAGCCAACGCCCTCCCATGCCCTTCCCGCCAGGTACAGCCGCCTGCTCTTTCGATTTTCCATGGGCGTTTTCTGCGTCGTCTATGCTCTCCTTCGGGTTGGCTGGCCTACTACCCTCTAAGAACACGCTCACTCTTCCAGCGCACGAGCTGGTAGTCACTACACCATCTAAGGCATTGATGCGCTTGATTAGCGGCCTTATGGCTTCGTCGACAGAGCCTTTGGGTGAGAGATCTGTGTACGAGGGCTCAGCAACAGCAAGAGATGCTAGAATCGCATCTTTTTTTGCTGTAAAGTTGGAAGGAATTGGTACGCCGGGGCCCATAATGAGCAGAGAAAATGGACCGACCAATGGCTGGAGAGATGTCGCAAAATCCAATAATGCTTCCTATTTAGGCAAGGTCGAATCTCAGTAATCGTCACGCGCCAACGCGTTTTGGCGTTCTCGAAAGGAATTGCAGAGATTCCGAGCATTGCTCTACTCTTGACTACCATTGCTCTACTTTGCTGCACTCGCTTTATTAGATATACGGAAAGCCATTTCTGCAATGCCGCAACGAAGATCTCATTTCCCCAATGCGTCTTCCAGTGCCTCTCCTCTGAAACAAACCCTCTCCGCCAGACCCACCCCTCCATCCCGCCAATCAAAACGTCTCAAGTCCTCTCCCATCGCATCGCTGAAGACCACACCCAAGAAAAGTCAATACTTCGAGCATGACTCAAGCTCAGTGAGTGAGTCCGAGTCAGAGGTCGCCAATGAAGGCTCCGGGTACGAAGACGAAGATGCATCCGCCAGCTTAATCTCGTTGTCCCCGGAGAGCGAAGTTGACGATGAAGAGGATGAGTACGTCTCCGAGGAGGATGCGCCAAAGAAAAGAAAGAGAGGACGGCCAGAGTTGAAGACCAATGGTAAAGCTGCCGGCACAGGGGTAAAAGGACAAGAGCTATGGAGACCAGGCGTTAAAGCTGCTACCGCTCCAGGAGAAGCCGTATATATCAAGCTACCCAAAGCAAGAGAAGCAGGCAAGACGCCTTACACGGACAGCACCATTCATCCCAACACCTTCCTCTTCCTGAAAGACCTGCGAGCAAACAATGACCGAGAATGGCTCAAAATGCACGACCCAGATTACCGTCAATCGAAAAAAGACTGGGATACTTTCGTTGAAAGCTTAACCGAGAAAATCATAGAGAAAGACGACACAATACCCGAACTCCCAGCTAAGGATCTTACTTTCCGCATCTACCGCGATATACGCTTCAGTCCCGACCCTACCCCCTACAAAACACATTTCTCCGCAGCGTGGTCACGAACAGGAAGGAAAGGGCCATATGCGGCATACTACGTACAAGTGCAACCGAATGGATCGTTTGTGGGCGCCGGCGTGTGGCATCCGGAGGCGGCGCCAATGGCCCTGCTAAGGAAGGAAATCGATAAAAACAGTCATAAGATAAAGAAAGTGCTGATGGCGCCGGACATGAGGAAGGAGTTCTTTGGAGGTATTGGCCCGGACGAGAAGAAGGCTGTGAAAGCTTTTGTGGGGATGAATACGGAGAATGCGTTGAAGACAAAGCCAAAGGTACTTCTACTCCACTACTCCATGTCTATGACAGGTCTAACCCGGATTTCTGGTTGAAGGGCTACGAAGCAGACAACCCAAACATCGATCTGCTGCGATTGCGCAATTATACAATTGGCCACAAGCTGAAAGATGATGAAGTACTTGGACCGGGAGGGCTCGGGAGGATAGCGCAGCTGATCGGGATTTTGACGCCTTTTGTTACATATTTGAATAACGTGATCATGCCGGATGAGGATGCTAGCTCGGATGAGGAAGAAGAGCAAGAGGATGAGGAGGACGACGACGACGACGAAGAGGAAGAGGAAGAATAATAGAGAGAAGCCTTTTGCTTGAACTGTGATAAGCGTGATCTAGTCAGGAATTTATAGCGTATTGACTGGAGGCTTTTGGAGGCTTTTGGATGCTCCAGGTATCATTGTACGGTGTATCAAAAGCGAAGGTCAAAATGACTAACAGCTTGGAGCGTAGAAGAGCGCTCTACTCAAGAGTATGCACACAATTGGGTGCAGACACGAGTACTCTGTAAACAAAAGTAATCAAATAAAACAGAAAAGCACTTTTCAATCAGCAGGTTCATTACAGCGAAGGAATTGCGTCAAGTGATTGGCTTTGAAGCCAGTGATTTTGTATCTTGGCAAGAATACCAACCTAGTTCAGCCTAGCATACTTTTTCTCCAACGACGTCCAACTTTCTCTGCGTTCATGCATTAGGGATCCCATCTAAGAAAGCCTCCGCTTCTTAAATATATATATATGTATATTGATATTGTGATCAGATCAGAGACATGATGCATCCTCAGGGATTGTGACGCACAGAAAGCGTAAATTCACCAACATTGCTAGTCCATAGTGAGATGCAATGCTTCATGAAGAACAGAGAAGAAAGGTATAAAAATCGTGGCTGCTGCAATACCTACTGCACTTCATGATTTGGGACATCAGTGTTGAAGGCGCTTGCGCAAGAGCTCGGGATGTTTTCATACGCTTGGAAGAATTCTTACTCCTATTGATTTTTGCAAAAGAAGGGGGGGAGGAAGGAAGCAAAGGGAGGGGAGAGAAGATGAAGCCTTCATGCAAGATATTGAGACCTGTGAATCCGTCAAGGGTAATGTTTTGGAGCAGCTATGGAACTCCTGTTGGGAACAGTCTCCGAAGGAAATCGTTCTATCAAATACTTATCCAGCGATGACACTTTCCTGTCAGGTCACGAGCATTCAAGGGCCGGGGCGCTTTTGCTGATTCACACTCAATGCATAAATTATGCACCACGCTGTCATGTGATCGCTTCGTGATGGCTCTAACACAGGAAAAGCTCACAAATACCCCTCAAAAAAAGGCCGGCAAAAAAGAAAAACAATGCCGCAACCAAGATTCGAACCCACGAGCTTCAGACGCGGCAAAAGAGATGATTGTTGAGTACGCCGAAGAACTCGACGCACCCAACTCTCTTAGGGATTGGTTAACCCTCCGCACCCCTCCGCGGTCATACTGGTAGCTACTCCGGCAGACACAGCCAGAAGATGCGATCCACAGAACATTGTGATCTCTCGCCCACTCCGTTATCTAGTGATAGATCCAAGTGAGGGCTACTCCATCTGAGGAGCCACCTCAGAATGGTAAATCCCGGCCCCCTACCCACTGTACTACGCGGGCCTTGGGGGAGGATAACAAATCTTGCGCTTATTTCAAATATATTCTAAAACTTTCGGAATAAGTCTAAATGGCGCTTTCTTTCGCCACCGCCCGTTGCTAGATGACACAATGCTTAATTTCTCTCCCTTCGATTTGAAGCCGAAGATGGCAATATTACAGCTTATCTCTTCTCGACGTGGCATGATTACGCCTTATTCCCTCACGCGGCGGGAAGCAATTTGGGTGGATAGCCTTCGCGATGCAATTATGTTACAATGCGAAGCTTCGAGTTGGTAGTATTAGCAGCTTAATTCTCAGCCATATGGCGGAATGAATATGCACGACCCTGCTGGGTTGGCAAAGTGCCAGCTGTTTAAGCAAACTATTAGACTAGAGACCACAAAGAGATCTAAAAGAATGTGCCAGACGGTGCTTCGCAGCCTTTCCAAAGTGATTTTTTAGCTATAATATCCCACGAATTGAGCATTTAGTGCTTAAACCCCTTGAGGAAGAGCGATTCTGCTAGGGCCTTTATGTTCACGAAATCACAAGTCGCAGTGTAGAGACAGTCTCAAGCCCGGAATTCTTAGAATTCATGTATCTATGGCCAGCTTGATAATCTGGGTTTGCATCCTGCGGATGGCAGTCTCGTCCGTTAGAAGAATTTTGTTGCTCTTTCAAATTTCAAGTTTCTTGTCCCGCCATTAACACAACAACAACCACCCTGAGCTGCCGCAAAGCAAACACCTTGCTCTCGTCAGACTTTTTCTTTTAGATCCGCTAGACAGAAAAGAAAATCATGTACTTTCTCCCATAGACACCAAGTCACATGAAGATTCCAATTTTTGCATCATAAATAACACGTGCTTTCAAAGACATGAAGATGAAGCCGCCGTCACTGAGTCTCAAGCGCAGACAGCTAAGCAATACGACCGTCCTTACCAATCACCTTTCTAGGATTGAAGCTCACCATACCATCTAGCTTCCCAATGTGAACAATCTACGTCTCACAACAGATGGTCTCACAACAGACGACGCTGCCATGCCATCCCGTCCCACGAGAACGCTGACTCTCAACTCCCTTCCTACGCCCGATATACCAGAAGACTGCAAATCTCATCACAGCACATCAAGCTACATGACCACTGATGAGATAATACGCAAGGTCATACCGCCATCTCTTCCTCCACTCCAAAGAGAATCCTCATTCTTCCTCTAGATTCCAAGCCATAAAACCTCACCATTTCTACACCACAACATCCCTAGGAATCTGTCCCGAATATCAATAACGATCAAAGTCACATCAACGCAAGTTATGGGCAGATATGAAGCAATGGAACGCAGGCCTGCCGCTGTCGACCCCAGATGTCGTTGGAAATCCTACAAGCTTAACCGCCTTGGGAGCAGTGGCTTGGCATTCTGTGCGTATCTTCGCTATCATTCTGCACAAACTGCGTATCTTGAGGAGAACTACGTCTTTCTAGTGTCAGATAGCTACGTGAGAAGCTTCTTGATGTGCTGCTGCTCTGTGCGTATTTCTAAGCGAGGTTATGGGTGTTGCCGACGGGAGTTGGCGGTATTACTGCATACTCTCTCCACAAAGATTGGTGCACTTGTTTGTGTGATATCTCAATTTCTTTTGCTTCCATAATCTAGCATGCAGGCAATGCGCTTTCTTTACTGACAACGTTTTTCTCCAGTGACGCGCAATGAAAATACAGCGCGCTCAGACTTTCACCCTTCACCGCTTCACCGCATCAGTGCGCTCACAGGAAAGAGCACGCAAACTAACGTGACCGGACAATAAGTCTCCCACGCTCTCAAAGTGAAGCCGTTAGCAACCACAGACTCTCTGATGCGTGGCGATGCGCAGGCGCCGTGGCCAGTCGCCCTTCACCGCCTCCATCACACAGTCACAGAAACTCCGAAGCGCGTAGGACAAAGTCCGGAGCTATGTACCGCTATTGCCATGAGATTATTGTGGTATCGAGCCGTTGTCGACCATAGGATATGGTAGTCCCCGGCCCCTGAGACTGTGCGTCCGCTAAGCGCGCAAGAAGCCGGAGGTGCCCTCCGTAACTCTGCAGCCCAGCCCGTGGACGGCAGACCTCGTGCTGTTATGATCCAAGCGTCTCCTCGGAAGAGTGTCAATGAAGCATATCTCGTATTCATCATTCAAGATGCTGCACGTCAAAAACGTCCTTGATGGCGTGATTTCAAATCATTAACATTGCTTCATCACGTCTCAGGGGAAAATAATAAAATACAAGCCTAAAAAGGATAACAACGTTGGTGTATATATTCTCCATACGAGCAAATCCGGGTATTTGGTTGCTGGGAAAAGCCTCCACACAAGCCTTCTTCTGGATGACAGTTTTGGCGCAGAGTGATTTCGGTGGGGCCGACGTCCAATTGCGATGCCTATTGGAGCGCTGTGATATCTCTCCACGTGGTTGGCAGGGATATATCGTATCGCTGATATGCCAAATGCCGAATTCGGGACCTGTTAGGCTTGAGGGGCCGCTCAGCTGCAGGAGGGAAACACACAGGCCATATGCAGGAGGATGCAGAAGGTAGGTAAGCGATACGCTTTCCATTCCCATTTGATTCGACCCTTGAATCCGAAGTGCAGAGTTGACAAATCTGTGCGACAGTGCATTGCCTATTGGTACTAATTTAGTATTGGATGTACGTGCCTTAGGCAAGCATAGGAGTGTAGTAATGCACCAGAAGGGCTGTTATCTGTCAAACGAACGTAATAAGTCGCCGACCGACGGCGCGCGATGAGCATGTCCGCCCACCTACCAACCGAAGTAGCCCATCTCAACTGGCCGGTGAGATTGGTTATCTTAGTGGTTCACCTGAGGGAAGGGAAGGGAGTGTGGAAGGACGCATTGCAACCGAACCAGACTCAGCAGAGCCGCGAATAAGGTATTTTAGGGTTATTAGGGAGGTGTCGCCACGTTGGTGGCTGGCTGAATGGCTGCGGGTGTCGCACAACATCTGGGAGATGGGCCAGATACTCCCAGATAATCGATTGGCCTTTCGGCCGAGACGCGTGACCCGAACAATCGATAGCGGGATGCACGCAGCTGCAAGAACATGCAAGACCACGGAGCATGGATCACTTTGGGGATTCGCCAAGCAGGAACTTGCCGAAATGTGTAGGAACGGGACCGTTAGAGCACCTTCACAGTAGATTATCCCTTCTCTTGAGGCCGGAATAGGTACAGCCCAACGCCAGACCGCTCTGCGGGTTTTAATTGAAGGCGATGAAAGGCATCACGACTCTTCAGCCTTACCTGGCCCATTTCCACACAGGAAAAGGCCATTCCAAAGGCCACTGTCAGTGCAAAGTGTGCGTGTGGGATGCGACCCCCCTTGAGAAAGAAAGTGCCAAGCCAAAACTTCGCTTATCCAGGGATATGATTCGTCGACCCTGCATTACCTATGCAAGCAACCCCACAACCAGCAAGGATCATCTTCAACCTCCCTTCTTCGGGACTCCGCACATGTTGATTAGGATACGACTACAAGTAGAACAGCTGACTGTAGAGCTGAAGGCGACCTCAGGGCCCGGAAAAGAAGCAGCTTGGTATGAACTCGGCCGCGACTGTACTGATCAGCATGATCACCAGCCCACAACGTGGTTGTGGCCCTCTCGGTCCGCCATCCGAGAAATATGGCGTCCAGGCCAGTCTTAGGGTTGGATCGAGGTAGGCGTAAAAGATCTTAGGTACCTTAGCGCCACCCATGGAACGTCTTACTCTCGGCATCCCCCGCTGTGCATACTACCTGAGGAAAGCTAGTTTCATGAGGATAGGGCAAAGTACATGCGATACATGGGTTTCTCCGTAATGCCATAGATCACAAGCTCTACTTTCATATCTCGTGAGAGGCCAGAAGTTTAGGATTTTGTCCTTGTCTTACTCTATTCACACCCTAACGGAGGCTTTCGGGCATCATTAAGCATCCGGTCGCCAGAACAAGGCTTTCTCCAGGTTTTCCCAGTGGTCGACTCCATTCTTAGGGTGGAGCGTCTACAACATAGTTCCGGTGGGCTCCGTCGACCATTCGTCCATAGTACCGCGGGGAATGGGAAGGACAACACCTTAGTCTTGGAAACATTTGATGTCGTCTTGAAACCCAACCTCAGAATGACCTTCGAGGGTCGAGACCGTGGTGCATGAAACAGGAGCTTTTGTACTTGATTCATCAAGGAAAGGCTCCATCGCGATCTGACAGAGATGGCGTATCAGAGTAGAGAGTAGAGTAAGGTAGGAAAGGTCCGCATGCGAGTGAGGCGAGAAGAAGGTCTTGGCGGGAAATTGCGCAAAGAAATTCTAGGCCTCTCGCTAGGGCTTTCGCTTTCCAGTCCCTTAATCCTTGCACACGAGCGAAGTACCCCTGTCAATCGCATGCAAGGAAGAACACACTAATATAATTCACCATACCATAATGAGCTGACCAAAGGGAACAGGCAGACAATCCAACGCCCCAACTGGCTCTGTATTTCGCATCATACAAACCAGTGCTAAGGTAAAACGTACGTTCCAAAGCGCTCTTGGGACACCAAAGCGCGTCCAATACACAACCAATACATAAGACATGCTGGCGCCGGAACGCGTACCATGGATACATCGAACTTGGTGGGGGAAAGGAACAGTTTCTTTTCTTCGAGTATGACTTCAATTGTGGGCCATATTCCCGCCTGGAGCCATTTTATTCAGGCTGGTGGGATGATGACCTGATCGTCAGCTCAATCACCTCAACAAATGGCGTTGACTCACACGTGTCTTGTAGATATCTTGTAGATAGTGCGTAGAGAGTACTCCATAGGTGTAGACTGTAGAGCAGCAGAGTTTAGGCAATGAGTGGGTATGGTATACCGGACCCATTCTATCATTATTACCCAGCAGCCGAAATACGGTTAGAGTGGAATAATTGACGAAAGCTGTCGCGCATACTGTGTTAGTCAAGTTACTTAAGTCGAATGTTAAGATGACCGAGACCAAACTTGTCCTTAGTTCATCGATGCCCGTATCCTTTCCACGAGCCATCATCGACTTCCCAAAAAGACTCGGTCAAGCGACAGACTGGGGCCAGAGCACGAGTGTGCTATTGACCCGGACAGGCATCCCACCTCCCCTTTCCATATCCTGCTACCCTCGCTACCCTCGTCAATGTAACATATTTGTCACATTCGTCTGAGCCGGGGACTACCACCAATCTACCCATTGCCAAATCGAGTCAACACTGCTCAAGATATCAGAACGGCCACAAGCCCACGAAGCCCGCAAAGCCCGCATCCAGCCCACCAAACCGCCTGCCGCACGCCCATCCTTGAACTTGGACAAAGGGCTCCCGTCTAGAACGCACCAACCTCCGGCGCCTTTCTGACAAACACCAACAGGGCCAGGGTTCCACTTCCTACCGCAACTTCTATTTGTTGTTGTAACCATATTCCAGTCAATCATTATTACTATTCTTGTTTGTGACCATCGTCGTCATTAAGACAGCAGCAGCAGCAGCAGCGTGGTGATTGCCCCCTCTGCTTGACAGCGTACCCAATTCTGCGATCGGCCGCCCGCGATCGGCAATCCCGAAAGTCTGGGCTTGGGCTTGGAGACTTCTCCAGGGCACGTTGAGCTTCCCATTAAGCGTCGCGATCGTCACTGCATTTACCATTCTCGACAACCAGCTCTCTTCGCATCTACATCGCGAAGTCAACAAATCCGAAAGGCTTCAATTCCTCGACAGCGTGATCTTGTCCGCCGCCAGTCAAACAAAGCCTGCACCTCGGACCCGATACCCTTTGTTCCCGAGCTCCGCAAACTCCCACAAGAACTTGAGAGAAAGCCTCGACAGTGAACAATAGTTGCGCAGAAGCATTGAACGATTGAGGAATTGCGAGTATCGCTGAATCATATCTGTTGAACAGAGGTCACACCCTCCCAAGCTCGCCATCACGTCATTTGAACTTTCAGGAAAGTAAAAAGCGCACTTAGGTTCGAGCTTTAAGACGGAGGAATCCACCTACAACGACATTCACAAGAACGCTGGCGACCATATTCGATCTCCCTCCGCGCGATTACTTTGGATTACCGCGCATCGACCCATTGCAACCTCGAGCTTGTTTGCAAAGCTCGAGCCCCAACCAGCCGGCTGCGGCTTCCTCATACAAGTTGCCCCCCCTGGATTTCCCGCAACAGCAGGCCAGTCAACAGTACTGGCCTGGTGCAAATAGCTCTACCCCAGCGACCACGGCTCAAGCACTGAATACATTACCCACGCCGCCGAGCGACGGCAACGACGGATTCAAACCGCCTGGGCAGCACACAAAGTCGGAATACAACAGTTTGGCCGCTACTGCAGTGCAACAGCCCGGTATGAGCTCCATGGAGACAGCAACAACGTCGAGCCTGACCGCTCGAAGACCGGCTGCGACACACTTGCCACCCTTTGACCTGCCACCAGTACCGTTCGGTCAACAATATCCCCAGAAATATGCTCCTCTCCCGGCAATGAATGCAGCGACGCAACAAACTACGTCTTCGGTGAGCGTAGGGAATCTTTTGACGCCGCCAACGACTGTACCTGGTGAGGTTCTCAGTCCTATAAGCGCTCTTAGTGGTGCCACTGGGGCTCAGAGTTATACCAACTTTGCCTGGCCACCATTGAATATGAACACCGGGTTGACACCACTCGGACTAGGGACAGGAACAACACCTCAGCCATGGAGCAATCCGCTGAATACTGCTCGGGGAATGTTCTCGCCATCGATCGCTAGCACTTTGGCCCAACGCGGTACCTCAAATTCACCATCAGCAGGGGACTCCATACCTCCCCCACCTCCCTACGACATGAATTCGCTCCCTCCTATTCCTTCCACGACCATGTCAATGTCAATGTCCACGCCAAGCACTCTGGCGCCACCTACCGCCCAACAACAAGCCATGGCGCAAGCATACATGGCTCAGAATCAAACTCAAACTCAAACACCCGTATCCTCCACAACCACTCAAGCGTCTCCAATCAGTGGCACAGATGCGTACTCGCAGAGGCCCCAGTCAACTCCATCAAACTTTTACAGCCACTCTCAACCGTCGTCCGCCCAGCAAAACTCTTTTCCAGGCTTCAATACCAATTCCTCTCCTGTACAGCAAAGTCCTATGAGCGCCCCCCCTCAGGTCTCCAGGATATCACCGATCAATCTACAGTCCGCGAGCTTTTCGCCTCCAACATCACAAGCAACCCAATTCGGTCGTTCAACCTACGGTTCCTATTCTCTGCCAGCCATGAGTACAGCCCCCACACAGTTGAATGGGCCAATCATGTCGAATATTCATAATCCAGGCAATCCCATGGGAATGATGGGTATGCCGAGCACTGGCCTCCATGGTGGGATGCCGTATCACAGTGGGGTCGCAGCACATCTCAATCAGCAGCTGTATGGCAACCAACAGCAGCAACCACATAATGAACGCCCATTCAAGTGTGACCAATGCCCTCAAAGCTTCAATCGAAATCACGATCTGAAGCGGCATAAGCGGATACACCTTGCTGTCAAGCCGTTCCCCTGTGGGCACTGCGAGAAGAGCTTTTCGAGGAAGGATGCGCTCAAGGTAAGCATTCGACATTCAATGACATAAATGACAACTTAGCTTACGCTTTTGCAGAGGCACATACTCGTGAAAGGTTGTGGAAAAGGCCCGACTTCAAGCAGAGATTCACCGGATCACAGAACCAAGTCCGAAGACAGCGATGATGATATTTCACCTACGCTTAATGACAGTCCACAATGAAGTACTACGGGTTAAGATTTTTCTCGCCTCTGATATCTTTGTAACAAAGAAAGACGCTCCTGGCGCAAGGGTTTGGGGTGCTCACAACGACATCATGATATGGTATAATTAATAATCTGGATATCCACTCGTTATGGCATTAGGCGGGTTTCTTGTACGCGCACGTGTGCTGTGTAGCAGGGTGTTCGGTGGGGTATCTTAGTGGCCTTGTTTCTCAACGTTTCGTTATGGCCTTGTATTGGCTTTTTTTCGTTAGATATCCCAGGGTTATGTTGGGCGGGCCGCGTGGTACAGGGCGTTGGGTTCGCCTATATCTTGGTGAGTGCAGTGGCACATGGTGCACATGCTCACGGAGAGATGTTGCCTTGCTATAAGCCCCATGATCAAAAAGCAGGTGGTTCTGTAAGAGACTTGGTGGGATAGGACTTGTGGTTTCCGACTGGTGACTTCCGACCATTCGAGGTACTCTATCCGATAGTAATAGGCAGTGCAATGTTGATACCCTCTCGTGCTTCTCAACATTCTGAATGCAGCTGCTCGCATATGCCATGTGGCAAACCAATTCCACGTACTGCCTAATACGGTTAGCAAGTTTTTTGATCTTCAAGGTCCCTGCACCATCATCGTGTCTTTCTTCCGCCTTGCTTCCGCTGTTCCTTCTCTGACCCACGTAGCACCAGTAAGCGAGCCTCAGCACAGAAGGACGAAATCATAATTGAATAGGGAAATATCGCAGGGATTGCTTGTATCGAATGCGTAAAAATCTATAAAGCTAATTTTTCCATTGGAGCACAAGAATGGCAGTGGAGAAAAAGAGACGTGAAAACTGTAAGGAAGACGACGGCAAGAAAAAGACTGTTTGTTCTGCACCCATTGAGTGAGATATATTCGAATATCATAAGACTGCAAGGGAGACATTCTAATGTACAGGATTTCCTCACGTGCAACGGAAGAGGCGAATGGGAAGCATGATGAATGCCTTCAACACATCTATTTTGATCCCCCCCTCACGTATCTGCTTATCCGCCTCATCATCGCTACTAGATGAACAACGGTATACCTTCCGTTGTTTACTTGTAGGGTTAGCCCGCTTCCCATTGTTTTGGTTACATTCCTTACTATTCCCCAACTCCCAGTGCACCGGCTAACATTCTTGCTCGCTTGTTCCACGTTTCTCAATCTCCGATCAATTGCTATGTCATCTCTTTGCTCAAATGCTGGAGTGCTTGATTGCTGGAGGTGAGGTGTTGAGCGTTTAGAAGGAGGAGAAAAAGGTATTACAAATACATAATAGGAAGGCGCGCTGTTTACCTGCTACGCGCTGGGAGAAAGGAAGAGGATCCGTTTGTCTTGCTTTCTCACTCAGCATCTTTTCGGAGGAATCTTTCTCGTTGCTTGATTGCTGCTTTACTAGGAAGAGGGAAGAGGGCGGGCCTTGACTTCCTTTGTATCGCTTTACTACTGGTTCGATTTGATAACAGCATTGCCTTGGCCCTTGGTACCGCCTAGCATCTTCACCGCTTTGACAGTGCAAAGCAATACGCACGCACGAGCTCAGCCAACAGCAATACGATCACCCATGTACAATCTCGAGAGAACTTGACAGCCAGCTAGCGCATCGCATGAGCAAGGGTCACCACTCTAGCATCAATTGGGTTTGCTTACCAGGGAATGGACGACAACGCGGTTCAACAGCGACCTTCATCTAGACGCCAACGCCATCCGCTAGCAGACACGAGTAGTTGGGTCAATAGCCAGTCATCGACACCAGCACCAAGCTGTAATGCCTACCCTTCATCTCCGCCAAGCTTAGCCATAACTCACCATGGATCTCTTGCCCCTGGTGGCAATCTCCAGGTTCGAAACAAAGCTACATCACCCGCCAAAGCAGAAGATAAACGCATCTCAGCCATTTCCAGCGAAGATGCCCACAACTCCAACCGCGACTCCCAGATATCGAACTCTACTAATGCATCTGGAAAGTCTCGACGGAAAACACATGTGGGACCGTGGCGCTTAGGGAAGACAGTTGGCAAGGGTGCATCGGGAAGAGTGAGGAAAGCAAGGCACGCCTACACTGGACAGGATGCCGCAATCAAGATCGTCAGCAAGAAGTCAGCGGAGCTCCTACGGAGCACGAGTCTGGCTGTTATGGATACGATAGGGCTTAATGGGAAGAGGACAATTCCTTTGGGGATCGAGAGAGAGGTTGTTATCATGAAGTTGATTGAACATCCTAATATCATAAGTCTCTATGACGTGTGGGAAAATAGGGGTGAACTGTACCTCCCAAACCTAGCAGCCAATCGAAATCCTTAGACTGACATTGCATTATAGATACCTTGTCCTCGAGTACGTCGAAGGCGGAGAGCTCTTTGACTACATATCATCCAACGTCCGTCTTCCAGAATCAGAGGCGGTACGCATCTTTCGCCAAATGATCGCTGGACTATCGTACTGCCATCGTTTCAATATCTGCCATCGCGATCTCAAACCCGAGAACATCCTCCTGGACCGCAATCGCAACATTAAAATTGTCGATTTCGGTATGGCAGCCCTCCAGCCTGCGAACAAGTGGCTCACTACCTCCTGTGGTAGCCCACACTATGCTTCTCCTGAAGTCATTCGCGCACAGAATTACCGAGGTGACAAGGCAGATATATGGTCCTGCGGCGTTATTCTCTTCGCAATGCTGACAGGTACTCTCCCTTTCGATGCTACCGGCGACTGGCATGAGGTCATTGAAGCGGTGCTCGCGGGCAATTACGAATTCCCAGAAGGTCTTTCTGAAGAGGCTGAAGATCTGATTGTCAGAATGCTTCAGATTGATCCAAAACAACGCATACCTATTAAGGTTATGTGGCAACATCCGCTGCTTAAGAAGTATGAGCAATTGGATAGCTTGGATGCAAATGGCATGCCGTACATTGGTCCTGCGCCACCCTTGACTGTGGACGACTGCGGAAAGCCAATCATGCATAGAAATGATATTGATGACGAGCTCTTAAGGAATCTGCAGAATCTGTGGCATGGTGTCACTGAGGAGGAACTCGCTCAGAGATTATTAAGTGAGGTGTAAGTACGGTCTCTTCAACCCTGAAAAAAACACTTACTAAGAAGTTGAATCCAAGGCCAAATCACGAGAAGGTGCTGTATACCAAGCTCCTGAAGTTCCGAGAAGAACAGTTGGAGAATTATGATGGCCCCCCAATAATGGATTATTCGACCAGTGATTATCACCATAACCCACCACCACAGACAATACTTCGGCCGCCTTCAACACTCGGGTCACTTAAAGCTTCCAAGGAGAATCAAATGCAATCACAATACTCACTCCTAGACCATAATAGACCACCACCATCAAGGCAGACAACAAAGAAAAGACAAAGTCTCAACATCAACAGGCGCCATAGCGCTGCTGAGACATCATCAAGCTACGATCCATTCAATCCTTCCAAAGCTCCAATAACCAAGGGTCAGGCGGATCATGCGAGAATTACCGTGTTAAGAGGTGCTTCTCAAACGTCTAGCAGAAATCCATCCACACGCCTTGGAAGCAGGATGTCTCTACGTAGCCAAGCGATTGCAAGAGCACAAGGAGCAGATGAGTTGTACAGTATTGCTAGCTCTCCTCCCAACATGACGATGCATAGTTCAGGTACCTCTCAGCTTCAGCGGCTAACGGTAGATCGGAGGATTTCACGGGGGAGTTCCAGGCTTACTATGGCCTCCAGACGGTCGCGAACAAGCAATTCGTCGGCTACTGTTCTTTGTGGGCGTACATCAGCTAGCTGGAAACGCAATGTCAGCTTTGTCCAGGCGGCGAGGCGCCCTTATAGTGGCCGTCACCCTCGACTTCGAAGTCAAGAGCATAAGACTTCGTTGACCCTTCAAGAGAGATATGCCAATGATCTTGTGAAGGCGAATGCGTTAGCCGAAAAAGAAATCTTGAGGGAGAATGGCAAAGGCCTCAACAGCTCCTCCATCTCTCTGAGGGAGACTCCAGAGCCGGAGGAAATGCATATTGTTCGCTCCAAGAAGACGCCGGCCGTGGATCCTAATGTATCTGCAAATAAAAGGCCTCGGCCTTCGAGCTATTTTAGAGATGATGCAAGGAAAGTGAGCACCGAGATTGAAAAGTTATGTGACGAGGCTTTCAACCGGTCTTCAGTCGCTTCTACTGACGCGACTCCAAGAACAACATTTACAGGCGATTCTCACCATACCTCACAGGACTATTCCTCCCAAGCTACGTCGGTTTCTGTGCTTGAGGATCTGAACCCCGTTCCTCCTGTACGTCGTGATCGGGCGAAGGAGATTCTGGATTACCAGTATCGACCGCTACCCCGACCACCAGCTACTGAGCGCGTGATGGGGACAGACCATCTTGGATCCTATACCCAGAGAGAGCTTGCTAAGACGAGGGACCTCCTGAAGAAGCGCGCGGCTGAATCGTCCATGTCACCTGGCTACTTAGACGAGATCATCGCACACCTCGATCGATTGATGCAGCCTAGCGCTGTAAGACTTAGCGAAGCAGAGCGAAGAGCATTATCAACCCCTGATCCTAGCATCCCACGCAAAGATACATTTGACTCAATCATGGAGAAGCGTGATGTCAATTATCGAGCGGCATCAGAGCCTTATAAGAGGGGACAGCCCGGCCACAAGGGAGCAACTATACGTTTAGTGGACGAAGCTCACAGCGGAACGCCAATATCTCCAGTGAAGCCCCTTTCGATACGTAAGAAGAGTAACTCATCAACGCCGTCGTCTGGATCGCCTTCTCGCCCATTACCCACACAGCAAACCTTTACCAATGATGATTTATATCGTCCGAAATCGGAGCGTCACCATTCAGCCGGTCTTGCTATCCTCGATCATCAGGAGCTTGAACCTATCGATGAGGATGAAGACAAGGAAAAATTTGACCCTGAAGATCGGAATCGAACAAGCTATATGGGTCAGCTCAACCCGCCCAAGAAGCGAGGCTGGTTCCGACGCAACCAGGCTCAGCAAAGTACTGACAAGTACAGACCTCCTGTACCGCCAGCAAAAGACCATCGCCGTGCAGACTCGCAAAACAGCGATACTCAAGACCGGAAACGCAGGAGCAACGCCCCGAGCGAAGAGTCCCAGGCTAGCGAACCAACAAAATCATCCGGCAAAGGACGCTTCTTCAAGATATTCACCACGAAGCGGGACTCCAAAGACACGCAAAAGTCAAGGGGCGACTACAACCTTGACGATACCGAAAGCATCGATACTGTTGGATCCACTCGGAATTATAACCCACAACAAGCGTATATGAGCGGTGCCCTGATAAATGCAAGCACACAGAGCGTTTTTAACCACGGCAAGAATGGGAGCAGAGATGGTAACTTGATGCCTCCACCTCCTGTTCCCAGAAATATCCAACCACAGCATCAGAATTGGCTGGCAAGGTTTTTAAGAATCAAGCCGGCTATGCATGTCATGTGCTTCCATGTCTCGAAAGTACGAGCTAGGAAAGAGGTTGTTAGTGTGTTCAAAGACTGGAGGAAATTCGGCATGAGGGATATCGTAGTCGATAAAGCCGCTGGGAGGATCTGGGCGAGGGTTGATGTCAATAATTGTGCGTTACTCTCCTGCTCCATTCCCTTCCCATTACCCGCGTCCCTCACCTTATCTCTGTTGTGCTAACAATCAATAGCCCTCCACATCCCCTCACTCTCCCTCGCAGCCGAATTTCATACTTTGCTCCACCGTGGCAGGAGAGCTAACATCGCTATCGCACGCTTTACGCAAGAGAAAGGCGCGAAGAGTAGTTTTGAGAGGGTAGTTGCGGCGTTAGAGGATGTGCTTAGGAGTAGGGGGATGGTTGTTGAGGATGCCGCAGTTATTAGGAGTATGAGAATTGGGGCGGGGATGTGATGTGATTGTCACTGGAGTTGCACGAGAGGAAAGTGACGGATGGGGTAGAGAAGGAAGAGGGTGTTTATTTTTGTGTATCTGCCTTTATACCCTCTTACAATAGCTGGAGAGAAGTGGAGGGCTGTTTTGTGGAATGCTTTGCCTTTCTTGTTTCATAGTTCGCTGGATAGATGAGGGAAAGAGAAGAGGGGCCTGGATAGATGGCCGATGGAAGAGAAGGGGCCCTGGATAGGTGGTGATTCGTAATAATAGCATTGCAGATTCATGTATATGAATGATCGATTTTTTTGTATTCTCTTGTGCTGTTCTATTGATTGTACATAATCGGTGGCTTCTCTCTTGCTGAAGGAAAAATGTCCGTTCATGTTTGATAATGTTGTCTTTAAAATTCGTCTATGCTATTCTACTACTACTACTTCGTTTTGTGCATACCACATCATTCTTGCCCGGACCAGAGGAAGAGTTCTTTGAGTCCGCATCCGGCTGTTTGTCGTTGGTGCGCTTTTTTTCAGTCTATGCAATCAAATCTCACTTCATCCCATCATTCATGATGTTAAGTCAATGTGCCAACAGACTTGGTGTCTATTTCTCCATCCATGTCCCAACTATGCTATCGTATCGTACAAGTCTCCCTTCTCACGATTCCTGCATGGTCACGTCCTCCGTCCCCTTCACTTCCTCGGCGGTAGGAAGATCGATAGCGCGGTAGAGGAGGATTAATGCGGAATGGCTCTCGCCTGCATTATCGTGAATTAGTATTTGTCGCTAGCGTGTGAAGGAAATGGATAAGAATAGGAGGGGTAATTATAACTTACCGCCTCCACTCAATCCTTCGATCTTCTCTGCCTCTACTTCGCTAACTTTGTCATCATTGAACCACCACCACTTCCCATCCTCCTCCTTCCGCTTCCCCGTCGACTTATCCAATATCCCCTGCTTTTTCACATACGCCGTATAATGCCCGCTATCGGCGCTTGCGCCCTGGTGCGTCACTACTCCACGTAGTTCGTAGAGACCGGAGGCGTTGCAGCCGTCGTCAGCGAGGAGGTTGGGGGAGATGAGTTTGTAGAGGTCCTTTTTCGCGGCGAGGATGGAGGCGGCTTGCTCGGCTTCGAATTCGGCATCGGTTTTGTAGGTGGGCTCAGGTTCGGGGGGTTTTGAGTTGGACTTGGAGGTTTTGGAGGTTGATGTTGAGGATGAAGGAGCAGGCTTTGTCTCGGAGGTTGAGGCTTGGGTTTTGGCTTTGGCAGCCTCGTCGACGGCGCGGTCCTCTTCTTGTTTGTGGGCGAGCTTTTGGCGCTTTCTGGCACGGTTCACATCTTCCTCGTCTTTACGTACTTCACGGACTTTGTCTCGCACGGGGACGAGTTGCTTCTGAAGGGTTTCGGTGCAGAATTCTACTACGTCCAATTCTGCAGGAAATGTGACCTTCTTCATTATCTTCGTCTTCTTGCGAATGTCGCGGCGCCAAAAGAAGCGAACGAAATGCACTGTGAGGTATTTGGGGAGGCGGGATATGCGTGAGGTTTTAGTGTACATTGCGTCGCGGTCAAGGGTTGGGGATCGCTTTTCGATTTTCTCAGTGAGACCTTTCAGAATTCCGTCCCGGAGGTGGGATGTTTCTTTTTCAATGTGGCAGTCGAGTTTCAGGAAAACGTCCGAGGTTTGAGTGGGGGCTTCGCCTGCTTCGATGACAGCTGGCTCGTCGCAGATTAAGGTGGAGGAGAATCGGCCAGCAAGGTATTTGTCAATTACGGAGATCTCTTCGGCGTCATTCGGTTCTTGTTCGGAGGATGAACTAGAAGGTGCAGGGGTTGCTTTAATTTTGAGCTTTTGTCGCAGTTGGGACATAATCTGTGTCCAAGCCTCCTCTGCATCTTGTTGTGCGTAGCCGTGACCGGTCTTGGACTTCTCAGCAAATTGAGGGAAAGTTGTTTGTAAGGCGTTGAGGAACATGAGGGGTGGGAAACCTTCTTGCGTTTCGGACATCTGTTTGTAGAGATCTCGAAGAGAGCTTGTGATGTCGACAGACGAATTTCCTGGAAGACCGAAGTTCGTGAACTGACTCAGGTCCGGACCTCGTGAAGGGCCTGAGCCTCCTGTATATTTGAACAGCTGCTCTTGCAACTCAGGCACAGCACGCAACGTCTGTAACGTAGAATTCATATAGCACGTGTTCCCGAGGTTTTGCAAGCCGGCTGGCGTTGCACCCTCTTGCTGAGCCGCCTCTGCGTCTGTCATATCCTCCATAAACTTCATTTTCTCCTTTGGTCTTTCCAAGGCAGCTCCACCCTCTGCAGGCGTCCCCATCATCATAAATGTCTGCCCTGGCTTCGCGCCAAGCTTCGAGAGCTCGGTTTCATCTTTGAGCTGTCCACCCTTGACAAGAATCTTTTGACGGTCTGGCTCGACACCGGTGAGGGAGTAGAGCTGGTATTTGAAGGTCTCGCCAGTGGATGCAGGATCAAGCTCCACCTCATACTTTTTGCCTTGATGCTTTACGAATACTTGAGATTTGTTAGCTCACCCAAATATAAAGCTTGAAGGGGCGAAGTGCTCTACCTTGGATACTTGACATCTTTGATGAAATTCACAGCTGGAACCAGAGAGGGGGAAGAAGGTCAACAGAAATAGTAATTCTGTGGATGAAAACATAAGATTCTTAGCACCGGCAAGGCGGTGATAGTGCCAAGACTTTCTGCACCAACCGCACTTTCTCCCAGGATTCCAGGCCTCTATTTCCGGAGAATAACTCGGTGGACTCAGCTCCAACCTGACAAGCTGACCGACTCCCAAAGACATTACCTCCATGGTAGTCCGCTACGTGTAGCAGTTCCTTCCCGTTGATGCGAAGGCTATGGTAGGATAGACCCTCTTCTGTGAGATTCATGACTGACGCGGCTCTGAAGTCTCAATCCCTCCGCCCCTACCTCCTCTGCGTCCGATCGTCCCTCACTGCCGCTCTCTCGCTCTCGAACTTTGCATCCCAAACTTCAGAACGGCACAATGTTCCAGAAGTTGAAGCTGCGAGCTCGCCAGAAGTCCTCCTCAACCCTTTGACAGTCTCTCGCAATGAAAACGAAAAGGTTTTGATTGAGCCAAGTATCAACAGCGTACGAGTCAGCATCAAGATTAAACAAGCAGATGAGATAGAGAACATTCTGGTCCACAAGTTCACAAGGTTCTTGACGCAGAGAGCGGAGGCGTTCTTCATTTTACGAAGAAAGCCTGTCAAGGTTCTTACATAAATCTAATGTATTGGTAAGATGAAGAGTCTGACAGGCATTTCCAGGGCTACGATATATCCTTTTTGATTACGAATACCCATACAGAAGAGATGCTGAAGCATAAGCTGGTTGATTTTATCATACAATTCATGGAGGAGGTGGACAAGGAAATATCAGAAATGAAGCTTTTCGTATGTCCAGACAAACCTCGGGATCTCCCCAGCCGAGACTCAAATATCCTTCTCCGAGTAGTCGCAGTGACCTAATCATTGGCATAGTTGAATGCGAGAGCAAGATTTGTTGCAGAAGCATTCTTAACCCCGGTGGGTTGGCTCCTACCGCAGATACAGAGCTAGCTAACTGTTAGCTTAAGTTCGACTAGCATATATCCAAAGTGCTGATGTATCATATGTGATGTCTCATGACAGAATCAATAATGAGATTGACTGTCCATCTCCTTCATTAATGCACGCGAATGCCATTGGCGCTGGCTCAATCATCTCTGCTTTGAAGAAACTCGGTGTGCCTGCAAGCACCCATCCTTGCTGGCCTAAATGCAAACTCTAGCCTTGCTGATGGTTTTGTAGGCGCTCAGTCATTGTCTAAACAATCATATATTAGCAAGGTAGCCCTGCTGGAATTGGGTCCTACCCCAACGCTGTAAATCTGCTCATTCTCTGAAAGATTGTATTGCATATTGGTTATAGCCACTTCTTCAAAGTCCCCAGCAACATCGTTATATTCCGAATATAGCACTGTCTGTATGCACTCAGGCTGGAGCAATCTCCCTGGCTTACGGGACTCTAGACTTGCCATTGCACTTACTACATTATGCTTGGCCTCGTCCTTGAATACCCCTGTGTTCCCAACGTTCCGTTTTGCTATGATGCATCAGCTTCCCGAAAATTACCCTCCGTGCCGGAAGTGCACTCTACCATGACGCACCGTTGACAAAAGCTAGAATGGCTTCGTGTCTCAGGGTACAATGCTGGAATTCCTTCTGCCACGCAGAATTTAAGCACTTTGAACTCGTCGATTGCTGATCTAAGGCACAATGTTTAAACCTTACCAATCACAAATCGATCCTGCCTTTGGAGCGATGTGAGATTGCTCTGCTGACATATGCCAGATCATGACTCCTGATCTGCACAATCTTGGAGTTCGACACGCCCTTGCTTGCGAGTCGCTGTTTTGTTGATCTGCATCGACAACTTACGTCCATCTATGAAAGTGTTCTCTGGCTCAACTCATACGCGCTCTGTATGGGCACGACAAGGTCGTCTTCCCTGCTTACTTGGAAAAGCACTCGAACCAGTCTCTCCTCGAGCCTTTTTTCTGACTTTATTATTGCTGAAGCATAACGTAAGAATGATTAGAAACCTTCAGAGAGCCGCTTTGCTACAATACTGTTTAATGAAAAGTGACGAAACCCAAGGTCAGCTTTTCCGTCCCTGGACTGGATGGCCTGAAACAATCACATGGTCTGTGATCCGGTCATACATTCGTTTTGCGTGTGCGATTGGAATATTATCCTCTGCAGGCCTATCGGACTTGAGCCTTATGAACTCTCGCACGAGCAAGGCAATCTGCAACTAGCGATTACCAGAATTTACTCTACCGTGATTGGCCGAGCGGCTTCTGCGTCTGATGTACATAGATACCACAAGCATTGATATTGACGCCCACGTCAACATTTCTACCTCACGGCTATCAGCTCACAATTCACTTCTACATACACATGATCAAAGTGGTTATTCTCTCGTTTCGGGGAGCAGATCAGTGGTGTTCAGCGGCATAGAGCGAGCTATGTGTTGACTCTGGCTCCACATAAGTCCACTCAAATTTAAATCAACGCGACCGGCGACTGGTAAAATTTGGTAAGTCAACAATAAAGTCAAGTCCCCTGCAGTATACGAAACCCTCCTTTCGAGCATCAATCAAGCGTTTTACAGACTTCTCTTTGAGAATTCATCATGCCCGTCTTACCGTAAGGTGATAACACAATGGCAATTGCTGACTTGGGTAAACAGCGACCAGCATGTAGATGGCATCAAATTCTACGTGTTCTCTACTGTAAGTCACCATGCCTTGTCCTTCCCTTAGCACGCGAGATATCCTTAGTTGCCTCTAAATGTTTACTCATGATGTCTGTAAGGTTGCTTGCCCCTCCGTATCTAAGCTCGGTTTTCCGCTTATGATTTTCATTCACATAGTATTTAGGAACATGGATTGCCACGCTTCATTACAAGCGGCAAATCAAGAACCTTATCTAGGTCCCACACAGATGAATTGGGATAATGCACCGCTTTCGCCATTTAAAACCTTCGAAAATTTCAATCCTATGCAGCCATTTTTCCAGGAGGATTACCCATCTCAACGGTTTCGTCCCCAGAGGCGTGAGCCAAATGAGGAGCAACAGCCTGATGTATATGATCCATACTATTCACCACCAGAAACCTTTCTGCCATCGGAATCCTCCGATACCATAAGTGTTGAACTACCGAAGCCCAATACGAGTCCGAGTGTTGAACGGCTGGTGAGTCAGTGTTATATCAATTTGCCATCTACAATACTAATTTTCAGCAAAGATCACGCGGGAGCCATCCTCAGACAGATCTACTCAAGGCAGCCGTACACAGGTGGAATTTCAAGCTGCAGAGGCCTTAGTCAAGCTGCGCCGTGGTAAAACTACAGCCTCCATACCCCGCGAAGGAACCATCATCGGGCTCGAGAAGGTAGCAATGGGCAGAAATCATCCCCAACCATTTAGTCAGGCCGAAATGCAAAAGGTCCGTGAATGGAACAATGAGGAAATCGATGATCGCTGGGATCTAAAGGTCGGAGAAGTATATACCAACACCGGTCGTCTCCTCCACGAAGGAGATCCTCATTGGCACCGCTGGGTCACCCTCGCCTCAGCAGATACCGAGGTGGAACACTACATCTCAAAAGAGAAGAAGACCGAATTAGATATGCAGAAGCTGGCGAACGAGTGGGAAAGGATGAAGGACCCCCAGCAGCGTGAGTTGATGGAGAAGAAGCGCCTCGCAGAACGGTGAGCTCGAATCCACTGCTGGCCACTGAGAAACTACAGCTAATGATCCGAAGCGAACGAGTTTATACTCCTCCTCCGGATGAAGCAAGGCTAGAACACTTCATCTGTGAGCTTGATAACGGTTCTGAACCTCTACCTCCTGGAATCCACGATAACAAAAATGTAATTCGCAAGTGGTTCGAGGAGCGCGTCTTCATCGAAGACGAACATCCTATGCCGATCTGTGATGAAAGAGCAAATAAGTTCACAATATACCGAGGTGGTGTAACCACATTTAAGACCCTTAGAAAAAACATCCTGAGAGATATCAATGACCTCGTGGACTTTATATACTCACCAGCCGGTGAAGCGACCCGTGAGAATTTGAAGACCCGTGTTCGCCATCGACCAGTCTCGCCATCACGAAGTGTTGACTCACCAAACGCGGTCGGAGTCAGCGAACACTTACCGAGACAACCCTTCGCCGAGCAACTTGCGGCCATCAAAATACACAATTCGAAACGGAGCCAGTCTCAGTCGCAAGAATCACTCACTGTTGACTCGCCGATTGACCAGCGTCACCAGGTGAAATCAAAACGGAGTCACGAAGAGGCAAACAGTCGCGTTGCGATTGATAAGCCTGAGATGACTCGCGAAGAGGCTGCCACCCTGGAAAAGGTTCACGTTAATCGACTTGACGCGTTGGATACGCCCCAGTCAAAGTATCACGTCGTGACTCCTATCATTACAACTTCCACTACCGCAGCTGCCACTAGCACAGCTACTACTATTTCAGCTCCTAGTCTACCGAAGATGAACGATCCAAACATGATAGGGTCAACACGAGCAAGCCATTTGCTTCCAAGTAATACAGATGGAGGACAACCTGGAACGCAGCAGTTTCTGTTTGGAGCTGCTCCTCAACACCTTCAATTTGGTTTGTATCCCGGTTCGGGGTACCAGAATTTGCCCCTCGCTAGCCAGCTGCCACATGTGGAACAGATGCCGCAACAATGGCTAATCCAGAGTCCAGCTGGCACTTTCCACCAGCCTAATTATTCTGTGTTCCAGCCCATGCCATATGGCTTTCCCGGACAAACGTCTTACGCACAGACTGTTCCAGGATATCAGGGTTTTCAGCAACTCCCGGTGAGCCAGCAGGGTTACATTCCCCCTCCAATGCCGTCTGGTAGGGAAGTACGTCCACCAGCACCAGGCCGCGTTGCCCGCATGTCTACTTTGACTGAAGCTTTTGGCACTCCTACGAGTATCCAAGGCCGTACCCTTCCGACTGCACTCACTCGAAACACAGAGTGGCGAAACCGCTATAGTCCTCAGCCCACGGTCATACCTGATCTACCTACGTTGCCTTATAGGGTCGGGTCAGACACAATGTATCCCCGTAGTACGGGAACCGCCAGCGTTCGTTTCCAACGACTGACCCAAAACCATCCTCCTAGCCTTCAACATGTTGCCCTTGAAGAGAATCTACCTTTCACCGAAAACGCAAAATCGAGCAAGCCGGCAGAATGGGGAGTAATGAAGATTGGCAATGTAAGTACTTCAAAGATGAAAGTTCAACGCATAGCTTGCTTACTTTCTTTGATACTGCAGATTCCGTATGACTTAACTAAAGAGGCGCTGCTGAATTTCCTCGGTCCCCACGCTAAAATCATCACCAATGATCTTGGTCCACCAGTCCATATCATAATGGATCGCTCCACAGGCAAGACCATGGATTGCTTCGTTGAGTTCTTCTCTACACCTGATGCCCGTGCCTGCATCAACTCAATCCTCCTGCGTTCGATATCGCAGAATAGGATTGGTGATCGTGTTGTGGAGGTAATGTTGAGCAGCCAGGAAGAATTGATGACAGAATTGTTCCCGAAGGCAAAGAATGTGAAGTGGCAGGGAGCGAAGCCAGTCATCAAGGAGGCAACAGAGCTGTTCAATAGCGGATTCAAGACGTTTGTCAGTCTTGAAGAATTGGGATGTCTGGTCAGGCATGCTGAGCAGCCGCATCGTGTGAGTCTCTCCCGTGTACAATACAACCTTAATGTTGCTGAAAATCTGTTGACAATGTCCATATAGTCCAATTACACTCAACGCTCCCCTCAGCGTACTTATGAATCGCTCATTTCCCTTCTGGCAAAGTTCCCATGGTCAGATGTTGCCCGGTATACGGTGGCAACC
The DNA here is from genome assembly GCA_947623385.2 of Cladonia squamosa. Classification (NCBI taxonomy): domain Eukaryota; kingdom Fungi; phylum Ascomycota; class Lecanoromycetes; order Lecanorales; family Cladoniaceae; genus Cladonia; species Cladonia squamosa. The sequence goes on along the minus strand of OX392392.1, from coordinate 514,323 downwards.
CGCACACACATTTTCCAAACAACTCGCCAGATGCTACACATACTTACTATCAATGTGCATAAAACATACAACTCGCCAGCGAGCACCTCCTCGTCTTTGATCCCGAACTATGGCTCGGGCTACGGAAATGATTGGTCTGGTCACCACGGATGGCCACTCTTAACAGAAGCATTACTTCACGATGTTCTAATGGCGGCGCTCAATGCCCCTGGGTTTTCTGAGAAGCAGCGATGGGAGCTCTTCGAGATCAGTCCATACGCGAGATCTCGTTTCCGCGTGAGCCCCCTATTGCAGTACTGGCCTTTTGAGGTTTTGGGGCGCAAGCCGAATGTGGAAGAGGACGTTGTTGAGGTATTACCCCACCTGCCTGTAACGCACGCTGTGTTTATACTTCACGCTTTACTAATCTCTTATGCTATTATAGCTTTACGCGGCTATCATCTCTAAGCACCACGTCAACACCCTACCCGAGAATATTCCTTTTGGTGACTTCAAGCATATCATGGATCAATTCGACTTGGACTCTTGTACTATGGATAGTGCTGGAGACGCTGAGTGGATGATGCTCCATGAGCTTCTTAAGGGGGCGTTGGAGAAGATTGCAGAAGGGAGGTAGATCGTGGGGAAGGATGATGCGCAAAGACAGACACTGTAATTCTTTTTTCTTTTCGGTCTTTTTAGCGTGCGACGAATGCGTGGATTTTTTCGAAGCATGTTCATGCCTCGCTTTCAAGGTTCTCGATGATTGGAACCATTCTATCAGTCGCTACTTCAACTGGTCAGGTGGCATTGGATTCGAGCCTTACGATTGAGACCTTCGGTCCTTGGATCCTTCACAACCACGCCATATTTCACATGGGGATCGGCCGCTTTGGATTCAACAATACCTCATTATTGCGGCCTGGACATCAGCATCGTACGATACGCCTTAAAGCACAGCATGCCATGCTTTCTAGGCTCTCATGGCTCGATCCATCGCTACATTAGCTACTCTACGTCGCCATTGGCACCATCGATTTTCATTTACGCACGAAAGCATACGCAAAGAGAACGACAAAACACAGATCATTCATTACCGGCACATTCTGGTCGAATGAGCTGGAACGCAGTGGCACAGCATTTTTATGATTGATGAGAACAAAAAAATTTCAACCAAAATTCAGCAAACATGCAATGCACAGCGGACCGCGATTATGTTTTTAGATTAGTTTAAACAGCATGCATCTATGATCCTTCTACTTTAATGCTTAGAAATACTCGTATCTGCTATATGTTGTAGGACTGTTACATGCTCCTGCCTTTCACGTTCAAGCTGAGGAGTGGCCGTACTTGCCTAAATTCGTAGACGGGTTGACTGCTCCTTCCCCTACGCTACCAACGCTAGTGTGATCGTTTTGAACAAAGAAATGGCTTCTGCTTCTCTAAACCAGCAATAGTATCAAGCTTGTATACCGCTTGGGCTCAGACCGCTGCTCCAACTTCACAAAATGTCTCTGGTGAGTATTAGTGCCTATTGATTCCAATTCAAGGGCCACCGTGTAAGCATTGCTCTCATCGTACGGACGATGTCCAAGATCGAAAATCATCTTTTGTTGCGGTATAGCGTTTCCAATACCCTTTCCCTTGTTCAACGCCACTCTCTAGGCTCGGAAACACTTCCTTCTGTTTCACCCAACAACATTCGATAGTGGAAAGGGAACGTCCAACGAGGAACAGCGTCTACCTACCTCCCAAAGCCCGTAAACCCGCTCTCTAACCTCAATTACATATGCATCCAACCGCTACCCCTAGTGTAATACACCGCTAGGCCGAAGGAGCCGTCACTCCCAATCCATTCCCTCCGCAATATTTAGCCGTGGAAATCGACTCTCATTGGGGAACAGCACTCATGAATGCCTGATTCAGGCCTTGGTTCGGGGAGATGCCCAGGTCTGAGCATTTTCCCGAGTTGACATCGATGATACCTACTTAGTGCTCCCGCTCGACGTAGGTGCAAAGTGCAAGTCTCATACTCTGCTCACCGCACCTCAGCTCTTAACAAATCGCATCAATACGCGTGGCTGACAGTTGGTGATGGTCCTTTTCAGGCTTACTTCGTTGATCATAGCGATTGACGTTTAGGCACCCAAAGACTTAGCAGGAGTAAAACCCGGCCATGGTGCATTCAATATTGAGCATGCCCTGAGAACACCAAGCCAGTCAGGTCTTTTAGCCTAAGGATAGCATATGCCAGGGGTACTCCAGCCCCAACACCGAGGATTGGTTAAGTAGTGCATATTTCATGTCAACAAATGCGCTGCTCGCACTTCTGCGCCAGGTTTCCTACGTTTCTGGCACCGACAATGACGGAAGTTACGGGATTTAGCAATTATCTGTTTGCCACTGTGCCTATTACGCACCTGAACTAGGATTGCCGATGATAGCGATCACCTCCATATTCCAATGTTGTTACCCTCTAGCCTTTTCCACGACTTCAAACCCCAAGTATCCCGGTAAGCCTACCGCTCTATCTCGTATTGACCGTTTCAGAGGCTCTGTGATAATGCTTTTTACATCGCGTTTGCTGACATGTAAGATTGCTCTTTGCCTTGAATTACTTGAACTGGCATTACCTCGCACGGTCACCGGTGACATGGCAAGCAGCGCTAATGCATTTCACTTTGAAAGATGATGACCAATCGTGATAGGGATAGACATATGCAGAAGCGGCTCACGCCATCGGATGGATTGATGCGTTGGCATTACCGGAAACGCCCTGATTCTGTTACACGGATCCGGCAACTTCCTCCCTCTTGAGTGCGATCCGAGTGCTCTCTACCAGTTGCCACATTCGTAGCTTGGTGAAAGATAGTTGATACAGCATGGATAAGGACGTTGGCCCTTTATTGACTTTGTGCGCCCAGCTCAGATCAGCACCGATTACGAGTACTCGGCCCGCCCACATCCCTTCCGTCTCCGCTGATTCGTCTTCACCTCACTTTAACCTCTCACCAGTCCAAGCCAGTGGAAGTGTCGAGGCTGAGCGGAGTCTAGTCCTTAGGCTCGCATGCATTTTCGGTCATCTGATCGTCAAAAATTACCAGCACGCTCCTCCCACAGGCATGAGGAAGGTGCATGAAGTATGCTGGTCCCTGGATCTCCGCCAATTTTCCGTGCTAAAAGCAGCGACAGCAGTCCGGCCGAGGCCATACCTAAGGTTTAGGGAACCGAGCGCCCTGCCCAGACTGCAGTACCTACAGTAGTAGGTGCACTGTTAGTCCGTAGTAACGGGGACGTGTCATCCTGGAGCACATCCGTCGGCAGCTTGGACGGGGGACATGGCTTGGCTGGAGCATAAGTGTAACTTGTCCTTGAAATGATTGGGTAGCTTCATCATCTTCCCCACTGAAGCCATCGAGAGCACCATCACGGCCGCCCGAGCCTAGCCGCGGTGCTGAGCCACATACAGTTAGAGGTCTACTTTTGGTACGATTGCTATCTGGAATGGGTCATACAGATGTGATTGATCATGGCCGCCATTATCGATCGAGGATGTGCCATGGATGCCACATTTTACCAATTCGCTAATTAGGTGCAGTGACGTGCCTCATTCGAAAAGGAAAATGGTCAATCCTTGCAGTGGCTATCACGAGAATTTTCCCGGCGCCGAATGTGGACCAGAGAGTGGGGTGTCGTTTGCGCAAGCGCTCAGCTGACAGTACACCGTATGTGTTGCATTGCATGAAGTAAACGAAGGGTGACAGGAGGAATGGCCGCTGTAACGAACTCATGATTACTGCGGCCAATGTGCATAAGGGAGGCCGCTTGATTCTCTTGTTGCAGCCAATCAGTCTGAAACCTGCTTGCATCCACAGGCGAGATCGAAACATGCTCCACACGATCACAAGACGGTCACTTGACAAGCGTGCATGGTGGATTGATCAAGCATCCGGTCCATCATTCGTGGGCTTAAGGGGAATGCGCAGATTGCTTGACATCATACTTGCGAGTGGTTACATCTTGCAATTTGAGCAAGCTTCAGAAGCGCCCAAGGCCAGTCTCGGGGCTGATACACGCACCCCACCACCACCGCTGCAGCGTGCCGTTCCCGTTCAGAGCACGGTAGCACGGTAGCACGGTAGCACGGTAGCCTCCACGAGAAAGCACATGGCAATCCTCGCCTGTTTCGCCTCGAGCCGTTACCTTGGAATCCAACCATAATTGTTTACTACCCGCGTCGCAGCGCATCGCTTCTACCCTGGTGTCTACCCTACGGGGCCGCATCAAAGAACACGGTTGATCTCTTGCCGAACCTTCAATGCGCGACAGATTATGCCCAAGCTCTGACATTTCCTCCAGCGTATCATCTTCCGCTGTCAGCTATTCGGATGAAACATGCAGCCTCGCAATTACCGCACCACATAATTAATTTCTTCGACGATCTTTGCGTAGCACTCAACCTTACACCCATAAAGTGGCCTGTAGCGATTCCTGCCCACTCGCTCTCATTCACCCAAAACAATCGATGTCTAACTAATATTCAAGATCAGGCGGTGTGATTCGGCCTACAGGACTAGAGCATGCATGTTACATTGGAGATGGCCACTACTTACAGCGATCCAGGTGGCGCATCGTGTTTGACAATGTGAATGTGATGAGAATGGGCGCTGCTAATCGACCGTGTTATGACCACACCCCACATGCTTTTTACAGGGTGCGGAAGGATCAGCCGGCTCGTCTCTGTTATGCTACCCAGGCTCAAGCTTGATATCCTTCCCTAGAATGCACCTTACAGCGTATGCAGCTCGCAGAGATCAAGTCCGGTAGACGCCCACGCCACCGATGCAGCAGAGACACCCATGCGTCTACGCTAACGTGCGTCATAACGTTTGCAGCACGCCTGACAGATCCCGCTGCCGCACTTTCCTCGGAAGGGTTAGAGGTCTGTTGTTCTGTTATTCTGATGCCCAAAGCATTGACATTGCTGTTCCACCCGACGCATGCTCAATTTCTCCGGAGAGATCCCGACACCAAGTAATGTCGGCCCTTCCAACAGTCATTCTATGTTCTGTGGTCGCCACCGATTGATCAGCCGTCCCACATGACTGCTTTTATCAGCATCAACTAGCCCCGAGCCAGAAACAGTTGCGAGGCTCGCGAAATATTCCTAGCACAATAATAGAACACACAATCTGTGCTAAAGGCTATGAGCGGCAAAGCTGACGGACGAAAAAGTTGGACGGGACACAACTGTCCGGTCTGGCAGGAAAGGAGGCACCAATTACGGGGCAGGAGAGCGCCGCGCAATCCGGGAATGGATCGTTTTCGAGCCCTTCTCCACTGTTCCTAGTGAGATAACGCCCGTACCTCTATCGAGTGGACAGGGGCCACAGGGCAACATTGGCGGGACAAATTTCGCGCCGAACCGTAAGTTGGAACCTGTGCATATCCCTACCCTCGGAGTCATCCCCCAGGGTTCCAACCAACATCCACAACACAACATTCGCACAACTAAAACACGCCATACCTTATACCATATCATTATTTCGACATCAGTGTGCCGAAGCCACCGGTCATGTCGAATCGAGGCAAATGCGCAAAGCGTGCTATTTAGAATACTCTTGGTAGGGTTGTCACAGGGTTCTCGCGTTCGGATATTGCATACTCGAGCGCAAAAGTCTGTTGCATAAGGTGAGCGTCTATTCGATCGGGAGGGTCAATTGTCTTAGACTCTTGGAGTATTTAGAGTACTTTGGTAGGCCTTGGTAGGCCTTGGTAGGTCATGGCCACCGCTACGATAAAGTCTGCCCATGTCTAACGAATGCGGCTTTTGGGCTAAGTGGGAGCCAAAAAGAGGAGCAAGGTGCTACTGGGGAGACTAGGGAGGATGTTAGGGAGTCGTTAGGCTGTCAGAGGACCGTAGATTGACAAGGGAATAGTATAGCAGTAAGTGGGATCAACATCCTGGGGCAGCGGCGTGATGCGAAAATTGGTCGATCCTCGCGTGGCAGGTCAAGGTTCATTGTCGGGGCTATGGCATTTGTAGAAAGTGATCATCCACCTCTTTCGTCACTTGGCATAGTAAAGTACTAAAGTACCTCGCCAAACCGGACCGCTGGCTTTTCTGCATTTCTGCTGCAATTCTCGTTTCACACATGTCCCGCATTAGACCTCAGCTGTGACCAATGGCCCCCTGCAGTCGTAGATCTAGAAGTATGTCTACCGAAGTGCCCTATTGAGAATCAAAGATGGTGGTGGGGGGGAAAGGGAAAGGGAAATGGGAATGACCGATAACCCGGACCACACAGGACCCGCCCCCAAACCCTCCCCCATCACTCGCTTAGCCCAAATGATGATAGGAAGGAAATTCGGCGAAAACAAGGGCCAATAACAATGATTCCAGCGCGGGCTGAGCCTTCGTGCAGCAAGCCAAGATTTTGACCTTGCAGCGGTTCGGGTTCGCCAAAGCGCACTCGACACTCATTGCCACTTTAAGCTTGGACGGAAGGTATAATATGGTAAGGTAGTTTAGTGACCCTGCTAAATAACGAGTCAAATACCTTACCAGGCTTCAATGACAGGTAACCTGTAAAGATAGCATCAACGACCGCTACCACGCGCTCAAAGGGGACACGCGTCCATCACTGCTATTTCCTTCCTAAGCATTGGAATTAGGTGGATATATGATGAGAAATCAGTGCATTTATCACGCGCTGCGATATTGCAAGGATGGCAAGATGCAGTCATCTGTGCATTGTGATGTGTGGCGACGGAATTCAGGAGCCAGCTGCGATATTACACCGTAGAGATATGACGCTCCATAGATAAACAATTTTTCCTTTTACGCCTCAGCTTATGGGACGCCTTGAAACAGTGGCATCCTTGAACATGGGTCTCATCTGACCGCGTCAGTGGCATCTGTCTCCATACCATAGACAGTTCAGATTCGGATGTTGCCGAGGTTTGTAAATAACGAAGAGAATAGAATGCTGTGTGCCAGTACACAAGGCACAGTGCACAGTGCACAACACTGAGTGCAAGCTACGCACACCCTCGTCCGGGAGGCGTAGTGATCCGGGAGAGGTGCAGAAAGAGGCTCGATAGTTTTCGAGCAGCGCAAGCGACCAGAGCAAGCTAAAGTGGCTAAAATAATATGGTGTAGGATTCTTCACCTAGCGAGCGCCCCGAGAAAAAAAAGGGCCCTTGATGGCACCAAGGGCGAAACAAGTGTAGCCCAACTTTCAAACATGAGGGTAAGAATCAGCAGCTGATCTGTCTGAAGCCCAGTCGTGGCGGCACTGCGGGCGAAATCTTGTACTAACTAAAGCAACATCGGGCTGCCACGCCAAAAATATTGGAATTGGCGTATTGTAATCATCCTCCTTCCCTCCCTCCTCCTCCTCCTCCCACCTCTCTCTTCCCTTCCCTTCCCTTCCCTCCCCTCCCCTCCCTCCCCTCCCTCTTTTTCTTTCCCACTTCTGGCCGAATCTGGTTGTAAGGGACCACTGGAGATCGCTGAATTCGATCATTCTGACTGCACTCAGACGCAGATAGGATTGATTGGTTGGTTGGTTTGTGTGTGCGTGTATGAGTGAGTGGGTGTCGTGGTAAGGATCAGCCCGATTCAGTGCAGGGCCAATACCAGAGTGTGCTTTGTACTTCGGTACGATTGTTGTACCTTCGTACCTGTGTAAGCCCCAGTTGAGCATCGGCGCAAGTGGACTTTGGCCCCAAAGGTACTAAAGACAGTGCCGCTCCCGCCTGCCATAGGTAATCCCAAGGACCGGCTTTGATCACCAGGCGAAGGGTAAAGGGATCTAAATACCCGTGAACCTTTCAGCTGGGTCCGACCCTTCCCTAAACTTCCCTAAACCCTTCCCATTTTCTCAGGCTACAAAACCAACAAAACAACCCAACAACCACCGCCGTTTGACTGTCAACACTCGCCCAGCAACGTGGCCATTGGGGGCCATTGCCACTCAACTTACTTCCATTGCTCTGCCTTATACCAATTACTCACTATAATCCCGCCATATCACCATTCACAATCCACCGTTTATTCACCATCCAATCGTCAAACAACCTCACGGTGGGTCATTGGCTCTTACCTCCTGCGAAATCGCCTACATCGCATCCGCTTCTACCCTTATTATTCTTCACACACAGACCACACATCTGCTGCCCCTCAAACTCGATACCCTGTCGGATCCCATCTCGCCGCCCGGCTTCACCGCAACTTTATTCCCATCTGGCTATCCTATCCGATCGAGATAACGCACACGTCTCCTGACATACTATACTACTCCTCTCCAACCACGCCTTAGTAATATGAGGTTGGAAGGAAGTCATCATTAAGAAGTACAGTCAGGAAGTCGAAGAAATTTTCTCCCTCTACCTACACCGCCAATGTCCAGCGACCCAAATAAACAAGGACAGTATCCGCCTCCCCAGTGGGAAAGCCAACCACAGAGAGGCGCATATCCAGCTCCGTCCCAGGCACTCAACTATCGAGTAAGGCTTCCTGCGTCATCATCTACATATCTACCTCGCCGAGTCTCACTAACCTCTCTTTAAGCCTCCTCCCCAAAATTACGGAAGTTCACCATCAACACCAGGCGAAATGGTCACCCTACCCCCACCTCAACACGCGCAACACCATCCACATCCAGGGATGTATCCTCCTCACGACATGTATGCTCCCTACCCGCCAGACCCAAGAGGTGTTCCGCCGCCGCATATGGGATACCAGAGTCAGCCCGCCCCGAGGCAGAGGACAGCCATCGCATGTCGATACTGCAGACGGCGCAAGGTACATTCCAAGAAAGTATCAGTGTGGCCTGATTACGTGTTGATCATAACTAGATTCGCTGCTCGGGCTTTGAAGCATCAGATGACGGTCGTTGCACCAACTGTCAGCGTTTTCAACAAGAGTGCATCTTCACTCCTGTCTCGTCCCAGGCGCAAGCTTTCGTGCCGGCCCACACTGCATACCCGCATCTCCGCAATACCGGTGCCATGCCGCCTCAACGTGGTGGAAGGCCGCTATATCCACAGCCTGGGCAGCCGACCATTTACGGTGCGCATGGACAACCTTTAGGTCCTCCCATGACGCATGACCCAAATTATCCTCCACCTCCTCATGGCTATCCCATGCCACCGCCTGGACCCTATCCAGGCGCTCCAGTTTACGATGATCGAGGTCCGCCACAGCCTCCCCATACTCAAGACAAAGTGAGTCTCAAACGTCTCCGTTCGGACGAGTCTTTCCAGCCTGCACCTCCCCCACCTGCACCTCCAGAAGAATTCTCCTCACACACTCCCTACCAGGGTCACCCGCCGGCCCCTTCTGGTCGTCGTGGCTCGGGTGGTGGGTACGAGTATCCAGACCCCACTGGGCTTGTCCCTGTTTCACCTGCTTCTTCTGCGACTTCTTATCACTCAGCGCCTTACCCGCCACAGGGTCAACCATACTCCTACCCCCCGCCGCAGCCACAACAGCAGGCACAGCAGCCGCCAGCTCCACGCCGATCCTCCCCCCAATCAGCGTATTCCTACGACACTGCTCGCGCCTCGGGCTCTCCCCACGGAAGCGCTTCTTCCCAGTCTGCCGGGTTTAATTACCCAGGAGGCCTACATCCTCCTCAAGTCTTACCACCAAGAGATCAAGGTCGAACGCCTCCTCCAGGGCAAGGACAGAACAGAGAAGGCAACGGCAATGGTAGCGCACAGCGAGGTGGAATGGCTGTCCGAGACATGTTAGCTCCTCAGGGACAAGCTGCTGATTCAGGTGGGAGATCAAGCGCGGATAGCGACATGCTAAGGGCTTTGAATAAAAAGGGTCCAAACTAAATTTAGTCTGAGGCTGAGTGAGGCCTCTCACATGTCAAAGTCGAGGCAAACGATGGGGAAAGGTTACGGAACGGGCCCCCGCTGGCACGGGAAACTTGTTCCATTAAGCCTCTTCGCCTGAGCAGCCTCGTGCGCCTCTCAGCAGCAACCCCCGACTTCTATCCGATTATAGGCCTACGTACACTAATACTCGAACCGCCTTTGCTTCTCTTCTCTTCGGGCAACAATTGAAACGACCATGGGGGGCAACCAAAATCCTGGCATTTACTTGAGCGTGCGGTTTGCGGCGACTTTTTTATCCCACTTTCGAATGCAATAGCAAATCGCTCGTTCTGGACTTTTCGATTTCCTTGAAGTGTACTTCTACCAGTCAGTCTTCTCGGGGCTCCGCGCGCACACAGGCTCATTCCGGAAATATTATTCGGCAATATGACACAGGGCATGCCAAGGCAGGGGTTATGGTGTGGGGGAAAGATGCTGTACTGATTATCGATTCAAGCAAGTCAAGCAATTCTTTTCGCAGTGTGAAAGCTAGGCTAGTCAGGACTAGGTAGTCTTCTTATTTTTTTGAAAGGATGTTTCCTAAAAGGATAGGTGGAGATAGGTAGATAGGGCGCGAGAGCGGAGAGATTAATAATAAAGCAGCCTGTTGGTTTCAGGCCGTTGGTCGTCATGTCATGGCTGTGAATGTTTTGTGGAAGCGTTGCAGGTTCTCGGGCTTTTGATTGATGAGGCTTACCTGACCGTGTGCTTTTTGTATTCTTTGCGGTCTCTTGTCTTGACAAGTCTATTCATGCATGCTCTTTCTGACTTCCCCTCATGATCGAGCATCAAGTGCTAAGTCCCGAGTAGCTATCCCCTTTCTACCTCATGACGCTTTTTGTATTCTTCACGGCCTCTTTTATGACAGTCTAGATACTTATGCACGCTACTCGTGAACGAGCACCGAATGCTAAGTCCTAAGTATGGATCCGCTTCTACACCATGACTACCTTATGTCTTGCTACCAGGATGAAGAAACCAATCACCCTCCGTACTATTCCTATGCAGCTCAACGTCCACGTTTAACTACCTATACCGCCTCTTCAATCACCACCTCCTCAATCACCACCTCCTCTCACCGCATACGATACGCCCTTCCACACCACACCCCACCCCTTCCCTATACATTCCTCTACTCCCCTATTATTAAAACCCAACTCACTAATTACCCTTTCTCCTTACTAGGTACTAATACAACTACCCTTCTCCACACGACCTTATATCCTCTTCACATAGAATGTATATCAATCCATTCCCTTTCTTAGATCTTTAGTTGGAAGATATGAATTTGTCTGTCTGTTTGTCTGTCACATTCATTCACTTGATGAAGCTTTTACTTGCAAGGTATGAATCCGTATGACTGTCTGTCTGTTTGTCTGTCTGTCTGTCTGTCTGTTTGTCTGTCTATCAACTACTTGATGATAATGCATATCTTTGTTTTTTGTGCTATTGTGGCGGGAATTTGGTGGAGCTGCGTGGGTTGGGAAAGGGGGGAGTGGGGATAGGGGAATGGGTGGTATTGGGGTATAATTTTCGATGTAGTTGGGGGGAATTGGGAGAGGGAGGAGGAGGGTGGGGGGGTTGGGTTGAAGGAGGTTTGGGAGAGAGGAGGCTTCAGGTTTAGATTTCTAAATGTTGTATTAGGGGAATGAGATAGCTGGGTGCTACGAGGTGGGAGATGGGTTTATGGGCTTTGTTCTTTTGTTTTGTAGGGTGATCAGCTTGGGGTGGCTTTGGTTTTGTGGTCATCTCAGCCTTGCTTGGTCTTAGACTGGGGAAACGAGTACCGTGATAGCACGCCACTGATATGGGATATATCCTTGAAGTAGTACTCTTCCTTGTCAATATCGATGTGTTTTTGCCGCTCATCCTTGCACTTTTGGTAATACATCTGCTTGTTACTGCACTTACCGTTGATGAACCTCCAACCCCATGCCGTCTTAGGGTGCGAAGGGTACTTAGGGAGAGCAGTCTAGAAATCCGTCTCCCCCAAAACCGCATCATCAACATCAACTCCATCCTTGAACCACCTTCCCTCCCTCCCTTCGCCTACTCCGGACCCGTCCCCATTCGGTCCGAGGACTAAATCGTTCCCACTCATCATCCTTTTCTCCATTTTGCCGTCCGCATTGAACGTCCAGTGCTCGATTCCGTAGCAGCGTTTCCATTTCAGGCTGTCGTGGGCGTCTTGGTACTCGTACCAGAATTGCACGGCGATTTTGTTGGGGGGGGATGTTGCGAAGAGTTCTTTGCGGAGGCGGTAGGATCTGGGAGTTGAGTTGGATTGGTGCTCTCGTTTTCTTGTTCTGAGGGGTTGGGATGGGGACGTACTGCTCACGCTCCCATTTCTGGGTCAAGAAGGCTTTGATCTCGTCCTGGCCGCGCAGGAAGGTGCTGCGGTTGCGCCAGATGGATGTGGGGGTGTAGGCGAGGGCTACGCGGGCTGGGTTCCTGTTGCGGACATGTTGATCTCAGTCTCTCGTTTTGAGGGGTCATGTAATTGGAGAGGGACGTTGATGAGGGACGAGTGGTTCGTACATGGTATTCCACAGAGCTTGAGCTGCTTTGACTTTCTCATGGGCTGTCTGTAACGTGAAGGGAGGTTTGTGGCCTGCCATTCTGCCTTGTTGAACTTTACCGTGGGAATGGTAGGTTCGATGCTGGTATTGAAGGAAAGCATGAGCGGTAAATGGACTGGTTTTTTCAAGTTGTTTGTAAGCTACCTACATAAGGTAGGGTTTATTAGGCGTTGGATTGCATGCAGTGAGTTCTTGCAGGAAGGTCTCTCTTCATCTTCGGACCCAGGAATGGATGTGAGCGGATGTGAACATAAGTCAATCAGCTTGTGTTGGTAAATGATTGAGCCGTCGCGAATGCAGGTAATAAGGGTTATTCGTTTTATCGTCACGCAGAGCTTCGTGGCGAAAATAACGCATGCAACATGACGGCTGCGGGCCGTCGGAGTGGTGTTCATTGGGCGCAAGAGGCGGAGGAAAGCTGCCCCGACGGCAAGATGATCTCCAGCATGACCCCCCTAACGAAGTCATCGTCTAGGCTTGCCTCTCGCTAAATAGCAACACGGGCAAAAGCATTGCCAATCTTTCACACTCATGATCACAGATCAGTCCAACTGCGGCGTAACAGTTATTCACAGTGCCAACGGCGGCCCCACTGCTTCCGCTTTCGCCTCCAAAATGGATGCGGCGCTCGGGTGGATTGCTTTTTCTTATGTACAAGTTACAAGAGCGTGTTCTGATACAAAAGAGGCTGCGAATGCTCCGTTCTCAAGAGGGTATTTTAGAGAACAAGCTTAGAATTGGCTTTTGAATCCAACATCATCCTGTATAACTTTCCAAGTACTGCCAATCAAGATGTCTCTGCCAGAACCTTTCCTCAAGAACAATTTCCATCTCACAACATGGCTCGCCGCTGGAGCATGTATACAATGTCTCCTAGTCCTCGTGCTGCCTCGTCACGTTGCACTGCTGCCCGCAGTCATCTACCTTCTTGTTAAGATCATCAATGGCGCTCTCATTACCAAAGGCTACACCCGCAATCCATACCTTCCTACTCCCTATCTAAAGAGAATGACGGCACCGATACCCGAGGCGGATGGGACGCTCCCTGCTAAGGGCGGTGGAAAGGGAGTAGTTGTTTTTGTTGTGGGGGCCAGTTACAATCAGTAAGCTATATGATCAGAGGGACCGTTCCCAAGAGATCGCTGACCATTGATAGTCCCCTTGGGCTTTTTGCACCAGGCTTCAAACAAGTTGCAGAATATTTCGGCAACATGTGGAAAGAGGCTTCATCTGACCGTGAGAGATGGGGATGTAAGTCGATTCCTGAGCTCCCTCCGTAGGAAGCAAGTCTAACGTGTGGTTTCCAGTCCTCGGCAAATCAGACGCCATGACAATGCCCACTCCCGGCGGCGGTAATGCTCTCGTCACCCTGTCCTACTGGAAATCCATCGAGCATCTCCATGCATTCGCCCAAGGCCCATCTCATAAACTTGGTTGGGACTTTTGGAGCAATACGGTCAAGCAGTTGCCGCATATTGGCATTATGCATGAGACGTATGCTGTTCCAGCTGGTTCGTGGGAGAACATCTACCAGAACCATCATCCTACTGGAATGGGTGAGTTTACCAGCCCCGCAATTTGTCGGGGAACGGATGCTAATAATCGTGCAGCACAAACAAAATACGTTATTAATGACAAGGAGAGCGGCGAGAAGAAGTTGGTGAGCTCATTTATGGAGGCAAAGGGTGGGAAGTGGAAGAGTATGTTGCTGAGAATGGATGGGCAAACTGAGGAGGTTTGAGTGGCTGCTTTCATACATGAATGAGACGCTGTTTAGCGTGTGTACACTATTGTAGTGCATCTATGAATTTCCTTCGCATAGCTAGAACGAATCATACTTTATGGCTAAGATATCTCGATTCAACAAGTAATGGAGAGGAATATTGTCCATGTTTTTTCTGAAGGCTGTGATTAAGAATACAGAGCCTAGGAATCAATAGGCTATATAACAAGTACGTCAACCGTCTTCGTAACGAACCCTCTGGGCCCTATTTATGCTACCCTTACAGTGTGTTATCGCCGCAGCCTTGTTCGAATCGAAAGTATAATTCCGCGCTAGTGAAATCACTCAACCCGCTTTCTTTGTATCTCACACTCAATGCTCGGAATCAATTGCCCACCACGACGTGGCAACGGCAAGAACACTTAAATGTACGAAGTATGACGCCTTCTGTTCCCCAGAAGCGCAAGCTGCCGCCGCCACCGACCTCCAAACCTCCTCATAACCCCAATCGTGCTGCAAAACGCGTCAAGATCTCCGAAGCCAGGCAAATCCTCACGCAAACCTCCGACAAAGCTCTTAATCAAAATGGCGACCTCGATGTCTCTGCTTTCATCAAAGCTCGCGAATTTGAGATCAGAGCCATGGGTGCAAACATGTCGGACTCGAAGAAAGCATTGTCCTCAAGAGCCTTCCAACAAGTGCCAAAGGATTTGAGGAGGAGGACCGCTAGTCATAATGTGAAGAGAGTACCTAAGAGGTTGAGAGCAAGGGCGGCAAAAGAGGTGCGTCAAGTGAATCAATCCGTGCCAGAGGAAGTTTGGTCGAGGGTTGAAGGCTGACAAGGGCTGCAAGAGGAAAGATGAAAGATGACAATACGCCCACCGTAACAGCCCGGCGACGCAAACTCACCCCACACCAGCGTCTACGTCTCGGTAAAGCTAAAGAGCTAAAGAAGCTCAGCGCTTTCACCAAGAAGAAGCGGGACGAGCCTAAGAAGCAGAAACCTGGCGAGACGGACCCGGAGAAGATGGTGTCAATTGCTCCTCGTCTACCAAAGCTTCCAAAGAATACGCTATCTAAGCCTGGGAAACCAGCAGCCAAGTTTCGCAAACGACAGGTCCATAAAGCGTGGCTGCCTACGCACTTGTATCATGCGAAGAGAGCGCATATGACGCCGCCAAAAGAGCCGTTGTGGCGGTTTGCAATTCCGTTGAGCCCGACGGATAAATGCTATCGGAGTACGCATCGAGCTGCGAGCATGAGGGGCTGTGTGGCGTGGGATACGAGCTACATGAGTACTGTTGGGTTGGACGGGGTGGAGGCGAGCTTATTAGGTCTACTCAGGAGTTTGGGGGTTGAGGAGAAGATGCTGGTGGGGAAGGGTGGGGCGAAGTGGAGGAGGGGAACAAGGGCTTGGGAGGGATGGATTAGGGAGAGGGATGGGGAGAAGAGGTGGATTGCTCCGGTGGTCGTTGTGTGGTGCTTGGATGAGTCTGCTCCTGAGGATGGGCCGGGGCCCACGCAGGAGAAGGATGCTCCGCTCGCTGATGGCGCGAAGAACGCAAATGGAGGTGGACTGGAGAGTGGAGCTGATCAGGACGATGTGGTTATGCAAGGAATAACAGATGCACCCAAACGAGCAGCCAACCAGCATCAGAAGAAGCCTAAGCGAAAACTGCTTCTCAGAGTCCACCCATCTGCTTTCCTTCAAGTCTGGAATGAGATGCTGAGGGTCGCCAAGATCCAGCGTCCACCAGCTATGGTTGAAGACTTGCGGTTCGAGGTTGGCAGTATCGATGTGACAGGACCCGGATCCACAGAAGCATTGATTGGTGTTCTGCATCCAGTCCAAGCTACTCAGTCAGTCACTGAAACGACTGCAGAAACTCGTCCCGACAATGACTGGGTGGACATAGAAACTCCTGATAACATATGGCCAAAATTGACAGCAGTCACGAATCCCGCTTGTTTGCCTGCGAATGCTATGCTAAGCTTCAGTATTTCCGATCCACGTCTACATCACCCCCCGAGGACAGTGCAGCTGCCCAATTTGAGTACAACTAATGATACCCTGACCGGGCTACTGTCTTCATGGCCGCCAGATCACGCTCA
Organism: Cladonia squamosa; assembly: GCA_947623385.2. Lineage (NCBI taxonomy): Eukaryota > Fungi > Ascomycota > Lecanoromycetes > Lecanorales > Cladoniaceae > Cladonia > Cladonia squamosa. The sequence goes on along the minus strand of OX392392.1, from coordinate 498,039 downwards.
AAAGTCACCAGAAATATTTGATCGTACCAGACGTCTCACATCTTCTCGTACATTAGCCAGCCAAAAAGCTATCAACCGGCGCAAAGGCGATGCATTGCCAGGAGCATATCCAGACCCATCTCCGAAGGATCCAAAAATACCAGTGCTGCTCGTGGCTTCTCGGTCATCCACCGTATCCGGCCAAGGGACATGGTCTTTACTCCTTCCTTGGGGCTGCGTCCTCCCCGTCTGGTACTCTCTGATGCACTACCCTCTTTCTTCAGGTGGTAATCCTCGCTTCGGTGGGTTACAAGAGAAGAGGCAGGTTGCCTTCGAGCAAGGCGTGCCATGGTTTCCTGGCGACTATCCAGGCACCAGAGCGGGCTTTGAGTGGGAGATCTTGGAAAGAGAAAAGACCAAGCAAAAATGGGAGAAGAGACCTAAAGGAAGGAGGACGGAATATGACAGCGTCGATCTAGGATATGGCAAGAAAGGAGAAATAGGCAAGGGCTGGGCTTGTGATTGGGAATGTCTCTTCCAAGGCCCACCACCACCATCGCAAGACGCAGATAATACTCAGAAACCTACACCCGCCGAGAACGAGAAAGCAACCACCAATACTTCTCCCTCAAAAGCATCACCTACAAAACCGGGAGATCTCTCCACAACTGCCCCTGAGCCCAAAAACCCACCACTTGCCATCCACCACCCCCCAATGCCCCTCCCCTGCCCAGAAGCCATCCCTCCCACAGCCCTCGCCCCAGTCCATCTCACCCTCCTCACAACAGGCCACCCTACCCGCCCAGCTCGCATCTATCGCCTCCCAAGCACCGACCCCGCCCTCCGCGGCAAATGGCTCGCGCTCTCGCAATCCCCCAAGCAGGGCAAACACAGAAACACCCAAGCTTCACTCTTCAAACCAATCCCCAAGAATGCTCCGGAACGTATCCGCTCACAACAACTTGCTGCGAGGTTATTGGCACCCGGACCTGCCACAAATGGCCTGCCTAAACCAGGCGAGAGGGAATACCCTCCCGTCCCTGATGAAGTCGATCTCATTGGTTTTGTCACAACAGGAAATTATAACTTAGGGGACGGGAGATGCAAGTGTATTGGCAACGTGGCAGTTGCCAAGACGAGGGGTGAAGGGGAGGACAAGGATCGTACGAGTATCCTGTGTATCGTTAGGGAGGCTGGGGAAAGGTTGGGGAGGTTGGGGAGGTTGAGATTTGTGTAGTCGTTTTGTGGGAGTGAGGAGGCGGAGTTTGTGGGTTGTGGATAAGATGATTGCTTCGCATTGGATATCACAGACAGCCTGGAACCACCCCGGACAAGTTCTGTTCGCTGATGTAGGAGCATTCTTTTGCTCTGCTCTAATTGTGTCTAATCTCTGAATGGATATCGTACACAATGTACAAGATACTCAAGAGCGACCACCATGCAAATAGAACGGATTGACGAAGAAGGTTCGTCTGCGGCCACTGCAACAATGCATGCAATATAGATCCCCGTTTGTGCAAATGAAAAGATCTTCGAACCCATACACATTCCTAATCGTAGAATTTGCGGCCCTCGTTTCTCCCAAATAATGTCGTTCTAACCATAGGCAACGCATCCGTCTCCAACAACTTCAAGCGCTCATCAAGCGTGTTATTAATGTCGATCTTGCCTCCACCCCCAACAATAGAAACACCTCCCGATCTACCCAAAAACACCTATCAGCCCATCATCGTTCTCAAACCAGCTTCCGAAATAAGAACAGAGATGAGCGGGGGAGGAAAAACTCACGATCCCTCCGGCAGCGGATTCTTCTCATCCAACTCAATCTTTATCTCCTTCCCCACCTTCTCCTTATACTCCTTCTGCGCCCCCTCAATCGCCCTCCTCACCACATCATAATCCGCCTTCCTCGCCCTCACCCCCACCTTATCCTCATTCAACGCATAACACCCCTCCAAAACCAGCCCTTTACACATCTCCTCATACCTCCCCTTATCCTTCACCACATCCCCCAACCTCCCCCTCGACTTCTCAAATAACTCATCCAACAGTTCCTGTCGAGCGGACAGCACTTTTATGCGCACCTTGTTAGCGAGGGTGGAGCGGGTGATTTGCTGGGACATGGAAGCTGCTTTGAATTTTTTGGCGTAGAGGGCGTCGATGGAGGAGGTTTCGGAGCGGACGAGTTTGGATTTTTCGATGGCGTGTTCTTCGTCGGCTTTGAGGCGGATTTCGTGGGATTTTTCGTGGGATTCTTGGAGGATGAAGGCGGTCATTTTTTTGAGCTCGGTGGCTACCTGGTTGGGGGGGAGAAGGGAGGGTTAGGGCTGATGGCTGGGATATTGGGAGGGGAGGGGAGCGCACCTGGTCGTCCGACATGGCGTGAGACATTTTGGCCGGTTTGGAGGGAGAGAGAGCTTGATATGGGAGGGGTGGTAGAGCTGCTGTAGGCAGCTATGGGATGCTGTGAGAGAGGTTAGCAGGCAGTCATTGAAGGTGGTAAAGGGCTAGCGTACCTGAGGGAGGGTAAGTACAAGGAGAGTGGAATAAAAGAGTGTCTTGTTGCTTTATCTGTTCGCAGAGATAATGATCATATTGCTTCTGCTAAGGGCGTGACCTAGAGCTAGTGGTACGTAGTAGAGTATCTAAGCCCCCTGCGCAGATCTTCCAGATACGTCTAAACCTTCCCTATCTGATAGGACTCCTTCTCTTCCTAGCTGTTACTGTTGTATGGTGTTGTGATATATTAGAATACCATAGTGTGATTAGATCAACATCAGGACGCTCTTACTCAGTGACTGCTACTGATTTCTTTGCCTTTGTTATGACGCTATAACCGCCAACTAAGGTATAGCAAGCCGGCATTATTCGGCGGTGTGCATGCGGGCTACTATTATGCGACTGGGCCAATCCCGTTTCTAATCAGGGTCTCCTATATTTCAGCTACATGTAGTTGTATTCGCTGTTAATTTTGGATTCGCGTTTGCAACTCGTCTCCAGGTCTCAACGCATGTAGTCGTATAATCCAACCATGTCTCTAGACGGCCCGCAAGCAATGAATGGGGCTGTTGAAGAGCCTCTTTCGGCAGAACAGGCTGCAAATTTCGAGGTCTATAAATCTAAATGTGCTAAGAATGGCTTGCTGGAGAGACCTGTAGATCTTGGAACCGAAGATGTGTGTGATGGTATCAATGATGATGTTGTTCTGCTGTAAGATTGATCTTATTCTACTTGAGGATTGATATTATCAAATGCTTGACTGCATGTTTTTATTGAATGGGACCACTTACCGTTATTGTTATTTTTCCTCATTGCAGAGTATAACTATTGTTTCAATGTCCAGCACATGTTTTTATACTTTGAAAAGAAGAAGGTGTGTTATATCTGGAAAAGAAATCAACCTTTTTCAATCCCTCCATAATGGAGGCTGATGCTTTGGCCGGGATATGTCACGCCTTACCAGATCTTTGATACTTCGTCTTCATTTCATCCATACACTTATCTTAAGGTTGTCGGTCCTTCTAAGTGAAAGTTCCTAATCCTTTTTGTAGACGCTTTTTCCGCGCCCGAAAATATAATGTCGACGAGGCATACAAGATGTATAATGCAGTATGCCTCACCCGGGAGAAGGACCGTCACTGTGTATTCTACGACAACATAGACATCGATATTTTTGACGAGACACGAAGAATAGTACGTCTTACTCTCCACATCCTACAGGACCATCTGAACATATGCTCCAGTACCCTCACTGGACAGGTCATCGAGACAAACGTGGCCAGCCTCTGTACTACTTTGACATGGAAGCTGTCACCTCTAAAACCTTAGCCGCTCATACGAAAAGCTCCGAATCCATCTCACTACCAGACATACAGTTCCCCAAATCCTCGTCCCTCGAATCCCTCCGCTCCTTTACAGCATTCGACTACGCAATCCGCTTCATCATGCCCCTTTGCTCCTTAGTCCCCACGAGACCTAATCCCTCCGCCCCCATCAGCAGAGCCATCTACATAATCGACATCGCCACCGTCTCCCTATCTCAAGTCTGGGGCGCAAGAAGCTGGATAAAAAGTACAGCTGACCTCTTAGCGAACACCTACCCCGAGATCCTCGACCGCGTTTTTGTACGTCTTGCCCATCTACACCCCCCCCGCTCTCTAACTAACCATCTCTATCCCAGATCATCAACCCCCCCTCCTTCTTCCCCACAATCTGGTCCTGGATCAAAGGCTTCCTCGACCCCGTCACAGCATCTAAAATCCAACCCGTGCCCCGCTCCGAAACCCTCTCCACCCTCCAAACCTACATCCCCCTCTCCTCCATCCCAACAAAGTATGGCGGCGAACTCGCTTTCGAACTCGGTATGCGCCCCGTCCTGGACCAGGAACTTAGGGAAACGCTGGGAGGCATGACGGAATTGCCGATGGGGCCGCTTAAGTGGATTAATGGAGAGGAGGAGGGGGTGAGGGTAGCTGTTGCGGTGGGGAGGGTGGGGGGTGTGAGAAGGTGGGAGCGGTTGGCTGAGGTTAAGATGGGAGTCCAGGAAGAGGCAAAGATCGAAAATGAGGCTTCTTGTAAGTCTGAGGTGGCTGATGTGGTGGTGAGTGGGCAGATGCTGGAGAGTCAGGCTTAAAGGCCATGGAGTGCATGGGTGGGGTTTAGGTTCTAGAGAGGCTGAAAGGGATGTATGTGGTATTGGATGGTAAGACGTGAACATAGAATGTGCTAGATGGAGATGACTATATAGAGCTCATTAAAAATAGGATATGGCAACGGCATATACTAAGGATATCCCTAAGATATAAAGATATTTGGCACCCGGTGATGTAGCGAATCATGTCATTTTCATGAGAGGTTAGGCTGAGTCGCAAACCATAGACTTCGATATCAGGTTTTATGCCCGGTGTAATCTTTCCTGCATCGTCTATGCGTACATGATAGGTTGCGACTCATTTATACACTACCAATCACCCGTTTGGAATCTCAAATCCATCATTTCCCTTCCTGCGCACAACAAACGCATCCATATCCCCCACCTGCCGCGCCACCTCATCACCAAACACCTTCTTCTTCGGTGGTGGCTTCGTCCTCACAGCGAACAAAAGCCTAGAATGAAACGCCTCCAATATCTCTTTCGCCTCAGTCCTCTTCATATGCGAAGCTGATGTGTCTATAATCTGCGTGAACATGGCTCTTATCTTTGTAGCCAGGATGTCTACGTCCGCGTCGAAAGCGGCTTTGTCTTCTTTTGCTGCCTCTGGGGACAGAGGGTTGCCGCAGCCGACGGCTATGCTTAGTATCTCGATGGAGGCGGCGAGGGCGGAGTAGTCGGTGGCGCTGTTGATGGTATATTGGGGGTTTTCGAGGTGGGTTGCTATTGAGCGGAAGTCTATCAGGTCTTCAGGTTCTGCGGTGAAGTAGTAGGGATCGGCGAAGAAGAAGGAGAGGGCGAGTCGTTGGCGGAAGAGGACTAGTCGGGGGAGTGGGGGAATCGTTTGGAGGAGCAGTAGTTGCAGGCTTGCGTCGTCGATGGAATGATGTATTGTGTTCAACATGGTCTGAAGCTGATGAGGGTTTGTGTTAGCTTACAAAGTTTCAATCATGGCACGACTATGTACCTCAGGATCGTTGTCGTCTTCCGGATATAAGTCAGCAAGATTCGAAAATAAGTCACCAATTGCGTTGACTGCATGAAAATCTTTGACAATGGATTGATCGAGTGCCAGGCGGCATAGTAAGCAAAAAATGTGGGTCCGACACTCTACCGCCAGACTTCCAGCTATACCCCCTAGGAGATTCAAGATCGATAGGAGGCAAGGTCGACTGACATGCTCAATGTTCTGCGATAGAACAGCCCGTGGTACCACTGGGGTTTCAATATTGATTGCTGTGGCTGTGGCCCCAAGTTTTCGAAAGAGTCTGTCAACGTGTTCATGGGTGATCAGTGGCGACAGTTGAACGTTGGCATGTTTGAGTGTATCAGTGTATGAATATCTAAGGTCGTCTCTCGTTTCAAAGCATATCTCATCCATGATCCAGAGTAAGAGCTCTTCCGGAAGGCTTGCTTTGGTAGCATACTCCCCAACATAACCGCTCAGAAAGGCCTGTTGACGAGATACTGACTCGTCGAGGACTGGTTTGAGTCGTTGATCTTCTATCGCCGGAAAGACTGCTGGGTGCCGGAGAGGGTGACCCGGATGCTCCTCGAAGAAGGACCATATATGGCTGTACTGCAATGCTTCTGTCCTTCGAATTGCAGTTTGAAGCCTACTAATATTGTCGCCATCTTCCTCCGTTTTTACCAGCCTGGTCATCAGATCTGCCTCGAGGGTACCCTTTTGGTCCAACATTCGAGCCTTTTCATTGCTAGAGGCTTTTCGCTGGTCGTATGACTCTATCAATGACAGTGCTTGAGCCACGCTGTCTTTGCCTGCCTCGTGTCGCTTCCTTTCTTTCGCCAACGATTCTAAAGAGAACTTGTATTGTTTTGGAATAACAGGGAGAGCTAAAGGATGCGGAGAAGCTGGCTTGCCAACTTGAACCGATATTCCAGTCGTCTGCTTTTTGACACTTTCAGCATGTTTTCCCGCTTGCAAATTGGAAAAGGGGTCATCAAGGTTGCAAGCCGGTGGAGATGGGGCTTTATTTGAAGAATTACGAGCAATAAGGTCATCAAGATCTTCGAGCGAGCTGTCTGACTCGTCGTCCGAATTCCGTATCATGACCTCCCCATTCTTTATTACGCGTTGACTGCTAGTCAAGATTGATTGCGAGCTGGAGAACGCAGGCGCGCGTGATCCGCTCTCGTCTTGAAGCGGTACAAGAGCAGCGGCTTTTATCACAACCTGCGCTATCGGCTCATCTGAGCTAGATATTGATGGTGTCTGGTCTGGATTTGCTGGCCGACTACTCGTTGGTTGTGATCGTTGGCTCGAACAGAGACTCCCATCATCTCCTGAGGCATTGCCTAATGCCTTAGTCGTCGGCGGACTACTCTGTTCTTTAGGTGGACATGTTTGGGTTTCACTGGGAGTATTCAAGGGGGAGCGCTTGCCGGTTGGTTGCTCTTGATCTTCTTCTGAGAGCGGCCGCTTTTTCTTAAGGCTATGAGCAGTAGCGAAGGGTCTGAAATAGTTCTTGATGTTGTCATTGTATAAGGGCATTGTCCCATGGAAAGCTTCGGTATTCAGGCTTCACAGGCAAAGGAACGGTGCGGCAAACCGAGGCGCGTCCGGATTAACGCGCTTGCCAGACAGGAAGCCAGATCACGTGATGCCAAGCAAATGAAACAGAACAGGTAGATTCAATTACAATGATGTGGGATCTCACTCAGACTCTATAAGTCATAGGTATATGGAATGAGTAGGGAGGGCTGTGATTGGTCCCTTCCCCCTGTCGCTAGTCTGTCATCAGAAAGGTGGCTTATTCAGCCCTGACACAGTAAGATGTTGAAGGATTCGGAACATGCGAAGTACATTGAGTGAGATTTTACAGCGTAAGCTAAGCCTCTCACGATGACGGACTCTTACTATTGAGCATCAGCAGTGACTCGGAATTTTGTTTAATTTTTTCGCTCTTCGATCAGAAGGATTTTGCATTGTTTTTAATGCCTAGGGGCGCGGACATTATCTTTTCCCGGCGTCCGGAAACATAACTGACAAATCACAAGTCGAACGCCTTCGAGGACCGGCCCCCTTCGGTGCGTTGCCATACCACTGTTCAGCTTCCACTGCTGCACCAACTCTCGTACGCCTTCGACACCAGCTACATAATTATAACGATTTTTATGACCTCTCACTGCTGACGAAGACTTACTGGGACTGCGAGCGCAACGTCTCTAATCCGACTCACCCGCCCCCCCAAAAGGACCCTTAGGACGACAACTTCATTCAGCTATCTACACTCTTTGAACTTGACAATTGACTTGCAAAACGACGATTTTCCCCTGTCATAGACATACAGGCACATATTACACCATGTCACCCTAAAATTGCTCTGGCAGAGCCCACCAAACCCTACAGGACTGCTTAAAGATCGCACGCGGATGTTAACGACCGAAGTCTACCCAGTACCATTGCCATGGCGATTCAGCCATATCAGGAAGACAGTAATGTCTCAAATCCTATCAAGAGGATCCGATGGGCGACACAGCGGGTCACAGGCGCGGGCGGGCAGAGAAAGCGTCATAGCATCATAGACAGGTTTCACCACAAGAAATCGAATTCGAACGAAAAGAAAAGAGAGTCGGGTCAATCCGGAGATACTCCGCCTCTAGGGGGCATACAGGAGGAGGCTGATGAGTCGACGGAAAACAGCGATCATGAAGACGCTCGACGGAGGATATTCTTTAATATCCCTTTACCTGACGACGCAAAAGATGAAGAGGGGCATCCCAAAGCGCAATTCGCCAGGAACAAGATACGTACCGCCAAATATACGCCTTTAAGTTTCATACCGAAAAACTTGTGGTTTCAATTCCATAACATTGCTAACGTTTATTTCTTATTCGTTATCGTTCTTGCGGTAGGACTTTGCACGAGCCGTTTTAGAGGGCCTGTTGCTGACGCTGCTTCCTCCAGTTCTTCAGTATATTCGGTGCATCAAATCCCGGTCTAGGCTCCGTTCCCTTAATTGTCATTCTGTTCGTCACCGCCGTGAAGGATGCCATTGAGGATTGGCGAAGAACCATACTAGACAACGAACTCAACAACTCACCGGTGCATCGCCTGGTCGATTGGAACAATGTCAACAGCTCTGCGGACGATATCTCATTATGGCGCAGGATCAAGAAAGCAACGACTCGGGGAATCAAACGGACATTTCAGTTTATCAAAAGCAAAGTCTCGAAGAAGTCCCGAGCTGAGAAAACCTACGCGCAAAGAGCGTTGGATGAACCCCGAAGCTCAGTTGACACGAGGCGGACACGAAATTCGATGTTGTCATCTCGAACATCTTTTCACTCTGTGCAAGATAATGTCGACGAAGATGCAATCCAGATGACACCGGTACCTTCTCCTCAACCAGGAAAGCAGGATGGGGAACGTCCCGACACTGCCCGATCTTACGAGGATGACAATTCGATCCTCGAAACGGATGATGGCAAGCTAGCTGCTCCTAATGGAAACAAGCGCCAGAGTGGTCAAGCTCCCACCAAGTTCTATGGCAACCTCATCGACCCTTTCAAGAATGTCCCCGGAAAAGCCAAGTTCAAGAAGGACTTTTGGAAAAGTGTCCAAGTGGGAGACTTTGTTCGGATCTACAACGAGGACCAGATCCCTGCGGATATCGTCATTTTAAACACGTCCGATCCTGATGGGGCGTGCTACGTAGAGACGAAAAATCTTGACGGAGAGACGAATCTGAAGGTGCGACAAGCTTTGCACAGTGGACGCAAAATCAAGCATGCGAGAGATTGCGAGCAGACAGAGTTCGTCATCGAAAGCGAACCGCCACATGCCAATCTTTATCAATACAGTGGCGCAGCACGGTGGAACCAAAGAGACGCAAAGAGGCCCGAGGATCCTGGGGTACAAATGGCTGAGCCTATCTCTATCAACAATCTCCTATTACGAGGATGCAGCCTACGTAACACCGAATGGGTCCTTGGAGTTGTAGTCTTCACTGGACGAGAAACGAAGATCATGCTCAACTCCGGCTTGACCCCCAGCAAACGTTCTCGGATTGCCAGGGAGCTCAATTGGGACGTCATCTACAACTTCATCATTCTTTTCTTCATGTGCCTGCTTTCTGGAATCATCAACGGCGTCATCTGGTCCCAAGGCAACAATTCTCTGGACTACTTCGAGTTTGGCTCAATTGGCGGCAAGCCTTCGCTGGATGGATTCATTACCTTTTGGGCTTCGGTGATCCTCTTTCAGAACTTAGTACCTATATCATTGTACATCTCCCTCGAAATCATTCGGACTCTACAGGCATTCTTCATTTACAGTGATACCTACATGTATTACGAGAAAGTGGACTATCCCTGCACGCCCAAGTCATGGAACATATCAGACGACCTCGGACAGATTGAATACATATTCTCTGATAAGACTGGAACATTGACACAAAATGTAATGGAGTTCAAGAAGTGCTCTGTTAATGGGATTGCATATGGAGAGGCGTATACGGAAGCCTTGGCCGGCATGCAAAGGCGACAAGGTATTAATACCGAGGCCGAGGGAGCGAAAGCCCACAAGCAGATCGCGCGGGATCGGGAGAGGATGCTCAAAGACCTTCGAACATTGCATGATAATCCGTACCTCCATGATGATGAGCTCACCTTTGTTGCTCCGGATTTCGTTAACGACCTCGACGGACAATCTGGACCAGAGCAGAAATTGCAGAATGAACACTTCATGATGGCTTTGGCTCTTTGCCATACTGTCATCACAGAGAGAACCCCTGGGAATCCGCCACGGATCGAGTTCAAAGCTCAATCACCTGATGAAGCGGCCTTGGTTGCGACGGCCCGGGATTGCGGATTCACCGTCCTTGGGAGGTCCAACGATGGTATCATCCTAAATATTTTGGGGGAAGAAAGAGAGTACACCGTACTGAATACCCTCGAGTTCAATTCGTCCAGAAAACGCATGAGCGCCATCATACGTATGCCTAATGGCAAAATCACGCTCTTTTGCAAAGGTGCTGATAGCATGATTTGGTCTCGGCTAAAGAAAGGAGAGCAGCAGCAATTGAGGCGAACTACGGCCGAACACCTTGAGATGTTTGCTCGTGAGGGGTTGAGGACGTTATGTGTTGCATATAAAGAGATTGACGAGGCGGAATACAAAGCATGGAACAAAGAGCATGATTTGGCTGCAGCAGCTATAGTCGACCGCGAAGACAAGTTGGAGGCTGTTTCAGATGCTATTGAGAGGGATCTTACGCTCATCGGTGGTACCGCTATCGAAGATCGCTTGCAAGATGGGGTACCAGATACTATCGAATTGCTCGCAGATGCAGGCATCAAGCTTTGGGTGCTCACGGGCGATAAGGTGGAGACGGCCATCAACATAGGCTTCTCTTGCAACCTTCTCAATAACAACATGGACCTGATCGTGTTCAAGGTGCAGGAGGATCAAATTGAAGCTGCTGAAGCTGAACTTGACAAGCACTTAGACACCTTCAAGATTAAGGGTACGGATGAAGAGTTGAAAGCTGCCCGCAAGAATCACGAACCGCCAGGACCTACGCACGCCATAGTCATTGATGGGGATGCCCTGAAATTGGTGCTTGAGGATCGGCTCCGGCAGAAGTTCTTGTTGCTCTGCAAACAATGCAAATCCGTGCTCTGCTGTCGAGTCAGCCCAAGCCAGAAAGCAGCTGTCGTTCAGATGGTCAAAGATGGACTGGACGTAATGACACTGTCTATTGGAGACGGCGCAAATGATGTCGCTATGATACAAGAAGCTGATGTGGGCGTTGGTATTGCAGGGGAAGAAGGTAGACAGGCGGTCATGTCGTCAGATTATGCGATTGGTCAATTTCGCTTCTTGCAGCGATTGATCCTCGTGCATGGGCGTTGGTCCTATCGTCGTCTCGCGGAGACCATTGCGAATTTCTTCTATAAGGTATGCTCCAGTCGTTGTGCGCAGTTTCAACGCTAATCATCTGTAAGAACATTGTCTGGACTTTCGCGCTCTTCTGGTACCAGATTTACAACGACTTCGACTGCTCTTATCTTTTCGATTATACGTACATCTTGTTGGTCAACTTGGCATTCACATCACTTCCAGTGATCTTCATGGGTATACTGGATCAAGATGTCAACGACAAAGTTTCGCTTGCTGTTCCACAGCTATATCGGAGGGGCATCGAACGATTAGAATGGTCCCAAGTCAAATTCTGGTGGGAAAGAAGACCTCATCACCGTTACGCAGGTGCTAACACATTACAGGCTTTACATGGGTGATGGTATATATCAATCATTGATTTGCTTTTTCATGCCATACCTCCTATTCGCACCAGCGACATTCAACACGAGCAGCGGTCTCAACGTGAACGACAACAAGAGAGTCGGCGTCTACACAGCCAGCGCGACCATAGTGGTTGTCAACGTGTACATTCTGTTGAATACCTATAGATGGGACTGGCTGATGCTGTTGCTTGTGGCAATCAGTATCCTACTGATATGGTTTTGGACTGGAGTCTATACCGCTGACTCCTCTTCAGACCAATTCTACCAGGCCGCACCAGAAGTCTATGGTCAGCTTTCGTTCTGGGTGCTTACCCTGCTCACAGCGTGTATTTGCTTGCTACCTCGATTCACAGTAAAATCTTTTCAGAAGATATTCCGGCCTTTGGATGTGGACATTATTCGAGAGCAGATTCGACAAGGCAAATTCAAGTATCTGGACAACTACGAAGCGTATATTCCGCCTGGGAAGTTGCCATCTGGATCTTTGTCGGATCTTTCACAACCCGCACAAGCGGCCTCAGCAGGTACACATGCCCCTTTAGAAGATGACGAGAGACCTATTTACCCACCTTCAGTTGCACCGACAGCGACTACACACAATCCACGTAGTCAGAACGGCAGCGATGGTACCGACTACACCAGGCACAAAACCTCTTTGGAGGTACCACGACCGTCTTTCGATCGACCCAGGCCGTCATTTGACAGAATCAGAAATTCAATGGACGTAATACGGCCAAGCTATGAAGCCAGCAACGATTTCACATCTGCAGCCCTCCTCACGAGGATGGAGTCAAGCCACTCAGATGTGGTTATTCCAACACGATCCCGCCCTGGACAGTCCGCGCTGCGATAGTCCGTCAGACCTATCATTTACGACTTGCCCCCTATATGTCTACCTGTACATAATTCATAAAACCGGCGACCTCGATACCTCACTTTATTTCCCATCATGTGGCATGAGCGACCTTTTGCCTTTATTAGCATTGCATTGACGGCGTTTGAGTGGGCGAAGCGCACGTCGTCATTCAGGTGGGTTTCAGCGGCCTCCTTGAGTGCAGGAGCTAGGAGGATTCAGGAATAGATTTCTTCAATGCACGCTTAGAGCGTTCGAGGCCAATGTAGTTGTATTTGGTGTTGGGCTTTGAGGTGATGACGGAGGCCTAAATATGGGGCGTGGCGAAGCTTTATCTTCTCTAAGATACCTGGAGCAAATTCTACTACGACTTCCAAATATTTATTGCTCATCTAAAATTCAGTTTGTTTGTTCGTCAGTAGCAGGAACACCCAGGCTCGCCAGGTAGTCCCGGCGGAGCTCCGCGTAACTGATTGAAAGGCGAGATTAGCTTTTTCTAAAATCCGCCGAATCTCCGGAACTAATTCCTTATTCACGATTCACCAAAGATCCGTGTTAGAATCGCGTTACGTCTAACACCATACCTTAAGGTGCTCTTCAATCGATACACCTTCCTAGCTGGAATTAGCATTGTGTTATATCGCTAATTCCACTCTGCTGCTTTAATGTTCCTCCCCACTACGAAAGCTCCCATCATCGCGCTCCTCCTCTTGTCTGACAGTCGACGGGCATCACATCTGCGGTCTTAGCCAACTATTCCACCTCAGTTGCTATTCCGTTAAGGCTTCCACGATGTCAAGAGTGAGGCCTAGCTATCATCCATCGTTTGCCTTTTCTTCCAGGAAGGTCAAGAGTCCGCCACAATCCGCCTGCAGGAATTGAACGCTACGATGGCGGAGTACCTCGAAAAGCTTCGGTGAGTCAAGCACTTACGCCATATAAATATGAGTACTCAGCTGACACTCACGTTTTAAAGAGAGCTAAGAAGCCTACCTCCAGAGCTACACTTGTTTTGTGACGCTTACGACTCACCTACGACTTCCATCCAAGGTCTTGTTCGTGTCAAGAGTGAATATCCTCTTGGCAAAGATGTGGAACTCCGACGAGGACATGTCAGCAAATGTATGGAGCTTTTTGGCTATGACGGAGACGACGTAGTGAATCTTCAGAACGAGCTCGGATCTTTAATTGATGCACAGCTGGTAAAATGCGACCTTTGCGTGATTGAATACTATAAATCGAGACAGAGACTGATCGAGAATTTACGGAAGTGAGTGCTCTATGGAGAGACAACTAGCAAGAATTGCCGTTCAAAGGATGCTAACACCCATAGCGAATATGAGGAAGAGGAAGTAGTGGGGATGGTAGAGATATTGAATTCACGAGACATCACACGTATTACGCGTGGACTAGATGAAGCCACTCAAAAGTTGAAGGCGGCTAAAGATCCCGTTCACCATGGGGCTGTTCAAGACATCTCAGCTAAAATGGCATTATTCGAGGCACTGTGCTGTGAAGCCTTTCTGGTGGATGCTTCTCTCCTTGACAAACACTTTCGAGAGCCTTTCCAGCTGGCTCAAACGAAGAAAAGATTAAAGACTCTGCATTATGTGCCAGCTGCGGCAATATTTCTGTTTGACAACGACCACGATAGACTGGCCTGGGCTACTTTTACCTGGTCAAAATACGCGACCATTGCTAGCGAGGAAGATTTCAATTTTGCGCTCAGAGAACCCCTCTTGCGGACTATGCAGGCCATGCAGATTATGCAAACTGGTTTGGAAGTGGTGCCAAATTGGGACCTCTCTCCACGCTTTTGGCATGGTATAGGCCTTATAATCAACAAGCTCGATAGCAATCTAATAACACACTCGCTTCGGGCTTTGGACATTGACATATTTAGGCTTGCGCTCGACTATCTGCATTATGACACGCAAGGGTTTAGACCCTTGATCCAGGTAATCCAGAAGTTCCTCGAACTTGCCCCAGTGATTTTCTGGGACGCCATGGGCGCGATCTCCCCAACTGCGTTAATCGAAAAGATCTTCAACAATCCGCAATACGTCAGGATCATGGAAGAAGCCAAAGAAGATGAGAACTATGACTCTTCCGCATTGAAGGATATGCTTTCTTGGATCAGTCCTTTCATGGCATCACTGAATACTGATCGTCAGGCTGGTGTCTGTCGTGCTCTCGGCTTCCAACTGCTGAGCAGACTACAGGGGAAACGCTTCCCACCATTCGCAAGATTGGAATGCAAAAGGATTGGACTGGCGACCTTGGCTTGGACCTTGGCGAACTGCAACAAAGACGACATCATATTTACTCACACTGGCCGGATCGTGGCCGCCGAGACTTTGAAAGTGGCCAGCGAATACATTAAGGAGATTATTAGCATACCCAGCCTGCCTGAAAGTGATAAAGCCCGGATCTCTTGTGGTGATGCATGTCTCAAGATCATCAAGGCTGCCCTCGCTTTAGAATGCAAGTCCTTGAGGACGGATCAGGAGGCTCTGAAACAAAACAAAGACCTCTCCAACGGCTTTACCTCATACTCGCCTGCAATATGGGATGCGGTTGTGCAGCATCTGGACCGTGCCAACGTAGTGGTAGCCAGAGCAGCTCTGGTTGGGATCAATGACCTGACCGGGCTCGAAAAGTTCATGGTTAATGCTGATGATACTTCCTCGAAGGAAAGAAGAGGTTTCAACGTGAAATATGACCGTCTTACCCACCTTATCTGTAAGATCTTGGAGCGTATCAATGACTTCAATCCGACAGACCTAGACAGACTTTTCCGATATCCCGATACTGCTACTGCTCTCATTGCCTCGCTGGTCTCTCCTGATGCGAACGTGTACGAAGCCGGGGTGAACCTGATTAAGAGTCTCAGTGGCGAATCTGCTCGGCGGGAGGCTATTGGATATCTCGTCAACACCTTCCTCGAGACGACGCTCAACGCAACCTCGTGGGCGATAAGGCGTATAACTAGAAATAGAACTTACGCTGCCTGTCCACGAATGCTCAAGACTTCCGCAGATGTATTGGACATCCTTTGCGACTCGCAGAGTGGAATACTGCGCACCCATACGCTTTCAGGCATTGCTGAGATCAAAGCAGTGGAAAATTTCTGGGAACACCAATGGGAAGGTCTCAGTGTCATTTACGAGACAACAGAGGAATGGGGTCGCGCGAAAGTTGCCGACTCCGAAGTCCTCAAAGAGTTCTGCCGAGATACAATGCAGCTATCGGAACGATTCTTCGATCAATATTGTGTCTTCGCCAATGCTATCGAGAGTGCCGGTCCAACTAAACAAGAGGAAGGAGTACCCAAAAACCAAGGAACGAATGTGGGGAAAGATCTATTAGACCACCCTGCCAAGATTATGGATGCAATGTTGAAATGGCTGAGGTTACGCGACCTTTTCTTAGTTGATATATCAGTAAAGCTTACCAAGAAGGTCTTGAACCGACTTACTGAACAGGATATGACCGTTGCCGAAGGCCCTCGCAAAATACTTGAGCAGGTCCTCACGACCGGGATGAGAACACACCTCAAGCCTCAAGAGAAGGCTGAACTTGCAAGGGCTCTGGAAGAAAATTTGGGTCATCCAATAGCAATAGCAGAGGCTGAGCAAGAGCAGTCAGATACTCTATCAGATCGTAGTCGCAAGCGATCTCAACCTATCCAAAAGAGAATGAAGGCCACAACTATCGACCTGAATACCTGGAGATCCAATGCTAAACCGTCTTTTCAGGCCACTATTTCAGATGATGAATTTGGTGACTCGGACACCCCTGGTGTGGAGCTTGTAAATATCGGGCGTTCGGTCGAGCTGATGAAACAGAGACCCTCATCCTCTGTAGCAGCTCTGCCGAAGGGTAAGCCGACGCAAATTCGAGATCAGAAGCCTTCCACACTTCCCATGCGAGACCAAAAACTTATAAAGTCAGTCAAGGTAGGTATCCAATCGGACGCTGACCGTGTGCTGTTTCGGGAAAAGCGTGAAAAGGAGAGAGAAGACAAGAAGAGGCGAGATGCCGAGACCCTTGCCTTGGTCAAGAAGAAGGCTTCCATTGGAATTGCTGGGCAAACTCTGGGCGAGGGCTCCGGAATAGGGAGCATAGGCGTAAAAGGCAAAGATCATGCGCCGAAGGTTTCCAGTATGATGGTTTCCTCTGGAACCGATACTGACGACGATGACGACCTTGATCATGAGCTCTTTGGTGGTGCACCCAAGCCTGCCAAACTCCCCAGCGCAGTGTCTGATCCCAGCCTTAACAGAATCATGCCTACCAAAGCCAGGGGTCCCATTAAGAAAGCACGACAGGCGAGGTCAGCTAAGGATATGCGTGCCCGGCTGGCGCCGGACCTTACTACTCTCCATAAAACAATCCTTGGTTGGGATTTCTTTCACCACGGCGATTTTCCGCCAGGTTCCCACCGCAACGATTATAGCCTCGTCTCAAGTACCTTTCGAACACCCACGGACTATCAGAATGTCTTTGAGCCTTTGCTTGTTCTCGAAGCTTGGCAAGGATTCCTCAAATCCAAGGAAGAGGGAAACTTCAAAACTTTTGAGATCAACGTAGCAAACCGCATGACAGTCGACGCGTTTCTCGAGGTGAGCACAACCATGCCAATGGCAGAAGGGAAAGCGCTTGGAATCAGTGAAGCGGACATCGTCTTGATGTCAAAAGGCCAGTCCCCCGCAAGCGATGTCCAACAGCCTCACTGCCTAGCTCGCGTGTATAAGGTCAGCCGCAAGAAGACGACGATGGAAATAACCTACAAAGCAAACGTGGGGAGCAGCTTGGTTGCGTCGATGGTACCCAATGCAGTATTATATGCCGTCAAAGTCTTATCTATAACCCCACTAGAGCGAGAGTATGGTGCCTTAATGGGGTTGAAATACTTCGATCTCTGTGACGAGGTGACTAAAGCACGACCATCTCCACTGCTTGAGTATTCGGAAAAGCAGCTGGGACCGCTTGTAGCGAATTACAACATCAACATTGCGCAAGCAAAAGCCGTACGATCTGCGGTCGACAACGATGCTTTCACTCTGATCCAGGGGTAAGTTTTCATCTTGCCTAACGTAGCATATCCCTACTGACGGGCTGCAGACCTCCCGGCTCGGGCAAGACGAAAACAATTGTAGCCATTGTCGGTGCCTTGTTAACAGGCAGCTTTGGCCACAAGGGAGTGCCTATCAATCGTCCGTACTTGAGCACCGAGGGAGCTCATCGTACTGGCACCGGCGCAGCTGCCAAAAAGCTCCTTGTCTGTGCACCCAGTAATGCAGCAGTAGACGAGCTCGTCATGAGGTTTAAGGAAGGAATTAAGACTGTCGATGGGAGCTATCAGAAGCTCTCGGTAATCAGACTCGGTCGTAGCGAAGCTATCAACAGTAACGTCTTGGATGTTACACTGGAGGAACTTGTGAACGCAAAACTCAGCCTCGCAACCGGCAAAAAGAGCAGCCCGGGTGATGATGTTCATAAGATCATGATGGCGCACAAAGCCACGAGTGAGGAACTAGTCGCCCTTCGGACAATGGTCGACGAACTCAGGGCAAAGGGTCAGCAGGTCTCTCCGGAGCAGGATCGCGAATTTGAGGTTCTGAAGAGAAGAAAACAGCAGCTCAGTAATCAAATCGATGCTGCCCGAGACAGTGGGGACATTGCAGCTAGGGACGCCGAGATGAACAAACGTCGCGTCCAACAAGAGGTATTGGATGGTGCTCACGTAATATGTGCAACCTTAAGCGGGAGCGGTCATGAAATGTTTCAGGGCCTGAACATCGAATTCGAAACTGTTATCATCGACGAAGCCGCGCAATCAATCGAGCTTAGTGCGTTGATTCCGCTCAAATATGGATGCTCTAAGTGCATACTGGTCGGTGATCCAAAACAGTTACCACCCACAGTGCTATCCAGAGAAGCAGCCCGATTCCAATACGAACAATCCTTGTTTGTCAGAATGCAGACGAATCATCCAGACGATGTTCATCTTCTGGACACGCAATATCGGATGCATCCAGAGATTAGTGTCTTCCCAAGCAATGCCTTCTACGATGCAAGGCTTCTTGACGGACCTGGGATGGCAGATCTCAGAAGTAGACCCTGGCATCAAAGCTCAGTACTGGCGCCTTATCGCTTCTTTGATGTCCAAGGCACGCATCAGAGCGCTCCGCGTGGACACTCTTTAATCAACATCGGTGAAATTGAGGTGGCACTTAAGCTCTTCGACCGTCTGATCACAGATTGTAAAGGCTACGATTTCAACGGAAATGTTGGTATTATTACACCATACAAGAGCCAACTTCAAGAACTTCGTTCTCGATTTGCCCAAAGATACGGTGAATCGGTCTTTAATACGGTAGAGTTCAACACTACCGATGCTTTCCAAGGACGGGAGAGTGAGGTTATAATCTTCTCTTGCGTCAGAGCATCCTATAGCAAAGGTATTGGCTTTCTATCAGATATCCGTCGAATGAACGTGGGTATCACGCGTGCAAAATGCTCTCTTTGGGTCTTGGGAAATTCTCAATCGCTCATGCAGGGCGAATTCTGGTACCGTCTGATTCAAGATGCAAAAACTCGGAACAGATATACAAGCGGCGATCTGCACGGTC
The DNA here is from genome assembly GCA_947623385.2 of Cladonia squamosa. Classification (NCBI taxonomy): domain Eukaryota; kingdom Fungi; phylum Ascomycota; class Lecanoromycetes; order Lecanorales; family Cladoniaceae; genus Cladonia; species Cladonia squamosa. Next base: position 478,649 of record OX392392.1, on the reverse strand, counting down.
TGCTAAGCAAGCCGCTAGTCACCCTCAGCTCGCAAATAGGTCCGCAAATAGCTTCTCTGAATAAGGTCCCATCTCGAAGAAGCACTCCTTCCGCCAGCACGCCTTCGAGTAATGACCATGATATCGATATGCCTGACGCACCAGCCCTAGGCGGCTCTACCGCGACCAGCCGGCGAAGCTCAGATGTAATGGAACCTTCCGCCGATACCAGGACCTACAATAACGACCAGCCAGCACTGTTTCAGCGACCTGGAGGAGTGAACGGCTTGAATGACAAACGCACCTGCCACTTATGTGGTAGCTTCGGTCACTTTACGCACAACTGCGACAGGGCGGACGCCAGTCGCGTTGGAGGTGGTTGCTACCGCTGTGGTGACATCCGCCATGACAAACTGGCTTGCACTGCAGAAAGGTGCCTTGCTTGTGGGGCATTCGGACATAGTGAGAAGACCTGCACCAGCAACAATCGTTTACAGAACAAAGATAGAGACAGGCTTTCAAAAGCTGAAGCGAGTCACAAGCATTCTTTGCGACATGCGTCAGAGATACGACGAAGGAAGCAACTCGGCGAGCATGACCCCAAGGTACCTATCGTGCGTTCTACAACTAACAGTCCAACACTGGGTCACAAAACCACACCTACTTCAGGAATAGCTGAACATACGAGTGAGAAGAGAAAGAGAGGCCAGTCACCCCCGACTGGGCCCTCCAAGAGCCATAAATCCAACAGACCGAATCCACAGGATTTTAAACAACTCCCCCAAGAGAACCGGCCGCTCAATCAGCGTGCTAATGGAAGCCTCGGCCCTCACCCAAACGGCCCGCCTGCGCAGAACATGCCAGCTTCGGCCCCCATCAACAGCAGCTTCTCAACACCCAATAGCCTTGCAGCCCAAGCACATGCAAGGCATTCGACCAACAGCCTTGATAGCTTTCCTACTTCGAGACTGCCTCCCACGGCCAATAAATTACCACCGGGAGCAGGAAACATGCCTTCAACCCCATCAATCAGCCAAGCAACTCCAAAATACACAGTTCCGCCACCAAGGAAAAAGAAAGAGGTGGACCCATTTATCAGACCAAAAAAGAGACCGTAGAAGTGATTCTATAGCGATTTAGCGTTGCATTGTGCAAGGCGCAATGGTGTGCATGCATTATTACAAAGGCGTTTCGCATATGGTTAGATACCCTGGCTAGTCCATATCACCAGGCGTTTGGAAGATGCCCTGCGCAAACTGATTGGCAGCTCATTCACTTGAGGAGCTGTGGCAACGCTGTCCGCGCTGTGAGGAAATCAATCGAGATGAGATGATCTACCTAGACCTTCTGCCGAGCGGTCGATTTCTGTTTTCGTGAAGACTTTTCTGCGAGGGATCCCGCCTATGTCTCACGCAAAGCAACACAAGAGAAGTGCAGTAAGGCCATGACATGATATACTTCCTACAGTAGCCCATAATTTTGCGTTCTCTGCTGCCTTTCATGGCTCTTACAACAAGTTGCAGTTAATTTCTCCGCTTTTCTGTGTGGCCTTCATGGTTGGGAATGTCCCTTGCTTGACTGCTTATGCACATAAATCCTTTGCATCTTGTCCTCTTTCCTCGTTTTCCAGTTCCCTGTCCGCACCTGCCAACGTTAAATTGCCAGCCATGCGGCTCTAACGTGCAAGCCTTGAACTATACTGATTATCACAGGGCCGTAATCTCAAAGTACTGCAACGCAGCTCTTGATTGCACGGTATTCGTTGCGTGGGACAATGCGAGCCGTATTTTGCGCACACCCAAGAACGCTATGAACCTCCTTGACAAGCCCCTTGCTACTATACTCGACAATGTCCAGATGCTAAAAACCGTGGATAATTGCCCAAAAGCCTTTCCATCGATCCAATCTATATCGGTCAACAAGCAGGAACCCGAAACAATAACAGGTGACCATGGAACACGCCGACATCGAACACGGTTCAACAGAAGAGCATCTGAACGCCACAAGAAAGAGCGATATCCTTGAACAACTATGCCGCCGACCGCCGCGCAACGGAGGTCTGACGAAATTGAATACATTGGAGGACTGGGCAGAGTTTTCAAACGAAAGGAAGTTTGAATCAATTCGAAAGTATCTTCTTGAAGCTGATCCTGCTCAACTTCACGGTGCTCCCAAACCTGAAGCACGCAAACACTTCCTCGAGAGTCTCTTCCGCTCGCGCTCTAATCGCAGGTCCTCCAAGCAACCGAGAAAATGCCGCCAAATGCAATCGCCAGATGACGAGCGAACGTTACCTGTTCTTGCACAGAGAACATCAAAAGGCGGCAGGTACGGACAGATCGTCACTAGTCAAGTCTATGATACTCATTATAATGCTTCGACATATAAGGTCAACCTTAGCAGGCATGCGTTGGCGGGCAAGGAGACTCGAAAAGGTGGTCAAGCAAAAGATAGTATGAAGGCACCTAAAGGCGACATGTCATTGCCTATGAAAGTCAATGGATTGAAAAGCTTTATACATCCCGCGCATCGCTTGTCAGCCTACAAGGCCGATGAACAACAATCACCTGCACAAAATTCATCGACTTACCAGGTCATCGGCGATCAAGGGGCTATGGCACAAAACATTGCAAACAATTGTGTTGAAACCCAGATAAAAGAACCTGCACCAGAACAGTCCATCCACCACACCGCCAAGCCAATCATTGGTGCACCACTGCGACCACTACACCATACTAATGAATCATTTTTTGGACTGTCTAAGGAGCATTCACACCTCCTGCTTAGAGATGACAAGAAAGTTGGGACTCCAAGGGCTTCGCAGACTTCAGTCTTAGAGTCTAACAGACATCCAAACATTCGAGACTTTGCACCCGAGAAACTTGCTACAGTCCAACGTTCTCGAGCCGTCCGAGCTAGATCCCGGAGTCCAGTCAAGAGATTAGGCAAGCAGAAGTCTACTACGACAAGTACAACTGATATTTCAATCTCTCCAACCTACGACGGTCAATCACCCAACTTTGAAGCCACAGCAACTCGTATCAGGAAGCCAGTCCCAACTTACACAATTATACCCCTACAGGGTCCACCATCGACGCCAATCCCATTGAGCCCGGAGCCAGAAAACCCCTCTTCAACTAACGACTCGCCCCCAAAGAACCTTTTCATGACATCCACCGAATTGAATCAGGAAGACAACGATTCGGACACTTCATCCGTTGTTGTTTCCAATGGCCAAAGCGCCACCCTCATACGTAACGGAGGTGTATCCAACAACCAGACCAGTACTCCACCCCAGCCGGGTCCAGCACCCACAAGAGCCCTACCTTCACTACCAGAAGGCCAAGCACCCTTGACACCCCAGTTGCTCAGCGAGTCCGATCAACCTAGTCCAGAGCGCTTGCTACCAGCCAAGGTGCCGCCGAAGAGTCCCGCCAGGTATAGGTACACCCCTATGGATGTAAATGGCCCACCTAGGAAGCCTGAGGTATTCTCTCCTAAGGCATCGACTACAGCGTCTAAGGAAACGAATTCGCCGTCGGTCGCGGCTCCAACTGAACCAGCAAGAGACCAAAGCCAAAGCCTAGCATTTGAGAAAGCACAGCCTTTGCCCAGAAGTATGAGTGTAGGTGATATGGAGAGACAACAGCAGCAGCGAGTTGAAAGTCTCAAGATTATTAAAGCTAGGGACATGGCGCGGATGAAATCTCAAGAAGCGGCAGTAGAAGAGAGCGGGCCAGATACGATCGCAGGTGCCAGTATAGAGGTGGGCAATGGAGGCGAGACTAGAGAAGTGAGACATGAGGGCTTGGTTTTGCTGCCAAGTCCAACAGACCTGGACGACAGTACATCTGCCCCTTTTCCTTGCTTCGCAGAACACTACGACACCCAACTCTCCAGGCTTAGTGCCTCGACAACGCTTCTGCACCGAAACAGCAGCACATTATCTCGTCCTCACTCTCAGAATCTCTCCCCTATCATCGTCGTCGCCGAACAAGAACCTGGCTGCCCTCGCGCTTCCATCCAGTGTTCGCACTCCCAGAAAAGACACAGCACCACCGAGGATCAACGATATCCTCTCACCTTTAAATCGACAAATAGCCTTCGTCCCTTTCCCTTTCCCGCGACATCAAAACCTTTGACTCCATCTCTTCACTTCCCATCCAATGACGAGAGAGACTTGGAGATTGAATCACGCCCGTCTTCAGCCCACTCAATGCCACAACCTACGACCACATCAATTTACAACAATACTAATCCCGTCCGGGCCCGTGCTCCTACTCCCTTCTCGGCCTCCCTCATGCACACTCAATCACTGGCTAAACGATCTTCTCAATCTCAGCGCTCATCAATGGGCATGCACAATGTAGATGCACACATGAATGCGGTTACGGACCAGGGTTTGCATCTTAGTGAGCTGGAGGCCAGGATTGAGGCTGTCGAGAGGAAGAATTTGCTGCTGGAAAGGGCCTTATTAGCTGCAATTGATGGAGCGGCTGGGTCGGAATCGAGGGGAGTAGATAGGTTGAGTGGATTGGGTACAAACTGGAGAATGTCGGCTGGAGAGGGGAGGAGAGCGAGTACGGCAAGCGGGAATGAGATGGGGGCGGGAAGTTTGTATGCTGGTCTTGAGAATCTGCTGGCGGTGCATGCGGGGGAATTTGGTGCTGGTGATAGGGTGAGACTGAGTACAGCCAGTGTGCCTTAGGGAGATTAGCATTGTGATGGGGGTTTGTGATATATTTTCAGTCTTGTTGTAGGTTAGGAGGATGACCGTATGCAGATAGTATAGGCATCCCGTCAATTCCGCGATTGTACTCCTGCCCCTGACCACCAAAAGTCATGAGCATACTAAAGCTATCTTATTCCTCGATAATGATGCCAGTCATGTTCCGCTCAAAGCCACTGCACATTTCCCAAATCTTGCTTTTCGTCGACAGTACGTCGACAGCCGGTACCTTTGATCCAAACCCCACCCCACTACCTGTACTGACCTCGCTTGATACCTGATATATGGACTATCAAGTAAGCTACTCCGAGGACGGTACTGACGAGAGCCTCCCTCTAACATACTTGGACAGTTTGGAAGTACTCATTGTGTACCTGCATATGAGCATAGAGCAACTGGCGAATTAGGTAGGCGAAGCTGAACACACCTTGTTGGTGCCCACTTGCTGATGATCTGCGACAGGGATTGTCAATGGCGGAAGTTGGTTGTTCCGGCTCCGCTTTCAGTTGTCGTCACCACCTGCATCTCTGCATTGTGGGGCGTGCTTGCCGCGCGTAGCTTGTACCTGTGCTGACATTCAGCCAAATGTTAGGCAGCATTGTTCTTCTCTTCCTCTCTGCTCCATCTCTTGAATTTGCTCGTTATACTACTACATTGATTTCAATTCAATCATGAGATACCTCTCCGTCTTGCCGCTTGCGGCCCTTGCCACTGCCTTCATCATCCCAGATGAGCAGATGATGAGCCAGGTTGCCATCGAGTCCAGCAATGACCCAGCCTCAGTCTTTGACAGGCTGCCATCCAAGGAACAACTTGTCAACGATTTCGAAGACACCTTCTCCAACCTTGTCGAAACTTCGAAGAATGCTCTTGACGACGCTATCGAATCCGTTACCGAATACAGTGAAGATGTCTACAGTAAGATCCACGACACCGCCTTCGATGGCCACTCATGGCTCGACTCTGCGGACGACGACTTCGATGATGATGGGAAGCATGGCAAACATGGCCATCATGGTCACCACGGTCACTGCAAGAAACCAAACTTGACGGTCTACGAACTCATTGCTAAGAGCAAGTACACCACCAAGCTCGCTGCCTTGATCAATGAGTACGAGGACCTCGTTGAGCTCCTTAATGGCACCTCTGCCAATTACACGTGAGTACTCCTGGCCAGATATCTCTGACAAACAACTGTATTTATCAGCAAGCAGTATCTTCGCTCCAACAGACAAGGCATTCGAGAAGGTGCCTAAGCATGCACCTAAGCCGTCCAAGGAGCAGCTGAAGAAAGTGCTGCTGTACCATGTATCACCGGAATTCTTCCCAGCTGGAAGGGTCCTCGTTACTCGCACGATTCCTACAGTATACTCTGTGCCTGAAACACTCGGAATTGGACCTCAGCGTCTCAGCGTCAACATTGGTCTGAGAGGCCTGACCTTGAACTTCTACAGCCGCATTATTGCAATCAACATTGTGAGTCGACGCTTCCTGGCTTCAGTCACGGACAGCAGCTGACAATTCTAGTTTGGCACCAACGGCGTCATTCACGGGGTTGACAGTCTGCTCATCCCACCACCCAAAGCTGCTGATATCATCCAATTCCTCCCCGGCGAGTTCAGCACTCTGGAACTCGGACTCACCAAGACCGGTCTCATCGAACTCATCAACGACACCTCCACCCACGTTGGAGGAACCCTCTTTGCCCCTTCAAACTTTGCCTTCCGAAAACTCGGCCCAAGGATTAATGGCTTCCTCTTCAGCAAGTACGGCCAAAAGTACCTAAAGGCGCTTTTGGCATACCACGTTGTCGCCAACCAGACCTTGTATTCCGACGCATATTATAAAGCCGAAGCAACCGAAGTAGACGAGACCAGCATCCCTAAGGGTCTCTTCCACGTAAGTTTCACCTGCCCGCACCAAATGACCAATCACGTTGCTGACGTCCCGCAATAGATCGACCTACAGACCATCCTTAAAGGTAAATCGCTTTCGGTCGATGTAGCGCGCTACGGGCGCTTCATCAGCATCAAGATCAATGGCTTCTCCACCGTCAGTGTTTCAGATGGCATTGCGGCGGATGGGGTCATCCATGTTGTAAACAACGTGCTGATCCCGCCTAAGCCAGTTGATAGGGACTCGGTGAATTGGAATTACGAGGAGGAAATGCCCTTGGAGGAATTCAAGGAACGGCTTGAGCCGTGGGTCATGAATGAGGAGCTGTAAATAGCTGCATCGAGGATCATAGTGGCATAGTTTGATAAAAGCGGGGATTGGGTAGGGTGTTCTGGTGGTTGGTTGGGTACTTGCTGGGCAAAAGGAAAGAGCATACTATGTCATAGCATCTGATTTGCATCTGTAACATTGAATGTATCACATTTTGCAAATTCGGCCTCAAAAATAAAACATCGCAACTGAGTTCCTAGTATGCACATCCGAACAGCTCAGCGGATACCCATTACTTCCGACGCCCAGGATTTTATTACTGGAGGAAGAAATGGCATCCTTTCCCTCTCGCTACCTGTATCAAGATCCTGCAGAATTTTCTAGAGAAAGGAGTAAGCTTTATTCCGACTTCGCGTAGAGTGTATGTTGAACAAATGATATCTATAAGTCTTGCCTGACTGAGAAGGGAGTGCCACTGTGGTAGGTAGACCAGGTGTGTTAATGCTCTGTCCTCCTGCGAAAGCTTTCGGTTGAACGACTTTTATGCTTCGAGCTTACGTAGAAGATTTGTTCAGCTGACGTTACAATAACCCTTTTCTAAACACCGGACAAGCTTCTAATTAGGGCTCTATATCTTTGTCTTGGACAAGGCTCTCCTAATGTATAAGTCGTAGGAATGGACCAGCGAAGAAGAAGAGGCATACAAGGCATGCATCATGGTCATTTCTCATCAGGTTGGTCCCACTCACATTCAAATGCAATCAATCAAGCTCTGGCAACCTCTTTTCCAACCATTTCTCCAAATCATCCATCTCTTTCATATCCGCACTATGTACGAGGCCTTTATATGTTCTGAAATCAATGTTCTTGAATCCGAGCTCACGCAACGCTTTGACAGTGTCCAGGCCCCATTCGTGCTTTACGAGGGGGTCAGAGTCTCCGTGGCCCATAAAGATTGGGACATTCTTGTTCTCTTCGTTGGAGGGATTCATATATGAGGCAAGCTTATCGTGGAGGAGCAGGTAGGAGGAGAGGCCAAATATGCCAGCGAGGGGTTGAGGGGAGGTAATGCCGGTGAAGATGGAGATGGCGCCGCCCTGGGAGAAACCGCCGAGGACGATGCGGGAGGAGGATATGCCCTTGTCTATCTCTTCTTTTATGAGGGAGTTGAAGTAGTCGCGGGATTTGAGGATGCCGGGTTGGTCGTGGGCTTGGGCGAGGCTGTCGAAGGTTGTCTGGTGGAGAAGGGGGTTAGTGAACTGTGGGAGGTGGCGGGTGGGACGGACGATTTCGCGCGGTCGTACAATGTCATACCAGCCTGGCATTTGCATGCCGAAATTCTGGGGGTAGCTGTAATTAGCTAGAGATCTGTAGGACTGTGGGTTGAGAAGAGCGTACTACTGTAATTGGTATCGCGGGTGCATTTGGGAAGATGAATTTCACTTCGTCAAATATCCCTCGTCGACGGTAGTTCTTTGCTATGTCCATCCTGGGATATTGTTAGATAGCGGTTGTATGTAGGGGAACAGATCCCAGATGACGGGCTTTGGATTCAGGAAAGACCTCGTACCATCCTGCACCGCTGTTATAAGTCAGTGTAGCTCTAACAACGTGTAGCATAAAGTGAATTTTCAGTCCTAGGACAGCTCAGTGTCGGCCTTCCTGAGTTGCAGAACATTCCGATTGTGGAATAGTTGAGTATCTACCTGTCTCCAAGACCATGGGCCCATATCACTGTAGCTGTATGCTTCTTTAGAGCAGGGACAACAAGAGCTGCTGAACCAGCCATTTTTCTCTAAAAGGTACAATGAAGTCGGGTATGATTGGAGTTCCCGTCGTTAGAGTCTTCTTGGATCTCTGGCCAATTAGATATTGAGAATGATGTACATGGGTGCCTGCAATACTGAAAGCTCAAGCTCGACTGCAGAGGACTAGGTTGAAGAGAAGTTCTGTAGTTCAGCCAATGTCTTCTCAATTGAGTTTGGCGATCGATCTTGACGATCCTGGACGTCACTTTTCTGACAGCCGGCGCTACAACTTCTTAAATGTAAACATTGAACAAGCCATCCATCGTCCCTGCTTCACAATGGCGCCATTAAGTCTTGAGGTACTTCCGACCTCGTCTCCAAATATATCTTCCTCCCAAATTCCCTCCGTCTCTACACTGGAGCATGTCAAAGCCATGGGCCCTAGTAACACCCGCGTCTCGAGGTATAGGCCTCCAATTGGCCCGCCATCTCCTAAAGAATACAGATGTCCCAGTGGTCGCAACGGCTAGGAACGCGCTAGATACTACAAGGTCCCACATCCTAGATGGCCTCGATGCTGACGCAGAGCGCCTTCAAGTTCTGCAGCTTGATGTGACAGGTACAGTCCATCTCGCTCACATTCCCCTCCACTCATCCCACGACGAGTAAATATACTAAACCCTCTCACTCTAGACGAATCCACCATTGCTGCTACCGCCGCCAAAACCACTTCGCTCTACCCCTCCAGCTCCCACCACCTTCGCCTCGCATTCTGCATCCCTGGCATTCTCTACCCTGAGAAAAGTCCACTGCAAATTGACCCTGAAAACTCCTTTCAAATGCTAAAGATCAACTTGCTCGGCCCCCTTCTCCTCTCAAAGCATCTCACACCCCTCCTGCCTCGCAAATCCTCTGCCCTAGATCCCCATCCGAACCTTCCTCCAACAGCCACCCTCGCCCTGATGGCGGCCCGCGTCGGCTCTACATCTGACAACAGCCTCGGCGGGTGGTACACATACCGGGCGTCCAAAGCCGGCGTAATCAGCCTCGCGAAGAGCGTGGATATCTACCTGCAGCAGCGGTGCGGAGAAAAGGCGATGTGTGTGGCGTTGCATCCTGGAACAGTGAAGACGGATTTGAGTAAGGATTTTTGGGCAGGTGTGCCAAAGGAGAAGCTATTTAATGCAGACGATGCAGCGGAGAAATTATGTGGGGTGTTGAAGAGGCTGGGCATTAAGGGGAGGGGGAGGTGCTGGGATTGGAAAGGGGAGGAGATTCTGCCGTAGGCATACAAGGAATTTCTCTAGGAAGCCGATCAAGTGGAGACTTCCAATATTCAGCCAAGGTAGGCCTCGTCCCGTACTGTACCTGAAATTCAACGAACATCATTGTGGTTTATCTTGAGCAACATAGCTTACCGTTATAGCCATTCTGGAAGAAGGGCACCGTTCCTCCTTGTCATCAGCTGCTTGCTAAGAATTCCATGATCACGATATATTCGAGGACATAGGGTTCTGGTACATCTCACAAAGTCCACGACTATGGACTCTGACTCATCTGGAGTGATTACCGTTCATTTGTCTTAGAATCTGCGAAGAGCCAGAGGTGGGAAGTGCAGATGACGGGAGCGGATGAGGAGATACATATTGCCAACTTCTTGAGGCACTGTTGCTGCACAGATAGTCTGCATTATTCAAGCATGAGAACAATAATCCTTATCACGAATACTGAGGCAGCGAGGCCTGGTAATATCCGCTATCTTTCTTGTCGTCAGCGGAATAGGAACCGTGATTGCTTTGGCCTGCCTTAATCTTGGCAAGATAGCACATGTAGTCCGAGATGATCACACGAGGTTGTAATGGGAAGTACCGGTTTGCTGGAAATTTCACACCTATTTGGATTAAAAGGTAGGTGCGGGCAGTTGCATCAAGGCTTTGGTCTCTCTCCTGGAAGCTTTCCATCGGTTGGGATCATTCACTCGGTGAATTATTGGTCACAGGATACGGATTCGGAGCAGGAGTGTCCAAACTGTTTCCCCATTTTGGTAGTGTGACATTTACGTAGATGCTTATTTTCGTTAAAATAGGTTTATATGACATTTCAGGGCGTATAATATGCATCATGTAATATGCATCTTGCTGAACCATATTCTCTTGAATTTTCCGAGCGCATGGAAACACGGGAAATGTGTTGTTGTTTGCCGATGAGGGAGAGGGCCGTGTGTGTGGGCGTGAATTGGTGGTATATTTTTGGTAATGAGGATGGGGGTCGGTAGCCTCAGATTGGCCCAGTGAGCGAGTTGTACTTTAGTAGGAAGGACCAGGAAGCAGGAAGGGGGCCAACCCCCACTTCGGCGTCGGGACTAGGTGACCCCTCAATCAGCGAGCAAGTCCGGTGGCCCTGGCTTCGCTTTTATGAAGCCTCCGGGCCCCAACCCCCTTTCGTTTGGCACGTTCCCTCTGCCTTTCCACTTCGGTCCTAACACTGACGACTGCCTGCTCCATCTCTTACCACTTTCGATTTACGCGCATCTATCGCTGAAATTCAGTCCACCAAGTCCCTTTGACTCGATACAAGCAATCACCTTGCACCTTGCAATTTGCTGGTTGCGGGCACCGACCACTGTGCACATTCCAGTGCCACAGGCTACAAAACGACTGATTAGTCACCCACCAACATTGCACTAGCCATTTGGAAACATTCCCGCCTTTTCTGCCAAGCGTCCGTTCCTTCCCCTAATCCCCTTTCTCTTTCCGTCCGTCGCCTCTCCTTCCAACACAGAACCTTTCTCGATGAGGAGCTTTTGACGAACCTCACTCTCTCTAACCCAACGCAGTAACCCTAATCCAAACATATCAACCACTTCCCCAATCGGGTCGAATCCAAACATTCACTCAATCCACGCGAACCAGCTCTCAACTTCTCGAGTCAACTCTTAAAAATGGCCGACATTGCCGATCCCAATGCTTCTCCCAATGCCCACGACGATGCGACCGGCAACGGCGCCGACACTCGCGGCGTCAAGCGTCCTCGTGTTAGTACCGCTGCCGACGACGATGATGATGATGAGGACAAGCCGGGACGTGAGAGGAGGAAGATTGACATTAAATTCATCCAAGACAAGTCTCGGCGACACATTACATTCTCAAAGCGCAAAGCTGGGATCATGAAGAAGGTACGATCAATGACGTCCTCAAACCATTGCGCATTCATGGGCACTGATAGATGCTTAATGATTCGATGATGATTCAATGCTGATTCGCATTCATATTTAGGCCTATGAGTTGTCCGTCCTCACCGGCACCCAGGTCCTGCTCCTCGTCGTCTCCGAGACCGGGTTGGTCTACACCTTTACCACGCCCAAGCTACAACCCCTCGTCACAAAGCCGGAGGGTAAGAATCTTATTCAGGTACGTCAACGGTGTCCTCAACATGGTTTAATACCCGTTAACACTGTTCGCTATAGGCATGCCTCAATGCGCCCGAACCTGCGCCGGGCAACGAGAATGGCGTTGATGCCGAATCTACCGTCGACTCACCCGAAGACGTAAATCACGCGCAAATTCCGGCTCCACAAGCCAGCATGCCCCGCGGCGCTGGCGGTATGCAACCCCAATACATGACACCCGAACAACAACAGCATATGGCGTATCAACAATACATGCAAACACAACAAGGGGTTGGCGGGCAGTATCCAATGCCCCCACAGGGTAGGATGCAGCACCAGCCCAAGCTTGAAGAGCACATGCTGAGATAAGATTCTAAATAGACCGATGAACGACTGAGACGAATGGAAACAAGGAGGAATTAAAAGGTATAATTGATACACGGCCTGTACTAATCCGGAACAATTGTTATTCGAAAAGCAGGCAAGGGCATACGATCGGAGGAGGAGTCTGGCGCAGATGTCTGCTTCGGAAATCATGGTCGCTTTCGTTTCCCTTCACTTCGTCTGCATTCTTTGGCCGACATACACTGGCCATCTATGGATATCATCCGCAATCTCACCCCACGCGCGGCGCCCATAACCACAGGAATTTCGCGTCATCTTGGGACGATGTGTGGGATTATAACACGGTCCAACTAGCTTGAGGACTTTTGTCAGCCAGTCTATCTGCCTTTTTTGTATGATATGCGAATTTCCAAATGCAACAAGTTGCGTAGCCTACTCTCATACCACGTGGTACTAAAGTACATGTCGAGCTTCAAAGCGGCTGATCCAAGGCGTCACATCCTTTCCGATGGCTGCTGCCTGTCCCTGCATGAATGGATGACCTATATTGTCAAGTGTTCAATAAATTGCCGAAAGCGGCAGGACCAGACAGCGCTGTACACTGTATTAGACCCACGGTCTTTCTATAGCTTAACGGTGTTTGCAGCTCGAATTGTCCATCTTGATAATTGATATCTGAATAAATCCATCTCCAATGTGGGCCATTACTCGAGGGTGGATACTTAAGACCAGATTCTAGCGCCGATCCTGGTAGCCAATCTTCATCGTTTCCATACACCAATGCGCACCGTGTATTATGTCAGCCAATTCTTAAAGGTTACCACCAGACAACGCATAACGTTGAACAACATGCGCTGAAGCCAACCATGCAGCTCTCTTCTCCATCATGCGCTAAATTGCCATACACAACTGGATGGTCGCCCATGATACCACTACGATAGCATGGGAAACTTAGGAGATTTGTCTCCACAGGGTAGTGTTGCAGTACGTGTTACCGCCGTTGTGAGGAGACTGTGTACTCATTTGTGCGACATTACAGGTCGGTATCCTTGTTGGGCTTATCTCTGCTTCGGTCCAGTCGCTAGGTCTCACACTGCAGCGCAAGTCGCACATATTAGAAGATGAGAAAGATCCAAACGAGCTCCGGCGGCCACCGTTTAGACGCCGAAGATGGCAGGTTCGTAGGGGCAAGACATATACGAAATGAGACTTTGGCTGACCCTTGGTCTCGAAGCTGGGCATGTTCATGTTCATCGTAGCCAATCTTGCCGGAAGCACTATCCAAATCACGACCCTGCCTTTGCCCGTTCTATCAACACTACAAGCTGTACGCCTTTCTTCATCTCAGCTATGGCCACCTGCTGATCTCTTCACAGTCCGGTCTGGTATTCAATTCTATCTGTGCCACACTGATCCTCGGCGAGCCTTTTACGCGATGGTCGTTAGGAGGGACGTTCCTGGTGTCTGCAGGAGCAGTGCTCATTGCCATCTTCGGAGCCATAGGAGAACCTGCGCACAACCTTGACCAGCTCCTCGAACTTCTACAAAGGCGACAATTCATACTCTGGATGATTGGGCAGGCTATTCTGGTGGTAGTGATCATCATTGGCGCAAAGTCCATGAAATGGATAAACCCGTTAGGCAAGAATACTCCGCGCATGCGTTTCTATCGAGGAATGGCCTTTGGAGCTGTTAGTGGAATATTATCAGCACATTCTCTTCTGGTTGCCAAGTCAGCAGTTGAGCTGCTTGTTCGCACAATCGTTGACCGGCACAACCAGTTCAATCGCTGGCAGTCGTGGATGATACTTATTGGACTCCTTTGTCTCGCCCTCACCCAGCTTTATTACATGCATCGCGGCTTGAAGCTCTGTTCTACCAGCATTTTATACCCTTTTACGTTTTGCGTGTATAACATCATTGCTATATTAGACGGCCTCATCTACTTTCACCAAACCTCACGACTTTCCATACTCCATGCCCTCCTGGTAAGCCAACGTCACTCGAGGCTTCCTTCATCTCTCGTTACAGGCATTGACAATCAGATAGATAGCCCTTGGCACTGCAATCCTCCTCCTCGGCGTCCTTGCTCTGTCCTGGCGCCTTCACGATGATCCCACAACCAGACCAGCAGTCGCACAAAACCCGCTCACCCCAGGCATGGGCTTCGTGGACGATGACAGCGACTCCGAAGCCGATGCCAATATCCTAACTCCCGAGGCCGATGAAGAAGCGAACCTCCTCCCTAATGGCAACGCATCGCCCTTCTCCTATCACCGTACCTCTCGCCCCATCTCTTGGCCTAACGACCCTCGCAGAGCAACACCGTATAAGCACGATTTGTCAAGCATCACCCGCCTCCGCGCTAATAAGGGCATCACAGAATCAGAAGAAATATGGGAAGAGCTCGAAGACAGTGGCGACACACCAGCTATTCCATCACCTTTTTCCCACCGCAGAACCAGTGCGCAAACCACACCGTACTTGAAACCATCAGCTGTTTCAATCTTAGGAGGAACTGATGCTGCAGAGGAGGACGAAACTCCCAGTGAATCAACAGCATTGTTGCGTGCATGTACGGGGAGGAGTTACAGAGATAGGAGGCGACGATCTATGCCTGGTCTTGAGACAAGGAGGAGAAGCTCAGATGGTCAGACCCAGGAGGCGGTTGGCGGGTGGTGGAAGATGAGAAAATGGTGGTACCGTAGTATGGGGCCGGGAAAGGGTAAAGGAAATGATGAAGACTTGCCAGATGGAGATAGAAATGGCGCTTGATGTTAAAGTCGCAAAGGGCGCCTTTTATGACAGTGGAATTGCATGGTGCATACTCGGCATGGGAGCGGCGTTTGAGCGATGCATTGTACGAATAGAAGGACCAAGAGATGGCCCCTCGCAGGGGAGTTGGTGCTGTACATACCCGTATCCTTAGATTAATGGAGATTGTATATATTATGTTCCTTCTGAACTAACGCGTCAATCCAGCCATTTATGAGTCTCTCGCAGTTACGATAAGGGGCTAGATAATCCTGTTCGACAGATTTGGATTGAGATCTTATCAAAGTGGCATCGATAGCGGTAACGGTACATGTTGTGAAAGAGAATGGCATTCGGACGCTTGGGGCTTCGTGTTGCGAAGTTCGTGGAGGTCATGGTCGAATACGTGGATGATGTGCCACCGAAGATTTTACTATTATAGCTCTACTATATACACGAAAGGTTCAGGTAGAAAGTGCTACAAGGTTGATGGTCCTTACCAGGATGGCTAAAGAGCAGAGAAGATGTTACTAGAACAGCACCAAAAGAATAGAGTATTTCCAACATCAGTGTATTAGAAAGCCTCCTAACCCTAGAACATGGCTTTCATCTCTTCTTTTTAGAGCTAATTCTGTTAACTCTGCATTAAAAAGTCCTATGGGGTGTCCGATAGGGCGGTGAATCCTCCAACCCAACTATACGTCAAGATAAGCTCAGTCTGGTCGTCTGGCCTCATAGTGAAGATGCTATAAGTCAGTAGAGAGTCCATTGTAGGGGAGCCTCGCCGTGATAAAGCTGGTATATGGTAATAAGGCATATTAGCTTGTGCTCCTCGATTTGGAAAGGATCAAAGACGTGGAGTCTCTCGCCGTGATAAAGCAGGCACATGGTAATAACGCATATTAGCTTCTGCTCATCGATTTGGAAAGGATCAAAGACGTGGTCTCTCTCAAATGACCTTATCCCTGAAGATTAAACTTTTTGGAAGCATCATCGCTGGTGAACCATTTTCTCAACTTCATTTGCGTACAAAAGAATTTCAAGTTGTCTGCCATATGTTACTCTTTGCCGGAAACCTCGCTCTTCCGTGGGTCGCTATCTAAGTAAGCCACCAGTGCAATGACCAACGCACCTGATCATGGGCATTTAGCGTCCTTGAATGCAGTCCGGTATTTGCAAGACTTACCTGCAGTTACGAGATAAGTTGCGATCGTGAAGGCCGCCGTAACTATGGCCTGTATGTCGACTTTATCATCGTTCTCTGTGGGCTTTCTGAGGTAAACAGATAGCCACACAATTATGGACATTAGCGAAAACACCGGTGGTGCCATGATCACACCGCTAATGGCTGTTCGATCTAGACGTCTGACAAATTCGAGTCCCTCATAGGTTTGAGCACTTTGCAAACTCTGGACTTTCTCGGTGATTGCCCGTTCTTTGGCGGCCTTGGGATTATGAAAGAATAGTAGGCCACGGCCGCAATCAAGAGTTCCTGTTGATTTAGCCGCCATTTGCGTTCTTTTCTCAACCTGACGGTAGTTCAGTGCGAGAACCTATGGAACAAAGCTGCTGACCCACCTCGACGCAGTCGATGCGCAGGAGGTACCTTGGTACAATGACTTCCACGAGTCCCCGCTTGACTTTCATATATTCAT
This sequence comes from Cladonia squamosa, assembly GCA_947623385.2. Lineage (NCBI taxonomy): Eukaryota > Fungi > Ascomycota > Lecanoromycetes > Lecanorales > Cladoniaceae > Cladonia > Cladonia squamosa. Next base: position 461,885 of record OX392392.1, on the reverse strand, counting down.
AGAACATATTGAGTTGCTCGAGTAGTGCTGAGTCAGAAATATCATTGGACAAGATCGGTACGTTCAAATGCTCGTTCTCGACATAAATGAGCACCCAGCCTTTGAGATTTGGAGTAGACCCATCGACTACAGTAGACTCGCTGACTTCGCCCTCATGCTGGTCGCCGTTACCCACACTCTGCTGGATACTGTGATTCATGTTGGACGCTTCTGGTGTTGCCTCATTGTCTGGAATGTTGTCGAGGTTCAGATTTGTGTCAACTATCTCCGTATTTTCGTTTGTTTGAGCAGGCCTTTCTTCATCCGAAGTGTGGCTGGTGGGATTACCAACAGGTTGCTGACTCCAAGCATTCAAGAAGTTCTGTTCGAAATCCGAGATATCTGAAATTAGCAGATAAATATACCACCATAACCATACGGCCCAGGAAAACCCCTTTGGGAGCAATAATCTTGACGCCACACCCTCCTACGCAAGTTTGTTAGAACGCGCTTATTACCAGCTCACTTGACATACCCAAGTCCACTGAGGCCATGCCTGAAAAGACCAGAGCTGCCGCACTGTGGGAATGCTCAGTCGTCCAATTCCATGAATGCCTTTCCAGTGGAGTACGGCGACTACAAGGGTCAAAAGCCACCAAGCCACATCCACAATGCGTCCAAGGAACATATATGCTGCGAGGAACAAAATAGTCCCCCAAGATATCAGCCTGAGCGGAATTAAAACCCTCGCGTAGACGAAAATATTGACAACAGGCAGTGGCCTTTCAATATTATTGAATGAAGGAGTCGTAAAGCCATCTTTCGGTTCTAATTTGGTCTTTCTAATTTTCAATATTTCGGCAATGGAATAGGTCGATTTGACCCATGTCATAAGTCGCGAGCCGGCAGAGGGGTTTTGGTCAGTTTCAACCTCATTATTATTACGGCGAGCATTCGCTGACTGGGATAAATCTGCTGATTGGTTCTCCACATCCTGCATCGGTATTTTCCAGATCAGTCTGTTCGTAGGTGTCCTAGGCTTCTATAGCTGGATTGGGGTTTGGAGACCTTAGGTACGCATTAGAGGTAACAGACTTATGGACAGCCAATGCTGAAGATCAGATAAGGCTGAAGAGGAAAAGAAGGTTGGACAGAGAACAATATGGGAGAACTGGAATTTTTGAACATGGAAGTAATGAAAATACCGAATACTATAAATGTGTTTGGTCCAAATTTGTAATGCTGAAAGGGAATCGCTATCAGATAGGCTGCGGGTCCACAGCAGACTAAAGGAGTTGCACACCCCCACTTGTCAATTATTAACTATGTGGATCATCCTCGGTTCAAGAGTTCGAGCAGCCGCCTATGCTGCAGCCGTAGCTGAATATTTAATACTACTAATTCATGCAGATGCAATGAATGTGGGGGTTGGTACTCGAGTTGCACTTCGCTCCATTTCGTCTTATCCATACTCTATGGTACTCTGAAAGAGGCGTAGCCATCACCCGAATACCTCCGTATACTGCAGTGTTACCCAACCATGCATACTTGGCGTCGCTTAAGATCATTGCACCTTTCTCTAGTCGATTGCTGTAAGGCTCAGCTCTGACTAGTATAGGCATATGCTGTAGCCAGCTGATATGGATCAGACCGACAAAGTAAACCGGGTTGGGTCAGCTTGAGATTTTACTAACCTGAGGGCTTTTTTAGCGTCCGGTCGGGTTTTTCAACTTGCCAAGACTCTTGGGCCAAGGCTAGAAGGGTTTACCCCTCAACCGTACAAGCCCTACAAGGCTGGACCTAGAGCTGCCGACCGGCCCCTAAAGACACTTTAAAGCTCGGACGCTCCGGGGACCTTCGCGGGCATCTTCTGGGGATGGTCGGCAGCTCTAGGTCCAGCCCTATAGGGCTCATACGGTTGGCTCCCAATGAGCTGTACGGTTTTCGACGCTACATACTTTAATCCTGAGCTCTATTTTGTGAGTCAGTCCTCATTGCGCAGGGAGGGACGGTATTTAATTCCTACCGGTGCTGCGGCTTTACTTGACGGCATGAGGGTAGTCTACTTGGACACTGAAATTTCCATAGTGTAGACGTGTAAGAGAATAGGATGGTAATCAGCCTGAGTAATATGAACATAGCGAATTTACCGACTGGTAAACTGATAGAAAATAGCTTTAGATGCGGAAGCGAAGTAGATATAACTCTAATGTTTATGGGTATTGAGAACTTGTTTCACAGTTCACCATCCCTTAGAGTAGATGTGAGTAACTCTTCTAAATAGTGGATCTTTTGGTGCCTATCATATATGCATACATTAGGTATGCTCAATTAGCAAACACTATGTTGTCCTCCTCATTCCAATCCTCATGCTCCTTCGACACCTTCACCACCTCATCCAGAAACCGCTGCGGCAAACCCTTGACCCCTTTCTTGACCCCTTTCTTGACCATTTTCCCTCGTAGAATGACCTCGCTGGCCTCCAAGTATACCTTACAAAACTCATCCCACAGCTCCTCGTCAACTTGCGGCCTCGGATAGTAAGGATCATTGCCCAGGAAAGCGGGAACGAGCTTCTTATCAACATCGTGCTCCGTGAGCTCTATCCTAGTCGCTTTGTCGAAATCAAGCATCCAGAGGTGAAGTGGCCTACGTTTGAAATTGATGGCTTTCACGTTGTGCGGGGGTGAATCCACATTATCGTATCCTTTCGGCCTTTCCAAATCCCAAGTTGCTGAGCTCCCAATCACGAACTCTGTGTCCATGCCATCCACGCACGCTTCCCAGTGTAAGGTGGCCAATCCCATAGCCATCTCCGTTGCTAGTTGTGAGACGTCGAGATTGAGCTCTTCCATCATGTCCAATCTTAACGGAAAATTTCTCAAGGTGTCATACTCCTGGGAGTGGTGACTGTGAGAAGTTCGCTCTCCTAGATAGACTCTGACGAGACAGTGTTTATTTTCCTCATTGTTCCGAGCTTCTTTCTGGACTGCCTCATCTTGATCGAAGTACAGCTTAATCAGGCCTTCCCTGATATTGCGAGGTAAAGGGAGAATCTTGTCCACCATGAAGATTGGCTGCTTGGTGCGGTGGTCCTCGGGGAACAGTGGCAGGTTCGCAGCCCAGAACTCGTCATCACTGGTGGTGTGATATGCATGGCACAGTGGAGTCTTTGGAAGGATAGAATTAGGAAAGGCTTTGTGCATCACATCCCTCACATCTCTGACAGCGTTGTGGACTTTGTTGGTTAAACAGAAGTCTCCCCAAATTCCTGCCGTGCCCTTCTTATATGCAAGCTCAGTTCCAGGTATCTCAAAAACGGTACCACATGATCCGAGACCAATCGTCCTTAAGCACTCTGCGTTGGGGGTAGATCCCGTAGGCTCAGCCAACCGCGGGTACTCCAATGCAGGAATAATAGCTTTTAATATGTTGTTTGAGTAGCTTTCGCCAAAGATGTTACGATCGGCAGTTGGCATTTGGCGAGAAAGTAGGTCTGAAGACCGAGAATTGGCAGAAATAGGAGTCATAATAAGTCAGAAAAAGAGAGTTTGGGAAATGAAATAAGCTGGAAAAGGCTTCGAAACACGTGAAAAGCTACACAAAACGGCAAGCTTACCCTCCCAAATCAGCGCAAAAAGAGGGAAAGAGCTATTGGGTTAAGTGCTGTAGCAAGCGTTCTCTGTTCAAGTTACTACTAGAAGCATACGTTCTCTAAAGGGAGCATATAGGCATTGAGACGACCCTAAGTCCATATAAACCCAGTACCTCTCCTCAAATAGAATCGTATAGGCGGGGATCAAGTATGTGATCGGTGATAGTGCCATCATCGCTGTCGCAACCCATCAAAAAGAGCAGGACTCGTCACAGTTCTATCGGTGCAGTATTGTAAAGTGGGCCGCGTGAGAAAAAATCATTTCTCTCTGAGTTTTTAGCGCAAACCCTGACCCTGCAATTTGGTATAGCTAAAACTGTAGAACATATAGTTTTCTAGAATATTACAGTACTATCAGAGTTTTCCTCAAATTCACCTTTCAAGAAGTCATATTCCGCGCCAAGATTTCCGGGCCCGCTACGGAGCTCTCTAAAAAGGCTTGACCCTAAGCCCGCTGTGAGCCCTACAAGGCTCTAGCGTAGAATCGGAATTTGGCAACGCTTCCTACCTTAGCGATTCCTTCCTAGCTTTAGACACATAGACCAACCAATAAGATATCAGGCTGATACGTCTATTATACCCCTGCCATAACCATCTTGATGCCCTTCAGACCTAGGCCTATACCGCCGACGTTACGTGCGTACCTGTATATCCAGGACAGCCCTAGCTGCGCCAAACCGAGGTCGTCACAATGAAGAGCTGGCGAACTCCCTTTTCAAAGCGTCCAACTTCTCTGTAGAAAATCGTCTTCGCTATGTGACTACTTGGACCTTGAAAGGCAATATATATTGAGCGCTTTTTTAGAATGCTTGGAGTTGCGTTAACGTGTCAGTCGTTGATCATGCCACTGTCACGCCACTAACATTGCTTGACAGCCGCAGATGTCCTGCATTGGTGGACTTGGAATGGTGATGGTCAGACCACTGTTCATTCTATTTGTCACGAGGAGAAAGTGGGATTATCTGCCCCCGCAGAGGTGGCATATATTCCCCCGTAGACCCAAAGATTCTAACTGTGACATTCGACGTCAAGTATTCTGACCCGCTTAACATCTACACCAATCATCAACATATCCCATCGACAATTGACCCTTTAGTTATCCATGGCAGACTGGCATGTCCAAACTCCTCAGTTCGCCACCATACCTGATCCGGCCTATGGCCTCCGCCTGTCGGTCCTAAAGAATGGCCAAGGCCGCCGTGATTGCCCAATGAAATTATTTGTAAGGCAATACACTCTCTACGCCAGTCTAACACTTGGCATGATTCTAAATTACTATACCACAGGTCTACGATACGCTGCCATCCCTCCGCGAAGCAGCCGCAGCAATCAACGATACCTTCGGGGGTGCTTTCCCAGTGTGCACTATCCAAATGGGTGGTTGCCTTGAGGATAATGAAGGCGCAAGTACGACCGACGAAGCAGTGCTGGGTGCTGTGGAGGACGGAAGGACCGAGAGTGTGGTGCTAAAGTTTGATAGCCAGGAGGCCGATGAGACCTGGGAGGAACTCTTGGGACAGTTGAAAAAGTTGGAGGAGGGTTGGACCGTTTGTAAGGCGGACGGTGACCTAGCGTCTTAGCATTCTAGTGTTAGGAAATTTGTTGGGATATTAGAATATGCGGTACTCCGAAAGGAATTCAAAGATGACACGCAGAGATACACAGCGATTGATTCTCGCAGATGCATTGTTTGACTGTCATCTGCTCTCTTCAATTAATCGTTACGTGCTTCCTGCTATTTGTTTGAATCCATTGAGTAATTTTGCATGGATATAATTGAGGCGGAATGCAGAATGCTGTCCTTAGCACCATCCACTATTTGCTCTTCCACTTCACGACACTGGAACCCTGACCAATCAAATAACATGTGAGATTCTCGTCATCCTCCATACCCCTGGCCGAGATTTCTGAAAAACACGCAGAACCTGACTACCAAGCTATACAGCATTCCTGGAGTCCATCCACGCTCACTCCCCCGTACCACTCACTACTTCCCAATCTTCGACCCTCCAGTCCAAATATCACCCATCACGTGGCCCCTAAAAACCGTCAGCTAAGCGCTCAAAACCTTCCCTTCGACTTATACCGCTGAATCCTCGAGAGCAAAAAAGTGAACTGAGAAGGAATCATTAAAAGTAAAGAAAGAAGCAAACTCACCCATTGCTTGCCCCGTACCCCTTCGCCCCCGCCCCATTGATTCCCCTGGGCAAACTCGCCAGCAAGCTCCTCCCCCCTTCTCCAGCCTCATTAAAGACATCAATCTCCCTATCGTCTCCGGCGTCTGTCTCGCCCGCCTCATACTCCTCACATTCCTCCTCCCGCTTCACCTCTCGCAACTGCTCCTCCGTCAAAAAGCTCGTCTTCACCTCCGCACTCGACATTCGCGGGTCCCTTGACGCAAATTTTTCCGTTCTCTCATCTACAAATAGTGCATCCTTGATCGAGATAGGGACTGCGGCGTCGTTGTTTGTAGATAGGGAGGATTGGGTTTGCGCCGCTATGTCAGCGTGATTGTGGGGGTGGGGTGGAGTGTTTTCGGTGTGAGAATGGTGGAGTTCGGACATGCTGATTGAGCTGTTGTGCGACTTTTCTTCTACGAAGGCGGAGTGTTCTTCGGCCGTTTGGTAGGCTTGTTGGAGTTCTTTGGGTGTGGGGAAGGGTTTTTTGGTGTCGTTGCGGATGTAGGGATCGAGTGATATCTTTGAGTGATCCTGGATTAGCGTTCGATGGTAGTTTTCGTGATAAGGAGGGTGGCTTTGGGTGGGGTCGAGATGCATGTGGATGGGTAGCTGGTTGAGCTGTGCTGATGGATTTGGGATGGTGGTATTTGGGGCAATTGTTGAGGATGTGGGGGAATCTGCGAAAGGTTCGAAAGATAGACATACGGCGTCGTAGGGGTCATAGACTGTCATTTTGGGCTGTAGCGATTGGGGTATGAGAAGAAATTGAGCTCGTACCAGGTATTTGTCTTTCTTTGGTTTTGACAGAAATTTGCTGATATGTTAGTATGAGCGGCTGTATTGAGTATCTTCAAAGTTGATCTAGTTGAAGACGGTGAGGATCCTGTGATTCTTTTAATGTTTGTACGTAATTTTGATACCGTGACCGAAGTAGAAAGTGGAACGCATATCAGACCACTAGTCGACAAAATACCGCTTTTCCGGAGGGATCTCCGATTACGATCTGTGATGGAAGCGGCGCACGGAGAAACTTTTGGTGGTGTGTAAATCACACCACCTGGTAGAATAGCGTTAGATCACGCCACCCACCGGTAGGCTAGGGAAAGGCCCGTTGCGCAATGTTTGACATGAGAGTAGTACAAGATAACGGAGCGGGTTGTAGCCAATACTTTACCTGGCGCTTGACCTCAGTTTTCCCAGCTCAACAGCCCAAACATCCGCCATCAATATTTACCTAACAATGATGAACCAAACATCACCCAGTCATTCATCCAGCCATGGAACGGAGCACAGTCACCACCAAAAACACAACAGCCGCACCACCGCAATACTCGAGAGCATCAGTGACCTTCGCGACATAGATACAAAAGTTAATGATTGGAAGCTACCGGACCCGCATCATCCATCTTCTCCCGTTGATAACAAACATGAATGTCATGCTCATTCACCCCTAGTGCATGAGTTCAATGAGAAGGACATGACAGAAGCTATAAGAAATGGTGGATGCCCGCCTTATGCACAAAGAGAGGGACGCCGCCAAGCCCCAGACGATCGACATGAGGATGGCAGAGGCTTCACAGCCTCGCCATCACCGATACCAGTGTCGTCATCAATATCAAGATCCCGTCCTTGCCCTCATCAATGGCATCATGAACAGCTAGATTGCGACATTTCTAAAAAATTGATCGAGGTGAAAGAGAATGGTGGTAAGTCGTCATCCAAATCTGGCTGCACACGTGGCTTTTCCTCTAATCAACACAACACAGCCAACTTTATTGTCTCCTCAAGCTCTCGGACAGAGTCACCACTAGCATCTCTCCACCCGTGCTGCTCCAGCTGCGAAGGCTCTCCAGAGGCTTCAACACAGGGAACGCCACATTAGTGTCCTTGGAGTCTCACAAAATGGAGCGAAGAAAGTGTCAAAGCCTCGTATCATGGCTGTACTGCTTTCAGGCCCTATGCATTGGTATGGTGTCTTTTGTCTGGAAGAATTTTTATACAAGGAAATTGAACCAGAAAGGCAAAGTTCATTCGGTGGAGACCGCGGGCTTGCACAGGAAATAGACCAAATCAATAGGAAACCCACATTAAGTCAAATTAAATCACTAGTAGCGCGCTCTTTCATAAAAGGGGAAGCAAGGTAGACCTACCCTAGGGAGAGGTGGATGATTGCATGCAGTTGAATTCAGAGTCAAAGAGATAGAGAGAGACTGAATTCAGATACTGTTTGAAAGAAGAGTGTCATGCCAGATGTACGCAGGATAGCCTCCTAGCAGTTTTTGTGGATTTGAGACGACGAAATATGTGACCGTGAGTAGCGATTGAATCACACAGTCATTGGCTTCGTCCTCGAGGTGCAAGTCTGAGGATGGAAAGCAGATGGGCCCCTAAAAGTCCTGGGCTTCCACACTACGCTGCAGCATAAGCTTAAGGCCAGATTTGAGATAGGTTGGCAAGAAAGCGGCTGTCATCGGTTGTAGTATAGTAACGTACACTTTCCTCTATTGACCCAACTTCAGATCCCTGCGTGTTGTTGGTACAGCTCAGTCATATGACTCATTCGTGACTAAGAGGAAGGAATCCTACCTGATTTTTCGAATACTGGCTCTTCGATTATTGAGTTTTGTTTTCACCGTCATGACAGCCATATCAGAATGTAACGCAGCATACAGTGTTAGACACTTGAACATAGAGTGTAGTCTCAGAAATTCAGACTGGTTTGTTGGGGCCCGGGCGCATCACTTTAGGGCTCATTAGGGGGCGTTTTTGGCAGGTTCATTGGGGATCGCCGGCCGGCCCGACGTTCATCAGGATATCTCATCAATAAGGTAGGTAAGCCCCCGGAGTTAGCGGCTTTCCCGCGAAAAATTCCACATCTTGAGCTTGGTTTAGTTCTACTAGGTTCCACTGTGAGTACTTTCTTACTCTTCCTTTAGTATCTTACTTGCGCCAGTGGCTTGAGGCCGCTGTATAGTTTGGCAGCCAACACAGCTGACACGCTTTTACATCCAGCAGAGGTCGTGTTTTCCTTTGCTAAGAAATTTGTTGCGCTTTTACAAGGAAAGCGTATCAACCCTCATAGCTGAGTATGATAGTCTGGAACTGGCAAGCTTTGTCAAATAATCAACTTGCTGTGGGTTAATGAAGCGTGTTAGCTACTATTACTAATCCAGAGGCAACGAGAGGTATGATTGCAGTTTCCATATCGGATTATCTATCTTACACCTGGAGACTTTCTTTTCTCCTGTTCAATTTCCTTACCGTGCGAGCATTAGGCATCATTTACCAAAGCTTCATCAAATGAAAGATTATCTCAATGGGTGACTTTTTGTCACGGTAGACATTACCTACCACCTGCGAAGGATGTTCCTTCCTCGGCCTTGCCTGCCTTCCCAAAGCCATCGCGGATCAGGGTATTATCCTTATCCTTTTCAACAATATGATTCACCACGCTCTCGACACGGGCCTCAAGCCTTCTCAAGCTCTCCTCAATTGGCACATGGTGGTTGTAGGAAGTAGTGTTCTCTCTTCGTTCGGCGTCATCATGCCCATTCTGATGGCCAAGGTGCGCTAAATCTTCCCCTTTTGCCACGAAATGCTTGACCAGCTTTTCAAGGACTTGCTCTAATCGCACAATGCTCTCCACCATTGGCTCCACACGTCTCTTTAAGTCGTTGACGTACGAATGTTGGTGCATTGGAACTCTGCAATCGCATTGATGCTTTTCGCAGCGGTAAAGCCCTGAAAGTCCAGCATCTTAGGATGATCTAACAAAATAAGACGCAGGCAAGGATCTTATACCTTCTTGAGGCCAGTCATCTGCAATTGCATCCGCTTTGTTTTCGAATCGCCCAAAGCGGCTGCACCACACTGGCCCATCCCAAGCGACACTCCTGTGTGCCTGAGCGGGAGGACCTTCCTTGCTTTCAGGGTTTTCGATTGGCTTTGGCGTTTGTTTGAGATTGGATGGAATTTTGAAGGTTGGGTCCTCGTTTTCTTGCGGGCCTTGAGGCTGGGTCAAGTTGGAATTACCATTGATGACGTGGTAATGTTCGAAGGGTTGAGTAGTCTTATTCATGATCAAGTATACAGTTTGATGCAGGGGAGGAATGTATTTTTAGACTGACTGAAAAATAGTTGGTCTTGGTTTGATTTATGAACTTGGAGGAAACCCAAATTGGGCTGTTTATATAATGGCTGGTCGAAAACTCTCCAGGACACTCGCCTCGAGCTTCACTAATCGGCACATGGTTACAAACACGTGAGAATACGGCTACTCGCCCATTCTAGTCATTTCCTGCAATGTCTACCCACAGTGGCTCCACTCGACTTCCAACGATATAGTCAGCAGGAGACCGGAGCGTTGGCGCTTGAGAAACTTGGCAAACTTGGCATGGGGATTGGTCATCAACGATGCGGCAGGCGCCGCCATCCCGGAATGACCGTTGTCGCGGAAAGTGTGGTGCGAGAATGGCGTGAACGGAATCTGGCCATGGCCACTTTCGCCTGCTCTCACACCTACGTATCGTCAAACCGCCGTTCCTGATGGTCATGGATTTATCTGAATCCTGGGAATTTGGACAAGTAGCTTCGCTCACCGGGATCGATGATCACGGTCTAGGATTGTCTACTGCTGGTAATGATTCAGTTATTCGTCCTGTTCTATGTTTTATGCCTGGAAAGCCGAAATTCTCGCCGCCACGACTGTCTTCATTTCAATCCATAGTAGTAAGGTAATAATCGGTTGGTACCATTGATTCGTAGTGCGCCTTGCAGAACAGTATGGATGAAATGCGGGGGCATCTGGCACTGGAAGACGCCGCCCACGACCCAGTGAATTAATTCATCACGCCACTATGGCAGAACAATTATTGACCAATGTCCACAAGATGATAAACATTCACTTGTAAAAGGTCAAAGTTATCCGAAGTTATCCCGAACCCCCCAACATACGGCGCATATTAGGGGGCTTAGCTACTAAACATACGATATATTTAAGAGCTTAACAACTTCAAGTTATCTACTTATTTATATAATAAAACCTTATTTTTATAATTTCTAAAAAAGATTTAAATAATTTAAACTTTAGATTTACTAAATTTTTAGAAAGTTTTAAATTATATTTATTATTTATAATATTATTATTAAAAAGAAAGTTTTTATTAAATTATTATTAATAATATATTATTAATTTATTATTACTAATTTATTATTAATAAGTAAAGATTTTTTAGAAAAAATTAACTTTATACTTTATATAAAGTATAAAATTAAATATTTTAAAAATTTCTTAAAAACTAACTTTATATAAAGTATAAATTAATTATAATAAAAAAAGTTTAAGAAAAATCTTTATATAAAGTACTTTATAAGACTAGATATTTTTTAATTATATAAAATATAAAGTTATAATTTTAATAAGATTATTAATATAAATTATATTAAAGCTTAATTAATATATATTTAAAACTTAGTAATAATATTTTAATTACTTAAATAATAATACTATATAAAATATTTTTATATATAAATTATATATATTTATAGATATAATACTTCTATTTAATATTACTTATTATAACTCTTTTATTTCTATAAATATAATTAATTTAAGTAATAATTAATTTACTCTTAATTAATTTTAATATTTATAACTAGAAAATTACTATTTTAAAGTAAAATTTTTATATTAAATATAATAATAAAGTATTTATACTAAGTTATATAAATTTATATAAATTTATATATATATTTTATATAAATTTATATACTATTTCCTAAGATAATTTAGTTTAATATTTAAGTATTTTAAAATATTTTTAATTAATTAATTTTTTTTATAATTAATTATTAGTAAATTATATAAATCTTATATAAATATTATATAAATTTATAAATATATATATTAAATTATTTAATATAATATAAATTATATATATTTTATATAGATTTTTATAATTAAGTATATTTTTATTTTTATTTAATATTAACTAATTAATTTTTATATAAAATTTTTTCTTTATTTCTTTTTTTATTAGTAATTTAAAATATTTTATATAATAATACTAGTTTTTTATTTTTATAATATTTTATAATTATTTATAATAATTTATAAAGATAATTTAATTTATATAATTCTTAATTTTTATATAATAATTTATATTAACTAATAAAAATTTTAATTAATTTTATATTATTATAAATATATTATTATAAAATTATATAAATAATTATAATAAATATAAAATACTATATAAGTTTTATATAAATAAAGTTAATTACTTTATAATTATTAAAATTTAAGACTAAGACTACTAAGTAAGTAAAGTAAGCTAAGTAAGTCTTAGTACTAAATAAGATCTTGCTATAGAGTAGACTTCTTTCTAATAGTAATAATATAATAAGGTATTCTACTCTATACTTTTAATAGATTATAAGCTTAATACTATAGAATATATATCTAGCTATATAGATATATATCTAGATATAGCCTACTTAGCTTAAAAAATCTTATAAAGATATAAATAAACCTTAATAGCTAATAATTTTATAATAAAATAATCTTATAGTAGATAAAGTAATAAAGTTATTACTAAATAAGGTATAGTATTATCTCTAAATATCTTTTTATTATCTAAAATATAGAGAGTAGCTTATTATAAAATAGAGGGCTAGGGAGCTAGCTTAAATAAAAACTTTAATATTAAACTATATTAAGCTAATATATTATAATACTAATTCTACCTATAAAATACTAAGTAATACTTATCTCTAAATAGGGATAAAATATAGATATTAGATTAATATTAATATATAAATAGTAGATATAATTATTTATATTAGGGTAATATACTTTATAGCTAGATATCTAGCTAAGAACTACTCTCTAAATATTAAAATTAAGAAGGCTAAAAATCCTAGCTCTTATCTAAATTTAGAAGAAAAAATATTAGTAATAAATATAATTAGCCCCTTAATTAAATAATAATAATAAAGATATAAGGTACTTATTTACTCTAAAAGTAATATTAATCTATTAGAAAATCTCTTATTTAATCTACTATCTTAAGTTTAAAATATTTAAGTCTTAATACTTATATTTATATTATTTATATTATCTATATCACCTACTCTATACTATTTAGTAAGACTTTAATACTTTAAGCTACTAAAGCTAGGCTCTTAGTATAATAGGGGGGTTTAACTCCTTTAAGATATAATTAAATATAAGTAAGATTAAGTAAGTTAAATATCTATTAATTATAAACTCCTCTCTATTATATAAGTTAAATATAAAGAAGAAAATTCTAATAATAGGAAAACTATTTCTTATATATTTACTTAGACTATACTAAGCCCTAATATAATTCTTTATAATTAAGTACTAATTCTACTTAATTTTAAAAGATTTAATTATAATTAAATACTAATCTTACTTAATTCTAATATAATATCTTAAACTATACTTAGCTTATATAGCTTTAATTTTTTTAATTTCTTATAAATTAACCTATAATACTATTCTCTACTTTAAGGTATAATTATCTTAATATAACTTAATATTTTAAATATTTTTTTATACTATATCTATAAAAGCTTTTTTTAAAGTTTATTATATAAAGTTAATTTTATATCTAGATATAGCTAAGCTATTAAAATAATAATATAGATACTATTAGAATAAGTTACTTTTTTATTAAATAATAAAGAACTTAAATTACTATTATAAATATATATAAATAAAGATTAAATATAGTTTTATTTCTTTAAATATTCTTAAATAAAAATATCTACTAAAATAAGAAAATCTCTTTAAATATAAGAAAAGTAAATTTTTAGTTTAAATAGTTTAAATCTCTACTAAGATTAACTTTATTAAGATTAAAAAAGATAAAATAATAAAATAAAAGCTAGAAAATATCTTAACTTAAAAAAAAAGAGAAGGAGAAAGTAGATATATTTTTTTAAGTTTAAATAAAGCCTCTATTATTTAATAAAGGTAGTAAATTTTCTAGCTTTAAGAAACTAAACTAGGATTCCTTAACTATAAATTTTAAACTTAAAACTTAATTAATTTCTTAAAGTAGTTAAATACTAATAGTAACTCCTATATATTTTTTAAATTATTATAATTTAATTACTTAATTAGATATTTTTATTTCTTATTAATTTTCTAGTAATCTAGAATCTTCTTAATATTATACTTCTTATTATTTTTATTTAGAAGAAGAGATACTATTTATAATAATATTTAAAAGTCTACTTTCTCTAATAATAATATATAAAATATATTATATTTTTTTATTAATTTTAATAGATTTAATATATAATCTATATTCTCTCTATATTTTTTAATTAGAAAAGGACTAAGCTTTATATAATTAAGCTTATTATTAAGCTTATTAGTTTTAAAATTCTTATAAAGAAAATATACTTTATCCCCTTTAAAAATATTTAAACCTTTTAAATATTTTTAATTATAATATATTATTAAGTATTTACTTAGGAACTATAAATTCTTTTATAATTCTTAATAGAGATAATCTATTTTTTAAGTTATTATAGTAACTTATTATATCTTAAATTTATAGTCCTTAAATAGTAGTATTATATAGGATTTAAACCTATAATTAACTTAATATAGTATTATCTTAATAGGGTTTAATAAAAATCTATTATATACTATCTATATATTAGATAGATACTAAATTTAATTATTTTACTAATAATTTATATAACCTTAAAGATATTATTTAAGTATTTAATTAATTTATTTTATCTAACTATCTATCTATAGATAGAATATTTATTATAGATTAAACTATATAAGATTAAAAGAGACTAGACTTATATAAGCTAAGTATAGTTTAAGATACTATATTAGGATTAAGTAGGATTAGTATTTAATTATAGTTAAATCTCCTAAGATTAAGTAGGATTAGGACTTAATTATAGAGAATTATATTAAAGCTTAGTATAGTCTTAATAAATATATAAGGAATAGCTTTCCTACTATTAAAGTTTTCTTTTTTATATTTAACTTATATAATAGAGAGGAGTTTATAGCTAATAAATACTTAACTTATTTAATTTAATTTATATTTATTTATATCCTAAAGGAGTTAAACCTCTCTATTATATTTTAAATATTATATTTTACTCTATTTAGAATAAGTACTTCTAGTTCTATTATAGAAGATTATTAATATCTTTTTATAAAGGCTATAAAAATAGTCTAGTAGGATAACTTAGATATTTAAATAGTTCTTAAGAAAGGATTTAAAATCTCTACCCTTATTAAGTTCTCTAATAAGAGAGGGACTCTTAATAGCTATATATAATAAATAAAACTATATATAGTATTCTACTCTTTATTATTTACTATATTAAAAGAATAAAACTTATTCTATCTTTTCTATTTAAAGAGAGATATAATATTAGCTCTTTTCTCTTAATTTAATAAATATATTAAGCTTTAAGATCCTTAGCGTATATTAGATAATATTATTAAATTTTTTAATAAATATAACTATATTAAGAAAATCCTTAAAGTTTTATTTAAAAATAATATTAAAAAATAAAAAATAGAGAGGAAAATAATTTATTTTTATTAAAAAAAGTCTATAACTAAGTATATAGCTAAATTTTAAGCTTTATTAATAAAGATTTAGTAGAATACTATTATTAAAATAATAATATATTATAATAAGTTAAATAAGAAAGTTAAGAATAAGTTAGTAAGAATATTATAATCCTAAAATATATCTATATTTATTTAAGTAATCTATACTATTAATAATAGATTATATAAAAGAAAAATAAAATAAAAGATTTCTAACCTAAAAAATAAGCCTAGTAAATAGAAGAATATTTTAGTAGTAGGCTAGAAACCTCTCTATAAAGCTAAAAAAAAAAAAGAAGACTAGGGACTTATTATAAATAGAATATTATAACTATTATAAGAAGAAATATTATAAAAATAAATATCTATAATAAGAATAGGTAGTTATTATAAAAGAAAGAGATAATTCTTTTTAAGAAACTATCTAGGTTATAAATATCTTTAAACTAATTATAGTAAGCTCTAAAAAAGGAGATATATTTAAATAGATTAAAAAGAGTATAGATTATAATAGCTTATTTTAGATTATATATTATAATAACTAATACTAAACCTATTAAAGTAAGAAGAAAGAAAGTAGTTACTTTTCTAAAAAACTAAAAATATATTTAGAAGATAAATTTTAGATAATAGTTATAAATAAGAAGATATATAATTCTCTAAACTAAAAGTAGACTAAATAACTATCTTTAAATAAAGTTTTAAGTAGTAAAATTTTATTCTTTAAGAAACTAAATAATAATTTAGAAAAGTTATAAGTATAATATTAAACTATAGTCTAGGTTTAAAAAGAGATAGCTAATATCTAAAAATAATAAGTATATTATATAGAAAAATAAATAATAGATCTCTATTATAAGTTAGAAAAAATAAAAGATTAGATAATTAAAGTATCTATAAAATAATCTATAAATATATTAATTAAGTTATTAAATATATATAAGATAATCCTACTACTAAATAATATATAAAAGTTAGTACTAATAGAAAAATTTAAAAAAATCTTTAAAATAGTAGTTAAGGAGATTACTTATAATAAAATAAGTAAATTAATAATTATTAAAGCGCTAGTTACTATAAAAATCTAATAAATATTAAGAGAGAATAGCTATATAGATCTACTAAATATAATTTATATATATACTTTAAGAAGATCTAGGTTCCTAAAAGATAAATTAATTTTATTATTAAATAAACACCTTATATTTTAGTATATAAAGGATAAAGCCTAAATACTTATAAATAGTATTAAGGCCTTACTACTATAAGAAAAACTAATCTTAGATACTAAGTTTTTAGATAAACTAGCTACTATTTTAAAATTAAATAAAAAAAGGGATTTAAAAAACTAGAAGGTCCCCTAATAAGTAGACTAATTAATAAAACTTATTTAAAAACTAAATAAATTACTATAATTAAATTATAAGGGAATATTTAATTTAAATTTTAAGTAAAGATTATAAAATATTAAGTCTAAATAATTATTAATAATAAATTAAATAAAGATTTAATTAATTCTAATTTTATACTAAAATATAAAATCCTAACTATATAATATATATTATATATATTAATAAACTTTAACTATTTTATAATTAGGAAGATAGATTAAATAACTAAGTCTATTAATTTATAAATAAAAAGATAATATAAGAAGTATAACTTCTACTTAATATTAAAAAAAAAAGTAGATAATATTATTCTTAAAGTTCTCTAATTATAAAAGGTTAATCTATTAATAAGATAAAATTTTAGTATATTAATATTTAAGGATAGTACTCTAAACTAAGTTTTTTAAATATAAAAATATTTATATCCTAGTATTATTATATAAATAGTAAAGAAAATAATAATTTTTAAAAAGAAAATATAATAGTACTATAGAGTTAAGTTACTATTATTAGTAATACTATTTATATAAAATTACCTAATAAATATATAAAATATAGAAACTTATTTTAAGAAAAAAGCTTTAATAAAATCCTTCTTAAGTACTAATTATAGAATTATAAGATTAAATTAATCCTAGATAAAGAATTTATAAAGAAGTTAATATATCTACTATTAAGAGATAAGGTAGTTACTCTTATAAAATATATTAAAGAAAATAAAGTTAAGGGTTTTATTTAAAAATCTTAATTATTAATAGGATATTCTATCCTATTTATATTAAAAGTAGATAGAGGATTAAGGTTATATATAGATTATAAAATACTTAATAATATAATAATTAAAAATAGCTATCTTTTATCTTTAATTAGAGAGTTTTAAGATAAGCTTTAAAAGAAGAAATAATTTACTAAATTTAATATTCTAGGAGTATTTAACTAAATAAAAATAAAAAAGGGAGATAAATAAAAGATAGTATTCTATATAAGGTAAGATTTATATAAATATTTTATTATACTATTTAGCTTAACTAATACCCCTATTATATTTTAGGTATATATTAATAATATTTTAAAAAAGTATTTAGATAAGTTTATATTAGTCTATATAAATAATATTTTTATTTACTTTAATATTTTTAAAGAATATATTAAATATATATAAAAAGTACTAAAAAAACTTAAAGAAGCTAGCTTATAATTTAAGATAATAAAGTATAAGTTCTATTAAAAAAAAATCTTAGACTTTATTATCTTAGATAAAAGGATTAAGATAAATTCTAATAAAGTTAAAAATATAATTAAATAGTCTATACTAACTAATAAAAAAGAGATCTAATTTTTTCTTAAATTTATAAACTTCTATTAAAGATTTATTAAGGATTATAATAAAATTATAAAATTTCTAATAAACTTAATATATAATAAAGTATTATTTATATAAGAAAAGAAAGTAGAAGCTTCTTTTTAAATTTTAAAAAAATAGTTTATTTTAAGTCCTATACTTTATTAATTTAACCTAGAACTTTTTATTAAAATTTATATTAATATCTTAAATAACGTGCTAGGAGTAGTAATAAGTTAACTTATATAAACTAATACTAATATTATTAAAAGGGGGAAAGAATATTAATACTTTATTATATTTTATAGTAGGAAATTATAAAATACTAAGTCTAGATATTTAATATATAATAAGGAATTACTTATTATAGTAAATATATTTTATATTTAAAAGATTTATTTAGAAGGAACTAAGTACTAAATTTAAGTCTTATTAAATTATAAAAACTTAATATACTTTCTATTAATAAAGGAGCTAAATAGATATCTAGCTTATTAGTATAAAAAGTTAATAATATTTAATTTTAGAATTAAATATATTAAGGGTAGTAAAAATAATATTATAAATATACTTAGTAGAAAAGTTAATTATATAGAAAATATCTAGTAGAGTTCTAAAGCTATATTAATATAAGATAAAGATAGATTACTATAACTAAATAGAATAAAACTCTATATTATAGTAATTATAATAGTAGAAACTAAAAAACTTACCTAATAAGTATTAGTAGATTTATAGAAAGATAAAGTAATAATTAAAATCTTTAAAGATATTAATAGCTATAATAGGTTTAGTAAAATAGATTTAAGACTCCTTTTATTTTTAAAAAGAATTTATATTCTAATATCTATATATATAAAGATCTTTAAAATCTATTATAAAGTAAAGACCTTAGGAAGCTATTAAGGGATTAAAAAAACTCTTAAAAAGTTATTATAAAACTTCTACTTCTTAAGAATAAAAAAATATATTAAGGATAAGATTACTTAATATAATATATATATTAGGATAAAGTATGCCTAATATAAACTATATAAAAAAATAAAATTAGCTAGCTTTCTAAATTAAGTTTAGAAGAGTATTATATAAGATTTTATTATTAAATTCTTAAAATTAAAAGAATAACTAATAAAGATAGAATATAATATAATATTAATAATTAATAATTAATTAACTAAATTAGCATATTTCTTATTATATAAGAAAGTCTTAAATATAGAAGACCTAGTATATATATTTCTTAAGATAATAATAGCTAATTATAAGCTTCTAAATAAAATTATCTTAAACTAAAATAAACTCTTTATCTCTAAATTTTAGAGATTATTAATAGTTATAATAGGAATTAAGATAAAAATAAGTATAATATTCTATCTATAGATAAATAGTTAGATAGAATAAACTAACTAAATATTTAAATAATATCTTTAATATTATATAAATTATTAATAGAATAATTAGGCTTAGTATCTATCTAATATATAAATAGTATATAATAGATTCTTATTAGACCCTATTAAAATAATACTATATTAAGTTAATTATAGGTTTAAACCCTATATAATATTACTATTAAAGAGTTATATATCTAAAGTATAGTAAGCTATTATAATAACTTAAAAAATAAATTACCTCTATTAAAAATTATAAAAGGACTTATAGTTCCTAAGTAGATATTTAGTAATATATTATAATTAAAAATACTTAAAAAGTCTAAATATTTTTAAAGGGGATAAGATATATTTTCTTTATAAGAATTTTAAAACTAATAAACTTAGTAATAAGCTTAATTATATAAAGCTTAATCCTTTTCTAATTAAAAAATATAAAGAGAATATAGATTATATATTAAATCTACTAAAATTAATAAAAAAATATAATATATTTTATATATTATTACTAAAAAAAGTAAAATTTTAAATACTATTATAAATAACACCCCTCCTCCTAAATAAAGATAATAAGGAATATAATATTAAGAAAATCTTAAATTATTAGAAAATTAATAGAAAATAGAGATATCTAGTTAAGTAGTTAGACTATAATAATTTAGAGAATATATAGGAACTACTATTAATACTTAACTATCTTAAGAAACTAACTAAGTTTTAAGCTTAAAATTTATAGTTAGAGAATTCTAGTCTAGCTCCCTAAAATTAAAAAGCTTACTATCTTTAATAAGTAGTAAGAGCTTAGTATTAGTTAAAGAAAATATATTTATTTTCTTCTTTTTTTTTTCTTAAGCTAAAATATTCTCTAGTTTCTATTTTACTATTTTATCTCTCTTAATCTTAATAAAATTAATTTTAGTAGAGACTTAAATTATTTAAGCTAAAAGCTTATTCCTCTTATATTTAAGGAGATTTTCTTATTTTAATAAATATTTCTATTTAGAAATATTTAAAGGAATAAAACTATATTTAACTCCTATCTATATATATTTATAATAATAATTTAAGTCCTTTATAACTTAATAAGAAAGTAATTTATCTTAATAATATCTATATTATTATTTTAATAACTTAGCTATATCTAAATATAAGATTAATTTTATATAATAAACTTTTAAAGAAAGTTTTTATAGTTATAGTATAAAAAATATTTAAGATATTAAGTTATATTAAGATAATTATACCTTAAGTAGAGAATAATATTATAGATTAAACTATATAAAGTTAGAAAGGACTAGAACTATATAAACTAAGTATAGTTTAAAATACTATATTAGAATTAAGTAGGATTAGTATTTAATTATAATTAAATCTTTTAAGATTAAATAAGATTAGGACTTAATTATAAAAAATTATATTAAAGTTTAATATAATCTTAATAAATATATAAGAAATAGTCTTCCTACTATTAGAGTTTTCTTCTTTATATTTAATTTATATAATAGAGAGGAGTTTATAGCTAATAAATACTTAACTTATTTAATTTAACTTATATCTATTTATACCCTAAAGGAGTTAAACCCCCCCATTATAATATTATACTTATTTTTATTTTATTCCTTATTATATCTATTAATAATTTTTAAAACTTAGAGGTAAAGAGCTTATTTTAATTTAAGATAATCTTATTTAAAAGTCTATAGTTAGCTACTATTATTTTTAGAAATATATAAGCTAGATCTTCTATATTAAAAGCTTTCTTATATAATAAGAAGTACGCTAATTTAATTAATTAATTAATAATTATTAATATTGTATTATATTT
Organism: Cladonia squamosa; assembly: GCA_947623385.2. NCBI lineage: Eukaryota > Fungi > Ascomycota > Lecanoromycetes > Lecanorales > Cladoniaceae > Cladonia > Cladonia squamosa. The sequence goes on along the minus strand of OX392392.1, from coordinate 440,500 downwards.
TATTTTTATTAGTTATTCTCTTAATTTTAGAAGTTTAATAATAAAATTCTATATAATATTCTTCTAAGCTTATTTTAAAAAGCTAGCTAATTTTATTTCTTTATATAATTTATATTAAATATACTTTACTTAAATATATATATTATATTAAGTAATTCTATCTTTAATATACTTTCTTATTCTTAGGAAATAGAAGTTTTATAATAACTTTTTAAAAGTTTTTTTAATCTCTTAATAACCTCTTAAGGTCTTTATTTTATAATAGATTCTAAAAATCTCTATATATATAAATATTAGAATATAAATCCTTTCTAAAAATAAAAGAAATTTTAAATTTATTTTACTAAACCTATTATAGCTATTAATATTTTTAAGAATTTTAACTACTATTTTATCTTTTTATAGATTTATTAATATTTACTAAATAAATTCTTTAATTTCTATTATTATAGTTACTATAATATAGAGTTTTATTTTATTTAATTATAATAATCTATCTTTATCTTATATTAATATAGTTTTAGAATTTTATTAGATATCTTCTATATAATTAACTTTTTTACTAAATATATTTATAATATTATTCTTACTATCTTTAATATATTTAATCTTAAAATTAAATATTATTAACTCTTTATATTAATAAGCTAGATATTTATTTAGTTTCTTTATTAATAAAAAGTATATTAAGTTTTTATAATTTAATAAAATTTAAATCTAATATTTAATTCCTTCTAAATAAACTTTCTATATATAAAATATATTTATTATAATAAGTAATTCTTTATTATATATTAAATATCTAAACTTAATATTTTATAACTTTTTATTATAAAATATAATAAAGTACTAATATTCCCTCCCCCTTTTAATAATACTAATATTAGTTTATATAGACTAATTTATTACTACTTCTAATATATTATTTAAGATATTAATATAAACTTTAATAAAAAGTTCTAAGTTAAATTAATAAAATATAAGACTTAAGGTAAACTATTTTTTTAAAATTTAAAAGAAAGCTTCTATTTTCTTTCCCTATATAAATAATACTTTATTATATATTAAGTTTATTAAAGATACTATAATCTTACTATAATCCTTAATAAACCTTTAATAAAAGTTTATAAATTTAAGAAAAAACTAGACCTTTTTCTTATTAGTTAATATAAACTATTTAATTATATTTTTAATTTTATTAAGATCTATCTTAATCCCCTTATTTAATATAATAAAACTTAGAAATTTTATCTTTTTTTAATAAAATTTATATTTTATTATCTTAAATTATAAGCTAGCTTCTTTAAGTTTTTATAATATTTTATATATATACTTAATATATTCTTTAAAAGTATTAGAGTAAATAGAGATATTATTTATATAGATTAATATAAACTTATTTAAATACTCTTTTAAAATATTATTAATATATATTTAAAATATAATAGGGGTGTTAGTTAAGCTAAATAATATAATAAAGTACTTATATAAACTTTATTTTATATAGAATATTATTTTTTACTTATTTCCCTTTTTTATCCTTATTTAATTAAACGCTCTTAAAATATTAAACTTAATAAATTATTTCTTTTTTTAAAGCTTATCCTAAAGCTCCTTAATTAAGAGTAGAGGATAGTTATTTTTAATTATTATATTATTAAGTACTTTATAATCTATATATAATCTTAATCCTTTATTTACTTTTAATATAAATAGGATAAAATATTTTACTAGTAATTAAGATTTCTAAATAAAACCCTTAGCTTTATTTTCTTTAATATATTTTATAAGGACTATTACTTTATCTTTTAATAATAAATATATTAGCTTCTTTATAGGTTCTTTATTTAGAATTAACTTAATCTTATAATTCTATAATTAATATTTAAAAAAAACTTTATTAAAGCTTTCTTCTTAAAATAAGTTTCTATATTTTATATATTTATTAGGTAGTTTTATATAAGTAGTATTACTAATAATAGTAACTTAACTCTATAATATTATTATATTTTCTTTTTAAAAATTATTTTTTATTTTCTTTACTATCTATATAATAATACTAGGATATAAATATTTCTATATTTAAAAAACTTAGTTTAGAGTATTATTTTTAAATATTAAAATACTAAAACTCTATCCTATTAATAAATTAACTTTTTATAATTAAGAGGCTTTAAGAGTAATATTATTTATTTCTCCTCTTAATATTAAGTAGAAGTTATACTTCTTATACTATCTCCCTATTTATAGATTAATAAGCTTAGTTATTTAATCTACTTTTTTAATTATAAAATAATTAAAATTTATTAATATATATAATATATATTATATAATTAGGATCCTATACTTTAATATAAAGTTAGAATTAATTAAATTTTTATTTAATTTACTATTAATAATTATTTAGACCTAATATTCTATAATCTTTATTTAAAATCTAAATTAGATATCCCCTTATAACTTAATTATAATAATTTATTTAGCTTTTAAATAGGTCCTATTAATTAGCTTATTTATTAAAGAATCTTCTAGTTTTTTAAATCTTTCTTATTTAGCTTAGAGATAGTAACTAGTCTATTTAAAAATTTAGTATCTAAGATTAGTTTTTTCTATAGTAGTAAGGTATTAATACTATTTATAAGTATTTAAATTTTATTCTATATATACTAAAGTACTAGGTATTTATTTAATAATAAAATTAATTTATCTTTTAAGAACTTAGATCCCCTAGGGGTATATATATAAACTATATTTAATAAGTTTATATAACTATCCCTCTTTAATATCTATTAGATTTTAATAATAACTAGTACTCCTATAATTATTAGTCTATCTAACTTATTATATATAATTTCTTTAACTACTATTTTAAAAATATCTTTAAATTTTTCTATTAGTACTAGCTTCTAAGTATTATTTAGTAAAAAGATTATTTTATAGATATTTAGTAATTTAATTAATATATTTATAAATTATTTTATAGATATCTTAATTATTTAATTTTCTACCTACTTTAACTTATAATAAAGGTTTATTACTTATTCTTTTATATAATATATATATTATTTCTAAATATTAGCTATCTCCTTTTAGACCTAAATTATAATATAGTATTACTTTTATAATTTCTCTAAATTATTATTTAATTCCTTAAAGAGCGAAACTTTATTATTTAAAGTTTTATTTAAAAATTATAGTTTAATTTATTCTTAATTTAAGAAGTTATAATTTTTTTTTATTTATAATTACTATTTAAAACTTATTTTCTAAATATACTCTTAATTTTTTAAGAAAGTAACTACTTCCTTTTTTTTTATTTTAATAAGTTTAGTACTAGTTATTATAATATATAGTTTAGAATAAATTATTATATCTTATTTTTTTTTTAGTCTACCTAAATATATCTTCTAGCTTGGAGTCTATTATAATTAGTTTAAGAGTATTTATAATCTAGGTAGCCTTTTCTTCTTAAAAAAAAATTTCTCTCCTATTTTTAGTAGCTACCTATTCTTATTATAAGTACTTATTCTTATAATATTTTTTTATAGTAATTATAATACTTTATTTATAATAAGTCCTTAGTCTTCTTTCCCTTTTTAGCCTTATAGGGTAGTTTCTAACTTATTATTAAAATATTCTTTTACTTACTAGACTTATTTTCTAAATTAAAAATCTTTTATTTTATTTTTCTTTTATATAACCTATTATCTATAGTATAGATTATTTAGATAAGTATAGTTATAATTTAGGATAATTATATTCTTACTAACTTATTCTTAAGCTCTTTATTTAGTTTAATATAATATATTACTAGCTTTATAGTAGTATTCTAATAAATTCTTATTAATAAGGTTTAGAACTTTACTATATATTTAATTACTATTTTTTTCTAATAAAGGTAGGATATCTTTCTCTTTATTTTTTATTCTTTAGTATTATTCTTAAATAAAATTTTAAGAATATCCTTAATATACTTTTATTTATTAGAGAACTTACTAATATTATCTATTATATATTAGGGGTCTTATAATTTAATATATTTATTAAGTTAAGGGGAGAGAGATAATACTATATCTCCCTTTAAATAAAAAAGATAGAATAAATTTTATTTTTCTAATTTAGTAAATAATAAGAAGTAGAATACTATATATAATTCTACTTATTATATATAATTATTAAGGGTTCCCCTTTTACTAAAAAATTTAGTAAGAGTAGGGATTTTAAGTCCTTTATTAGGAATTATTTAAATATTTAAGTTATTTTACTAGACTATCTTTATAGTCTTTATAAAAAAGCGCTAATAATCCCTTATAATAAAATTAGAAGTACTTATTCTAAATAGAGTAGAGTATAGTATTTAAAATATAATAAAAAGATTTAACTCCTTTAAGGTATAATTAGATATAAGTAAAGTTAAGTAAGTTAAATATTTATTAGCTATAGACTCCTCTCTATTATATAAATTAAATATAAAGAAGAAAATTTTAATAATAGGAAAACTATTTCTTATATATTTACTTAGATTATACTAAGTCTTAATATAATCTTTTATAATTAAGTATTAATCCTACTTAATTCTAGGAGGTTTAATTATAATTAAGTACTAATTCTACTTAATTCTAGTATAGTATCTTAAACTATACTTAGCCTGTATAGCTCTAATCTCTTTAATCTCTTATAGGTTAACTTATAATACCCTTATACCTACTATCTATCTTAACTAAAGAAGATTATCTTTATTAGAAGAAAGTACGCCGCTAAAAATATCTATTTAAGTAAGATTTTACTTCGCTCTTATATAAAAACTAAGTTAATTTATTAATATAAATATAAGGATCTAGAATATTAACTTATAAATTAATTTAATAAATTCTCTATCTTTAACTACTTAACTAATAATTTAATCCTAAAGGTACTTAGTAATACTAAGCTTTATAATTTATAAGTAAAAAATACCTAATACTACTATTATAAGTAAACTAACTATTATTAAAATAAGCTTACTACTCTATATTTTAGAGCTTAAGAGCCTTAAGGGCTACTAGGGCTAGAAATAAAAGATATAGTAATACCTTATTTATAGTATACTTTAAGACTAAATTAAGAAAGAAAATAAAGATATTCTTATAGCTAAAATACTAGAGCTAGTTACTAATAATAATAATTAAATAATAGTAATTATAGTAATAAAAGCTCTAATATTAAAGGTAAAAAAATAAAAAAAGAGCTATTAAATTACTTATAATACTATTATCTTATAGCTTAAGACTAATTATATTAATAATTTTAAAAATAAAACTAATATATATAAGTTTTAAAATAGGATTAATAAGAATTATAAGTTTATAGAGTCTAAAATACTAAATAACTTTTATTAATATCTAAATACTCTTATCCTAGTATCTTATAAAAATATAACTAATTATATAGACTAATTTAAAAATATTTATAATAAGATTATAAATATCTATTTAAAGCTTTATCTTAAAATAAACTATTTAATCTATTATTTCTATACTAGCCTAGGTAAGAAGTATTAAAATTATTTTACTAATTATACTTAAACTTATAAGGCTATTTAAGAGGATAAGTTAGCCTATATTTTAGAATATATTATAATTTAGTTTATTTAAATTATTTATAACTTAATTATTATAAGGAATAAAGGTAGTATTATCTTTATAGCTTAATAACGCTCTAAAGTATATATAGCGCTAGTAGACCTTATTACCCTACTAGCTTAACTAGATATAATATCTAAACTAAATATCTATACTATTTAAAAGCTTATCTATTAGTATACTTACTATAAAAAGCCCTATTATACTATAGCTAATTATAATAACCTTACTAAAAAAAGAATAGAGATAGTAATAAGAATAAATATAATAAAAATAAATATAAGGGGGATAATAAGTTTAAAGAAAAGAAGAATAAAGATAAATATAAAAATAAATAGTTTAAAAATAATTTAAGCTTAAATAAGGCTTAGACTATCTTTAATATTAAATCTAATTATATAATTTACTATTAAGTACTAGATTCTACTTACTTATAATATATTATTATAATTAGAAAGTTTTTTATTAAGTATACTAAGCTCTTAAAAGACGATATATTAGCTATTAAAGGTATTATAGGCTATAGAGTATTTATTAATATTAATAAAATATAATAAATAATAATTATTAATAGCTATAAGAGAGAACTAATTCTTATTAATATAATTTATATATCTAATATACTACTAAATCTAATCTTAATAGATTAACTTAATTAAATAAGCTACCCTATAAGTTTTATTACTAAGAGTTTACTCTATAGTATTAAATTTAATTTTTAGAATATTATTATCTAATAATAAGTTAATAGTCTTTATTATTTAAATTTATAGGAGCTAAAAGCTTTATTCTTATCTAATTAGAAAATACTAGGGCTATTTAAATTTAATTAATAGCCCTATTCTAGCTCTATTTAATAGATTATTAAACTTAAATATTAATACTAAATAATTAAGCTAAAAGATTATAAGTAAGGCTATTAACTTATAGTATACTTAAATAGATTATTTAAGCTATTAAAATATTAAGTACCTTATAAAAATATTAAAAGATATTAATCTTATTAAAGTATTAAAGATAAAAGACTTCTTTATTAAAGTATTAAAGATAAAAGACTTCTATAAGCTATATATAATAACTAAAGGTAAGGCTAGCAAATATAAATCTTATATCTATTTTAGGAGATATCTATTAGATCTAGTCTATTTTGATTTAATAAGCTTTTTTAATTATAGCCTAAGGGAGAGTAAATATTTTATTACCTTCTTAAATAACTATAATAAGTATTTAGAGATAGAAATTTTAGAAAGGAAAAGTAATATCTATATAATATATCTATATTATATTACTTAAAATAAGTATAGTAATATTAAAATCTACTGCTTCTAAACTAACTATAATAGTAAATTTTTTAATTACTAATTTAATAATCTTCACGCTAATTAAGGTATTATATAAAAATTAGTAGTTTTTTTAATCTATAAATAAATAGAGTTATTAAGTAACTAGGTTAATAATTTTAAGATATAATATCTACTATCTTATAAGATACTAAGCTTAATAAAGATCTTTAACTAAAGTTTATTTTAATAACTAATTATCTTTATAACTATTACCTTATAGCTTTATTAGGTAAGATATCCTATAAGGTCTATACTAAATTAAAATTATAACTTAAATATATATAGTAGTTAGGAATAAAAGGCTAGGTAATTAAAAAAAAACTTATAATAAACTATATAAAGGGTTAATAATATATAATAAAGAGATATCTAATAAATTATAAAGATAATTATATCTATTAAATACTTATTAATCATAAGATCTAGTAGGTATATAAGGTTAAATAATTTAAAGAAAAAAATATTAAAACTTTAAATTCTATTATAAAAAAAGAAAATTTATAGTTATAGTTTATCTAATAGTAGAACCCTTACTTTTTTAGTTAATAATAATAGATATTAATAATATAGATAAGCTATTACTTTATAGTACTCTACTACTAATAGCTTAACTACTATTAGTGGCTATTAAATTATTACTAGTAACTACTATAACTATAAAAGTTAATTATATAGATAATTTAAATAGTAATATAAATATACCTAAATTAAAAATATCCTTATTATTACTTAGTAACTATTTATACTTAAAATAATAAAACCTTTTATTAAATCCTTTCTTATATTATATCTACCTTATAAATATAGCTAATATAGAAGTCTATAAACTAAAAACTTATAAAAAAGCTATTAAAAATAACTCTAATATAAAGAAATAGTAGAAGGTAATATAGGATAAATATTAGTCTTTAATAAAAAATAAAATATAAGTACTAGTTACTAGCTATCCTCCTAGTTAGAAAGCCTTATAAGATAAATAAATATATATTTTAAAATAGGGCTTAGCGGGTAAGATTACTAAATATAAGATTTATTAAATAGTAAAAGATTTTAAATAATAAAAAGAGGTTAATTATAATAAGACCTTTATATTAATAATTAAATTAATAAGCTATAAGGCTATATTCGCTATTATAGCTACTAATAATTAAGACTTAGAATAAATAAATATCAAAACTACTTTTCTTTATAAAGTAGTAGAAGAAGAAATCTATATTAAGCTATTATAAGATTTCTATAAAAAGAAAGATATTTATAAGCTATTAAAGGCTTTATATAGTCTAAAATAGTTATCTTAAATCTAATATATAATTTTTATTAACTTTATAGATAAGCTAGACTTAGAATCTATTAATATTAATTATAATATTTTTATCTATTATAAGACTAGCACCCTAATTATTTTATATATAAATAATATTCTTATTATTAGCCTCTTTAAAATTAAGATTTAATAGATAAAGGATACCCTTAATAAATATTTCTATATAACTAATCTAAGCCCTTATAGCTATTATCTAGGTATAATAGTTAATTAAAATTACTAAAACTATATTATTTATCTAGGCTAAAAGGCTTATATTAAGCGCTTTCTTAAATAATATAATATATAGGATTATAACTTAATATTAATTTTAATAGAGATCTTATTAAAGCTAGTACCTATAGAGGATAACTATAAGATATTAGTAAAATATTAGAAAAAATATTAATCTATTATAGAATTATTAATATATACTATACTAAATATCTAACTTAATATTATATATATTATATCTATTATCTTCTATTTTTTATTTAATTCTATTAAGATCTATATAAGAGCTATAAAATAAATCCTTTAATATTTTTATTTAATTATATATTAGTAGCTTACCTATTAAGGGCTCTTAAATAATCTTATAAGCTATACTAAATTTAATTAAATAAGTAATTAAGTAATTTAGTAATTAACTACTAAGTATATCTTCTATATAGATAGTACTACTATTAGCTAGTAATTTAAGTAATAAATAATAATTACCCTTTCTATCTATAAGGTTAAATATATAAGTAAGATATAAATAATTAAGAAAGCTATCTAATTTAATATCTTCTTAAAATAGATTAAATATAATAAGCCCTTTAAGCTAGTTATAATCTATAGTAATAACTAGGAGGTAATTACCCTAGCTAAAAATCTATAATTTTATAATTAGATAAAATATATTAATATTACTTACTATTTTATATAAGAGAAGATTACTAATAAGTTAATAAATCTTTATTATATATCTACTAAAAAGTAGATAACTAATAGCTTAACTAAGCTCCTACTATATAAAAAATTTAAAGTATTTTAAAAGTTTTTAAGATTAAAAGAACTACTAACTTAGAAATTAAAATAAGAGGGGTAGTTAATTTAGTAAAAATTCTATTTTAATAGGAGCTTACTACTATATATATTAACTAGTTAGTAGTTAGTAGCCCTATAATACTTAAGTAGGAGTATTAAAATTTAGGATTAAAATTACTAAGTAAGTAAAATAAGCTAAGTAAGTCTTAGTATTAAATAAGATTTTACTATAAAGTAGACTTCTTTCTAGTAATAATAATATAATAAGATATTCTACCCTATACTTTTAATAATAATATATTAAGTAAATATATAATTTAGAAATAAAATATATATATAATATTTTAATCTATAGTAGTTTTATAACTAAGTATATTAATTATATATAAAAGATTTTAAATAAGTTATTAAAAATAAATCTATTTTTAAATATTAATAAATATACTTTTATATAAAGAAAATAAAATATTTAAACTTAATTATAATTATAAATAATTTAAAGATAAATTTAAAAAAAATTAAAACTATTAAAGAATAGAAGATATTATATTATATAAAGAATATCTAATTATTCTTAAAGTTTATGGATTTTTATAGAAGATTTATTAAGAGCTATTTAAAAATTATACTTTTATTAATAAACGTAATTAAAACTAGTACTTTAAAATTTATTAAAATAAAGTTAATAGTATTATTCTTACTAATATTAAATAAATCTAAGATAAGAACTTTTAAAATACTTAAAGAAGTATTTATTATAGTATTAATACTAATTTATTTTAATCTTAATTAAAAAAATATAAGTAGAAACTAATATATTAAATTATATTATAATAAGTATATTATTATAGAAAGATAAAAATAATATACTTAAATTAATTTTTTTTATATTTTATAAGATAATACTATAAGAGTATAATTATAAAATATATAATAAAAAGTTATTTATAATAATTTAAGTATTTAAGAAATAATATTTAGAGTTAGTAAAAATCTTTATAAATAGTTTAATAAAGATATTAACTAATTATAAAATTTAGAGTATTTTATAATTATTAAATAACTTAATTAATATTAAGCTAGATAAATAAAATTCTTATTAAAATTTAATTTTAAGATTAAATATAAATTAAGAAAATAAAAAACTAAATTAAATAATTTTATAAAATACTTAGAAGACTTATTAAAGAGGAATTATAATCTTAAATAAAAAATTTAGAACTAGATAATTTTAAAAAAGAAATATTTAATTAAAAGTATAAAAAAACTATAAGTCTTATTATTATATTATTAAATAAGTTTAAATTAAGAGTATAGATAATATATATAATAAGATAATATATATAATAATTTATAACTTAAATAAATAAGAATTATTAAATAATAAAGAGTTAATAAAAAAATTATTATTTAATTAAGAAGTTAATAAAGAAATTAGCTAATAATAACTTTACTTAAACTTTAATTAAAAATAAACTTATTAAGAAGTTAATAAAGAATTCAATAAACTTCTTATTTATAAAAGAGATTATAAAGTATATAAAATAAATATATTCTAAGAAAAAAATTATTTAAAGGATAATATATAAAAAAACTAGTAATAAAAAGTTACTAATAAATATAATAAAATAAAGAATAGAAATTAAAATAAGAGATTATAAAGTCTATAAAAGTATAATTTATTAATAAAAAACTTTATATACTTAATATTAATAATATTAGAGTACTTAAAGGTCTTTTAAATATTATATAAAATACTCTCAATAAAGTATATAGGATATACTAGTATATATATATATAAATAAACTCTTACTATTTCTAATTAAAGATAGTAAATTTAGTTTTTAGATATATTAAAAACTATTATATATATAAATAATTAAAAGATTATAAAATAAATAAATATAATTTACTAAAGTCTTTATAAATCTTAGATAAATATTAAATAAATATCTTAATAGATTTTATTATCTTATTATTAATTTATAAGTAATTTAGTAGAATATTATAGAATATTAATATAAATAAAGTATAATAAAAGTACTTTCTACTTATATATAACTTAATACTAGAATATATATAATCTTATATATAAAACTTAGAGAATTTATTATTATTTACTTATATAATTCTATATACTATAATAATAGTAGTAATAGCTTTATTAGTTAAACTAAAGTAATTTAAGTATTATTAATAATATTAGAGATCTAGCTAATCTTAAATAGAAATATACTAGAATATAATAGAATATTATTATTTAGAAGAAAAAGGAATCTTATCTAGTAAGATTAAGTATACTTAACTAGAAAGCCGCTAGACTTAATAGAGTTTAAGACTACTAAGTAGATCTAGATCTCTAATACTACTTAATCCTTCTCTCTAAATATAATAATATCTTTATTATTATAGATTTTAATATAATAATAATACTAACTATCCTATATATATAATTAATTAATTAGAATATTTGCTACTTACTTTCTACTCTATATTACTATTTTATAAGCTCTAGCGTAGATTCTATAAGATACTAAGAATTACTAAGCTTTTCTTCTCTATAAGTTAAAAATTAGACGACGGCTATATAGTAATAGTAATATAGAAATTATTTATATATATAAGCTCTAGGACTTCTAATTAACCTTAGTAAATAATAATAAATATTTAAGTAATAAAGGAATAAGTTAATATTAATTAATTACTTACTATTAGAATTAGAATTAAAAAGTTAAAAAAGATAAAAAGTTAAAAATATATATATTTTACTTAGTAAAAGGTAAGTAATAAAAATAATAGTATTCTATCTACTTAGTAATTAAACTAGACTAAATCTAATCTAGTTATTATTTATTAGTATTTAGTATATTAAATAAAGATTAGAATATTATATTTATATAATTTAGTAATATTTTATATTTATTTCTAACTTCTCTATTTATATAGATCTATACTTTTTTTAGTAGTAAGATAAATACTTAGTCTAATAAAAGAATTATCTATTATAATTATTTAAAAGATTAAGTAATAATAAGATATAAATAATAGTATTAGTATTAACTAGTAAATATACTTATAATAAGTATATTAATAAGGATTAGAATAAGGATTTAGTAAATAAATTCTAGTAGAGCTTTTATAGAGCTTTAAAGATATAAATAATAGTATTAATACTAGCTAGTAAGTATACTTATAAGTATATTAATTAGATTAGAATAAGAATATTAATAAGATTATTAGTATAGAGATCTAGTAAAGCTATTATAAAGCTTTAAAGATATAGATAAGATAAGATTTTAATAGAACTCCTAATATATTAAGTAATACTCTAAGGTAGGAAGATAATAATAAGATTAGATTAGTAGTAAATAGAATTAATAGTTAAGAAGGACTAGTAGTAAGAAGAGCTCTAGATAATAGTAGAGCTCTGAATAAGATAGGATAGATAATTTAATAGTTAAGTAGTACTTTAATTCTATAGTAGATCTAGTAGGTAGTGAAGTTACTAATATTATTACTTTAAAATAGCTAGTAGAGTATATCTACGTATACTCTATAGAAGAAAAAGATAATAGATATTATATTAAAGACTAGTATAGCTAGAATAGTACTAAGGCCTAGTATAATAAGAATATCTACTATAAAGAAGAAAGAGGAATCCTAGTTATAAGATTATATATACTTACTTATAAAGCTACTAGATCTAATAGAGTCTAGAGTTATTAGATAGATCTAAATTCCTAATAATAATTTATTTATATTAACTACTATTCTTATAATACTAATTTAATTATTCTTTATACTTAGATTAAAGACTTTTATCTTAAATATTAGCTTTAATAACTATTAACTTATTACTTTTATATTAATCTATATTATAATTTAATCTACTATTATATATATATATCTATTATTTTAAATTTATTATAAGTAGTATTATAATTTTAATTACTTTATTAACTACTCTAACTTTTTACTACCTAGCGGCTTAAGTCTTAATTTTAGTAATAAAGATACTAGAAATACTATATCTATAAGCTAATAGTTAAGTAATAAGAAAATAATAAGATTTTTTTAAAAGCCTTATTTTTTATCTTACTTTAACTTATTAATATAATAGAAATAAAGTAACTTTATAGATAATTAATCTTAATTATTTTAAATTAAAAAGATATCTTCTATTTTTATATAATAAAATTTTTACCTTATTAATATAATAGAGAAGTTTAACTTCTTAGAGGTATAATTAAATATAAGTTAAGTTAAGTAAGTTAAGTATCTATTAACTATAGACTCCTCTTTATTATATAAGTTAAATATATAGAAGAAAAGTTCTTATAGTAGAAAGACTATTTCTTATATATTTATTAAAGATTATGCTAAGTACTAATATAATTATAATAATTAATATAATAATTACCTTAATTATATTCTAATTATAGTAATTAGTATCTTAATTATTTTAATTATAATTTATCCTACTTTAAAGATATTCTATAATTAAGGATTCTTAGCTTAGTATATATTATATACTAGAAATACTTATAATAAGGTACTATCTCTTTATTAAGAAATCTTTATCTTAAAGAAATTTAGCTTTCTTAATATATAGATCTTATTTATATTATAAATAAAAAAATTATAAAGCTTAATAGTATATTATTATTAATTAGTTTTAAAATTTAAGATAGCTTTCTTATCTAAATAAGATTATATTTAATATATAGAAGTAAGACGTCTTTATTATTTTAATAAGGCGTTAAATTAATATATTAAATATATTTATATTAATAATAACTATAATCTATCTTCTCTTAATATCTTAAAGTAGAAATATTTAGAGGAGTAATATAAATAATTATAAGAAAAAAAAAGATAGTTTTTAAAAAGTTATTTTATCTCTATAGATAAATAAGAAAGATTAAAATAAACTAAGTAAAGATAGTTTAGAAGGAGGTATAAAATATTAAGTTTTTAAAAAAAGAAAAGAAAAAGATTATATCTTAAGCTTCTATTTTCTTATTTAAAATATTTAAGGATTTTAATCTAATACTAGACTAAAATTAGCTAATATAAAATTTTAAACTTAAAATTCTTATAACCTTTTTAAGTAATTAAGTATTAAAAGTAATTCTTATATATTCTCTAAATTATTATAGTCTAATTATTTAATTAGATATTTTTATTTTTTATTAATTTTTTAATAATTTAAAATCTTTTTAATATTATATTCCTTATTATTCTTATTTAGAAGGAGGGGTATTATTTATAATAATATTTAGAGATTTATTTTTTCTAGTAATAATATATAAAATATATTATATTTCTTTATTAGTTTTAATAGGTTTAATATATAATTTATATTCTCTCTATATTTCTTAAATAGAAAAGGGCTAAGCTTTATATAATTAAGCTTATTACTAAACCTATTAATTTTAAAGTTTTATAAAAAAAATCTATTCTATCTCCTTTAAAAATATTCTAACCTTTTAAATATTTTTAATTATAATATATTACTAAGTAACTACTTAGGAATTATAAATTTTTTTATAATTTTTAATAGAGGTAACCTATTTTTTAGGTTATTATAGTAACTTACTATACTCTAAACTTATAGTTCTTTAATAGTAATATTATATAAGGTTTAAACTTATAATTAGCTTAATATAGTATTATTTTAATAGAGTCTAATAAAGATTTATTATATACTATTTATATATTAGATAGATACTAAACTTAATTATTTTACTAGTAATTTATATAGTAATAAAAATATTATTTAAATATTTAATTTATTTATTCTATTTAACTATATATCTATAAATAGAATATTTTATTTTATTTTAATTCTTATTATATCTATTAATAATTTCTAGAATTTAGAGATAAAGAGTTATCTTAGTTTAAAATAATTTTATTTAAAAGTTTATAGTTAGCTAATACTATTTTAAGAAATATATAAGCTAGATTTTCTATATTTAAGGCTTCTTTATATAATAAGAAGTATATTAATTTAGTTAATTAATTATTAATATTATATTATATTCTATCTTTATTAGTTATTTTTTTAATTTTAGGAGTTTAATAATAAAATTCTAGGCTTATTTTAAAAAACTATTTAATTTTATTTTTTTATATAATTTATATTAAGTATACTTTATTTTAATATATATATTATATTAGATAATTCTATTCTTAATATATTTCTTTATTCTTAAGAAGTAGAAATTTTATAATAACTTTTTAAAAGTTTTTTTAATTTTTTAATAAATTTTAAAGATCTCTATATATATAGATATTAAAATATAAATTCTTCTTAAAAATAAAAGAAGTCTTAAATCTATTTTACTAAATCTATTATAGCTACTAATATCTTTAATAATTTTAACTACTATTTTATTTTTTTATAAATCTATTAATACTTACTATATTAGTTCTTTAATTTTTATTATTATAATTATTATAATATAGAGTCCTACTCTATTTAATTATAATAATTTATTTTTATCTTATATTAATATAGCTTTAGAATTCTACTAGATATCTTTTATATAATTAGCTTTTTTATTAAATATATTTATAATATTATTCTTACTACCCTTAATATATTTAATTCTAAAATTAAATATTATTAACTTTTTATATTAATAAGCTAGATATTTATTTAACTCCTTTATTAATAGAAAGTATATTAAGTTTTTATAATTTAATAAAATTTAAATCTAATATTTAATTCCTTCTAAATAAACTTTCTATATATAAAATATATTTATTATAGTAAGTAATTTTTTATAATATATTAGATATTTAGATTTAGTATTTTATAACTTTCTATTATAGAATATAATAAAGTATTAATATTCTCTCTTTTTTTTAATAATACTAGTATTAATTTATATAAGTTAATTTATTACTACTTTTAATTATTAAAAGTATGGTAGTAAGTTAATTAATTAAGTAAGTAAGGGAAGCTTTATAAGTAAGAATCTTATATAAGTACTAAGGCTCGCTTAGCTTACTTTACTTACTTAGTAATACCTTAGCCTTTATATTTTAATACTTCTACTTAAGCTATAGGGCCACCGCTACTACTAATAACTAATCTAATATATGTTATAGAATAGATAGATAGGAGTTTCTACTAAATAAGCTTCTACTAGAATAAGCTCCTATTAGAATAAGCTTCTATTAGAAATAGTATATTAGTTTATCTAGCGCTAGGTAGATAGCATAAATAGAGTTCCTACTAGTATTAGGCTATTATTCTCCCCCCTTATAATAATAAGGCTAGCTTATTACAGCCTTAAATACTACTAAAAATACTTAAAGATATTATAAGAAAGAGGTTTTATAAGTTTATTAGTAACTATATCTATTATAGGGTAGTATTTAAGCTTTATTTATTAGTTACTAATACACTCTTAAAGAAATATATATTTAGTATATATATACCTTAGAGGAAAGGGCTTTTTTAGAAATAGCCTATTAATTATCTATTAACAATCGATTGTGTTGAGCGGTACGTTAATAGTAAAAGAAGATAAACAGGGGCTTGACTATCTATTAAGCCCCCGTTAATAGTTAATCAATACCTATTAACAGACTGTTGAGTAGCTATTCAACAGCTGTTTATATATTATTTAAATGTTAAGCTCCTATTAACAGGCTATTCAACAGCTGTTTAGATTGTAATAGCCTGTTAACAGGGGCTTAATAGATAGTTAAGCCCCTATTTATCTTCTTTTACTATTAATGTACCACTCAACACAATCAATTATTAATAGATAATTAATAAGCTGTTTCTAGACAAGCCCTTTCCTGTAAGGTACTTAGTCTTATTATAATTAGTAGAGTTCTTAGCTAATATAATAGCCCCTTAATTATTATAGAAGATAATAGTAGTAAGGGTAATAATATAGATAGTATTAATATTAGCTATCTAAGCTATTATAAGCATATAGTTTTATAAGATATTATTAGAATTAATATAAGAGGTAATAGTTAGATTAGAAGTAATTTAAATTAACTTCTTTAAGAGTTGCTTAAGCTAGATAACTTTCTTAATAGTATTTATTTACTCTATATATTTAGCTTTATATATTAATAGAGCTATAATAGGCTAATACTTAAAGAACTAGCTAATAATAATACTCCCTAAATTAAAAATATATTTAGAGATAGATTATTATATAGCTAAATTACTTATATAATTAGAGTCTAAATACCTTATAAGCGGCTATAGTAGCCCTTTATAAATAAGTTTAAACTATAATATACTCTAAAGATAATAAAAGATCTATTTTACTACTATCTAGTAGCTATTATCTAGATTAGATGTATAGTAACTAATAACTAAGATAATATAAATAATATTAGGTTAGGTATCTATTATAGTATATATTAGTAATTTAATAATAGATTAGTAGCACTTATATAATTATTTTAAGATAATAAAGTCCTCTAATAATAATTATAGATAGGTAGTCTCTATTAAAGTATATATAGATAAGTTTTTATTTTTATCTTTAATATTATACTCTAATATATTATAGTTATTAAGAATATTATAGATATAGCCCTTCTAGTTTAAATATAGGGTGTAATTTAATTAGTCTCTAATAATAACTATACCTAAGTAGTACTAGTAAGGCCCTAGGTTAGATATTTAGAATTTATTAAATAACTAGCTCTTAAACTAAGTAATATTATTAAAATTAAACTTAATAATAAGTAAGTTATCTATATAAATAGCGATAATTATATTTAGATTAGGATATAAGAAGATATTATAATCTTTAATAAAGGGCCTATAGCTTAGAGTAATAAGGTAGTTAAGTAAATAGTAATATTAAATATATAGTAACTACTTTAAGCTATATAATACTTTATTAAACTTATATATCTACCTAAAACTATTATTAAAACTAATAGATTAATAGATATAGATATTAATATTAATATTATTATAAAGGAAGGCTATTTTAATATTTATCTATTTAATTTCTAGGTTATAGGCTACCGCGATAGTAAAGAGAGCTTTATAATTTATTAATTTAACTATTATAGTAAAGATCTTATAGAAATTAATTTCTTTATATTATTAGAAGCTATATATAATCTATCTAGCCTTATATTAGACTATTATATTATTAGACTCTTATTTATACTTATATACCTATTTACTATTTAAGATATTAGTTTTATTTAGGGGTATAATAAATATCTATATATTATTTTCTAGTAAGGAGTTAATTTTATTTTATATACCTAGTTACTAGTCTATCTTATAATATTTATTAGCTATTATCTCTTTATATATATAGGGTTTATTATAGTTAATTAAGTTTTTTATTAATAGGTTAATTATAGTTTAAATAAGACTTCTATTACTCCTATTCTTATTCTTAATAGCTTTAGTAATAGCTAGTATAATAAAGTCTAGTAACTTAGTTAACCTATATAAATAGAGATGTTAATATAGGATATCTTATAAGTCTATTAAATTATCTTTTAAAATATTATTTAACTTTAAGCTTAGAGTATCCTTCTTTATTATTTTAAAAGATTTAGAGCTATCCTCTAAATTAAAATTATCTAATTAGGGCCTAGTAAATAATATTAATTTTAATTTAAAATAAGAAATAAAGTTAAGTAGATAATTAATATTTATAAATATATTAGTAGCTTAGGTATACTTTAAGATATTAAATCTTAACTCTCCCTCTATATAAGGTACTAGTTAGTTTATAAGTAATAGAGTAGATAAGATAAATTACTTAAGTAACTATTTAAATAGCTAATTAATATAATTAAATTATAGAATATTACCTAATAATATTAATATTTAATAGAAGTAGTTATCTTTAAAACTAATAAATAGCCCTTTTTAGAGTAAGATTAGAATTTAAACTAATTTTAGCTTAAAGAATTATATTTCTAGTATATATTATAGTAGTTAAGTTATTTTAGAAAGCTTAGATTAGGCTAACCTCTATCTATAAGCTTATAAGATATTTTATTATCTTTAGCTTTAATTATATAGTTTTTAAGTTAGATAGCTATATAAATTACTTTTAAAATAAGCTTATAAGGTAGCCTATTCTCTTATAATAAGGAATAGGCTATAGTTATAACTATTTAGTTTTAGTACTTAGCTACTCTATTTATTTATAAATTTATAGGTATAGAGGGCTCTTAAATAATACTATACTTATAGTAGTAATTATTAAACTTATTAAACTTATAGATACTATCTTTATTTATATATAAATAATTAATAAGCTAGTTAGATTACTTAATTACTCTATAATATAAGTTAAAGCTTAAAAGTACTAATAACGCTGATTTATTAAGTATAAGATAGCTTATATATACTTTAGTAGTATCTTTTATTAATAAATATAAGTACTAGATATATAATTAGACTAAAAATATTAGTATAGATAAGCTTATTTTTATAGTAACTAGGCTTAATATAGCCCTAATAAAATAGATTTTTTATTTAGATTTTAGTATAAATTATATAGTAATAGTTATTATTATTAAGTAGGTAATTAAGATTAATACTATTAATAATTTAGGGTAGTTTTAGTATATTTTACTTACCTAAATAGCCTATAAGTTAGTACTAGTAGTTAATAGTATCTTAGTTATAAGCTATTATAATTATTATAGTAACTATTTAAGTATAGAGTACTATAGCCTTAATACTTATATTAATATAATAGAGATTATTATTATATAGCTTTATAAATATACTATTCTAATTAATAGAAATCCTCTTATTAATAAATTTAAGGGGGTAGTGTACTCACTAGAGCTTAGAAGTAGAAATAAAATTAGTACTAATACTTAATAAGTAGAGGATATTATTAATAATAAGATTTATAAAGCTATCTAATATCCTATATAGTAGCTTAATAGTATTTATAGCTATAGCGCTACTATTACTAGTTATACCTATAATTAAAATTAGAATAGGTAGGTTTTATATAGATATAAATACTAATAAATTATTAATAATATATTAACTAGTCTTAATATTAAGTATCTAGGGCCTAAAGCTAAATAGTAAGTTTATAAAATAAGCTATTATATTAAGCTTAGTAATAGTAATATTAGTATTAGTATTACTAGAGCTATTATTATTACTAATAATATATATCTTATTCTTAAATTTAGCGTCCTTATTATCTTTATTCTTATTTAACTTAAACTTTTTATTTAAATTACTACTATTATTATCACCGCAATATTTATTTTTATAGGGTTTATAGTTATTAATATAATTTATATAGTTATAGCTAACTAGTTAATAATAGTTAAGTTTATTATAATACCTTATTAGTTTAAAAACCTTAATAATATATTCTAATTTATAGTTATACTATACTTAAATATATTAGGGAGCCCTTAAATTAATAGAGTAAATAGATAATTAGTAATTTATTACTAACTATATATTAAAGGCTATTTTAGAGCTATAGGCTAGCGTTACCTTTAAATTCTTTAAGTATAGTATAGTATAGCTAAGGGTGTATTTACTAACCTTTTTTTTATTATCTTATCTTTTTTTAATATCTCTTAATAAAGCTTATTAAACTAAGTAATATAAAAGTTATATAAGGGGCCTAGTTTATTATAAAAATAGATAATTAGTTATAGATTATTTAGCCTAAGCTTAGCACTAAAATATTTAATCTTATTATAAATTTTAGTAAATTATTAATAGTAGTTATTTAAATTACTATACTAGATAAGGCTAAGGGTTTTAAACTTTAAAAAGATATTATAGATAAAGTTAACCCTCTTAAAGGTAAGCTTTATCTTAAGCTTCTTTTATAGCGCTATAATAATATTAATATCTTTATATATATTTTAAAGGAATAGGGAGATATACTTATAGATAGACTTAATAATTATTTTATTTTTTTAAGCTAACTTATTAAGTTAGTACTATTATTAGCTAGTTTTTTACTTAATATATTCTTCTTATTAATATACCCTTATAAAATATACTATTTTAGTTTATTCTTAATACTCTAAGTCTACTTAAGGTATTTATTATAATCTTTAAGCTCTATAATATCTTTAAAGGTTAATAAGAGCTTATTAAATATAGTAAGGTATTTAACTTAATAAAATAGTATTCTAATAGTAATAAAAAACTAGATAAGATAGATATAAAATAGATAGACTATACTTATAGCTTATAAATATTAGTTAAACTAGGTATACTTAATACTAAAACTTATAATAATAGTAATAGCTCGCTAACTATAGATAAATAATAGTAATAATTATCTAATAAATTATTTTTAGGTAGTAGCTCTTTAGGCTAAATACTCTACTTATAGATAAGATCCTTATAATATCTTTTAATAATTTTCTTAATAATATTATATATTTAGGTAAAGATCTTTTTAACTAGTCTTTATTAAGCTTAAATTTATTTTAAATAAGTTAAATAAATCTATAACTTAAATATAGATTAATAGGAGGTAGATTATTTACTAAGAAATTAATATTAATCTTATTAATAAAAAACTTATAATAGAGTTACTTAGAATAGTAAACTTAAAATAAGATATTTTTAAGCTTTTTAATTTCTTCTTAATATTTAATAAAGTCTTTAATAGAGAGTATTATATCTTTAAGTATATTAACTATATTAGTAGGGTAGTTAGAAGTACCTAGTAGTAGCTAATAACTAGAAAATTTAATAGCTAGTAGTGCTTAGCGGCTAGTAGTAATTAATAGCTAGTAATATTTAATAGCTAGTAATAATTTACTAGTAGTAAGTAGTTAGTATATTTAATAATAACTAGTAAAAAGTTAATTACCCTATATTTTAATTATTTAGGGGAATAATAATCTCTAAGCTTTAAATATAGATATCTACCTATTAAATAACTAAAATAATACTAAAACTCTATATTAATTTAGTTTAGTAAGGTAAGAGTAGCCTTAATAAACTCCTAGCCACTAATTTTTTTATATTATAATTATATATCTATCTATATTCTAAATAACCTATTTAATAAGCTATTTAAGGTATTAGAGGATTATATATTAGTTAATAAATAATAATAAATACTTATAGTATAAGCTAGGCTCATAATCTATTAAAAATATAGTAGTAGGTTAATTAATTAAATAAGTAAGAGAAGCTCTATAAGCGAGAATCTTATATAGGTGCTAAGGCTCGCTTAGCTTACTCTACTTACTTAATAATATCTTAGCCCCTATATTTCGACATTAATATACTATTTAAGGTATTAGTATAAACTTTAATAAAAAGTTTTAAGTTAAACTAATAAAATATAAAATTTAAAGTAAACTATTTTTTTAAGGTTAAAAAAAGCTTCTATTTTCTTTCTTTATATAAATAATATTTTATTTTATATTAAGTTTATTAGAAAAGTTATAGCTTTATTATAATCTTTAATAAATTTTTAATAGAAGTTTATAAATTTAAAGAAGGACTAGATCTTTTTCTTATTAATTAATATAAACTATTTAATTATATTTTTAACTTTTTTAAGATCTATCTTAATCCTTTTTTAATAGAATTTATATTTTATTATTTTAAATTATAAATTAGTTTCTTTAAGCTTTTATAATATTTATTATATATACTTAATATATTCTTTAAAAGTATTTAAATAAATAAGAATATTATTTATATAGATTAATATAAACTTATCTAAATATTTCTTTAAAATATTATTAATATATATCTAAAATATAATAGGAGTATTAGTTAGATTGAATAGTATAATAAAATACTTATATAGACTTTATCTTATATAAAATATTATTTTCTATTTATTCTTTTTTTTATTCTTATTTAGTTAAATACTTCTAGAATATTAAATTTAATAAAAAAAATTTTTCTTAAAGCTTATCTTAAAGCTCCCTAATTAAGGATAGAGGATAGCTATTTTTAATTATTATATTATTAAGTATTTTATAATTTATATATAATCTTAATCCTTTATTTATTTTTAATATAAATAGGATAAAATATCTTATTAGTAATTAAGATTTTTATATAAAACCCTTAACTTTATTTTTTTTTAATATATTTTATAAGAGTAACTACCTTATTTCTTAATAGTAGATATATTAACTTTTTTAGAAGTTTTTTATCTAGAATTAACTTAATCTTATAATTCTATAATTAATATTTAAGAAGTATCTTATTAAGGCTTTTTTCTTAGAATAAGTTTTTATATTTTATATATTTATTAAATAGTTTTATATAAATAGTATTACTAATAATAATAACTTAACTCTATAATATTATTATATTTTTTTTAGAAATTATTCTTTATTTCCTCTATTATTTATATAATAATATAAAAATATAAATATTTTTATATTTAAAAAACTTAATTTAGAGTATTATTCTTAAATATTAATATATTAAAACTCTATCTTATTAATAAATTAACTTTTTATAGTTAAGAAGCTTTAAAAATAATATTATTTACTCCTTCCTTTAATATTAAATAGAAGCTATATTTTTTATATTATCTTTTTATTCTTAAATTAATATACTTAATTATTTAATCTATCTTTCTAATTATAAAATAATTAAAATTTATTAATATATATAATATATATTATATAGTTAGGATTCTATACTTTAATATAAAATTAAAACTAATTAGATCTTTATTTAATTTACTATTAATAATTATATAGATTTAATATTTTATAATCTTTATTTAAAACCTAAATTAGATATCCCCTTATAATTTAATTATAGTAATTTATTTAATTTTTAAATAAGTTCTATTAATTAACCTACTTATTAAGATTTTTTAGTTTTTTAAATTTTTTACCTCTCCTCTATCTAATTTAGAGATAGTAAGTAGATTATTTAAAAATATAGTATCTAAGATTAATTTCTCCTATAGTAGTAAAGCTTTAATATTATTTACTAATATTTAAGCTATATCTTATATATACTAAGATACTAAGTATTTATTTAGTAATAAAACTAATCTATCTTTTAAAAACTTAGATTCTCTAAGGGTATATATATAAACTATATTTAGTAAATTTATATAATTATTCTTTTTTAATATCTACTAGATTTCCTCTACGTACTATACGCGTTACTTCTAGATATTAATAATTTCTTTTTAAGTATAGACTATAATATAGTATTATATTTATAACTCTTTTAAATTATTATCTAATTTCTTAAAAAGCGAAACTTCGCTCTTTAAAAATTTATTTAAAGATAGTAGTTTAGCCTATTCTTAATTTAGGGATTTATATACTTTTTTATTTATAACTATTATTTAAATTCTATCTTTTAAGTTTTTTTTAGGTTAGAGGTAATATCTATTCTCTTTCTTTTTATTAAGATAAACTTAATAGTAATTATTATAATATACTATTTAAAATAAATAATTATACTTTATTAATTTACTAATCTAGAAAAAATTATCTCCTTTTTATAAATCTTTTATAGGTAATTTAAGATTATCTTTATTCTAAGTAATTTTTTCTTTTTAAGAGGGGGTTTCTTCTATCTCTATTATAACTACTTATTCTTATTAAGAGTACTTATTTTTATAGTATTTTTTCTTATAATAATTATAATACTTTATTTATAATAAGTTCTTAATATTCTTTTTTTTTAGCTTTATAAGATAGTTTCTAGTTTATTACTAAAATATTCTCTTATCTACTAGACTTATTTTTTAGATTAGAAGTCTTTTATTTTATCTTTCTTTATATAATTAGTTATTAATAATATAAGTTATCTAAATAAATATAGTTATAGATAGAGAAGATTATATTCTTACTAGCTTATCCTTAACCTTTTTACTTAATCTTATATAATATATAACTATCTTCGTGATAGTATTCTACTAAATTTTTATAAATAAAGCTTAGAACTTTATTATATACTTAGTTATAAATCTTTTCTAGTAAAGATAGGATATCTTCCTCTTTATCTTCTACTTTTTAATATTATCTTTAAATAAGTTCTTAAGAATATTCTTAATATAATTATAATTATTAGAAAACTTAGTAATATTATCTACTATATATTAGGGGTCTTTAAGTTTAATATATTTATTAAGCTAAGAAAAGAGAGCTAATATTATATCTCTCTCTAAATAAGAAAGATAAAATAAATTTTATTCCTCTAACTTAATAAATAATAAGAAGTAGAATACTATATATAATACTATTTATTATATATAACTATTAAGAATTCCTCTCTTATTAAAGAACTTAATAGGGGTAGAAATTTTAAATTTTTTATTAAAAATTATCTAAATACCTAAGTTATTTTACTATATTATTTTTATAACTTTTATAAAGAGATATTAATAATCTCCTATAATAAAACTAGAAGTGCTTATTTTAAATAGAGTAGAGTATAATATTTAAAGTATAATAAAAGAGTTTAACTTCTTAGGAGTATAATTAAATATAAGTTAAATTAAGTAAGTTAAGTATTTATTAACTTTATATATATTATAATATAATTACTAAGAATATCTACTTTATAATTAGAGATATTATAATAATTTACTCTCTACTTTTAAGTATATTTATATAAGAACTAGTTATTAGAATAACTTAATTTAAATTAACTTCTTAAAAAGTCGCTATAGATAAAGATATATCTTTATAAATAGTTTAAATAGTAAACTAGG
Organism: Cladonia squamosa; assembly: GCA_947623385.2. Taxonomy (NCBI): domain Eukaryota; kingdom Fungi; phylum Ascomycota; class Lecanoromycetes; order Lecanorales; family Cladoniaceae; genus Cladonia; species Cladonia squamosa. The sequence continues at coordinate 414,513 of OX392392.1, read as the reverse complement.
TAGTAAATAAGCCTTTATTATAAATAAATATTAAAGTCTTTAAATATTATATTTAGCCTCCTATAGTTATACTACTAATTAGTAAATTATATTAATAATTAAGTAATAAACTACTTTTTAATAATTTATTTTTTCTATTACTTAAGTAATATTCTAAGTTACTAAAGATATATATTATAATATAGTAGAATCTAGTACTACTAATAATAATAAATAACTTATACTAAATAATATTAATATTAATTAAATAATTATAAATATTATCTTTTATTTTATATAGGAGAATCTATTTTTTTAAGATTCTTTAGGGTTATTTAGACCTCTAAGATAATCTAAACTTTTTAAGAAGTTTAATAATATCTTTAAAGTCTTAAATTTAACTCTAAAGATATAGATTTTTTTAAATCTATTCTATAATAATAAATCTTTAGATATAAAATAAGAAATAAAATATATTAAAAAAGAAACTTTCTTTTAAGATATTATTATATTTATTAATAAGATTAAGAATATAATTTATATAAAAGAGATAGAGTTTATATATAGAAACTTATAATTATATATTTATAATAAAACTCTTAAATAGTATATATTATAACTTACTAATAAAGAGAATAGCTAAGATTTAGATAAATAAGTATTTTTTCTAATAAAATATTTTAATTCTTTAAAGAATATTAGTATAGTATAGTTAATTAAGAAAAAATATATAATTAATAATACTATTTAATATAGAGAACTAAGAGAATATATAATAACTCTTATTTATATAAATAAGATAGCTAAGCTAGATACTATTTATAATTAATTTAATATTATATAAAATAGTTAAATATTAAATTTTAATTAAATATTAATATTTCTAAGCTTATTATTATATTTAATTAATTCTTAATAATAATAAACTAATAGAAATACTAATAGTAGTAAAAAGCTATAAGAATATACCTAATATTAATTTAATTACTATAACTATTTAAAATCCTTATTAAGATATATTATAAGTATAGTAAAATAATAACTATAATTAATACTCTAATCTAAGAGAAGTATTTAAATCTTTTAGCTCTAAATATTAAAATTCTAGAAACTAAAACTATTTAAAATAATAGCCTTTTATATCTATTTTTTAATAGAACTATACTTATACTTCTTAATAATATTAATAATATTATTTAAGTTATTAAAATTACTAATAATATTTAAAATAAGACTAGTAAGGCTTTTAATAAATATAATTTCTTATTTTAATTTTAAATATTTAGTAAGTATAACTTCCTACTCTATCTTAATTATACTAAATTATAATAAGACCTACTCTCTAGTAAAATAAATTAACTTTAAGATAATATAAAAATAACTTATTTCTTTATTATAATAACTTTACTAAACTATCCTAAAGAGCTTACTATATTATAATAGTAAAGAAGAATAAGAAAAATAATTAAGTAATAAATAATTAAGATTATTATTATAGAGAGGAGAACTTTAATATTAATAACTAGTAAATTAATAAAATAAGTTATAATAATATTAATATTAATTTTATTATTACGCTTTTTAAGATTTATTATAAATATAAATATTATAATAACTTTTTTATATTTTAAAATATATTATTCTCTTATCTTTAGAATAAATATTAGAAAGTATAAATTAATATAACTTCTACTTATATAAAATCTACTCTAGATACTACTATACAATTTATAACTTTAACCTTAATATCTCCTACTACTATACTAGAGACTACTATAGTCTTTATACTAAAATCTACTATATTAAAAACTTCTTTTATATCTACGCTAAAGTCTACTATATCTTATATTATAAAATCTATAGTATTACTAATTTAAATTTATACTATAAGATATCTCTTCTATAGTTTTAAATATATAACTACTAAAATTAATCTAATTATTAATAGGTTAAAATTAAGTATTTAATTTAACTCTAATTTTTTAATTATCTTTAAGGATTATAAGTTTCTTTAGTAATATATACTAAATATTTAATTTAAAGTTAAGTAAATATTAACTTATATTCTAATTTATAGCTTTAATAATAAGGTCTTAAAAACTTTAATTTTTAATAAATTAAATATTTTTATAGATAATATTAATAAGTTAAATTTAGTTATAATAAAAGTTATAATAAAGATATATATTATTAACTATTTTAAGATAAATATTTTAGTAGATACTAATATACTTAATATATATAATATTTTTTTAAACTTAAATATTTAAAAAGCTATTATTATTAAATATAATTATATTAAATTTTTAATATATTATATAACTAAACTATATTTCTAGTTATCTTAAATAATTAAAATATATTATATAATTACTATAGTATTTAATTTAATTATAGATATTTTTATAATATATTATAATATTCTCTCTAATAATTAAGATTTTCTTTTTAAATCTTAATTATACTATAAGTTAGAATATAAAGATAGAGTTTATATATATATTATTAATTTAAAGATATTATTTATTAAAATTAAAAATTCTATTTTTTATCTAGTAAAACTTTTAAAATATTATAGAATATTAGTATAAATAAAGTATAGTAAAAGTACTTTCCACTTATATATAACTTAGTACTAGAATATATATATAATCTTATATATAGAATTTAGAGAATTTATTATTATTTATTTATATAATTCTATATACTATAATAATAGTAGTAATAGCTTAGTTAGTTAAACTAAAGTAATTTAAGTACTATTAGTAACTTATTTATACTAACTACTTATTTTATAGTATTAATCTAGCTATCCTCTATACTTAGATTTATTTAAAAGTATTATTATCTAATTTTAAAGACCCTTATCTTAGATATTAACTTTGATAGCTATTAGTTTATTATTTCTATACTAGTCTATACTATAATCTAGTCTATTATTATATATATCTATCTATAACTTTAAATTTATTATAAGTAGTACTATAATTTTAGCTACCCTACTAGCTATTCTAATTTTTTATTATTTAGCGGCTTAAGTCTTAAGCCTAGTAACTTAAGTCTTAATTTTAATAATAAAAATATTAGAAATACTATATCTATAAGCTAATAATTAGGTAAGAAGAGAGTAATAGAATTTTTTTAAAAATTTTATCCTTTATCTTACTTTAGCCTACTAGTATAGTAGGAATAAAGTAGCTTTATAGATAAATAATCCTAACTATTTTAAATTAAGAAGGTACCTTCTACTTTTAAGTAATAAAATTTTTATCTTATTAAAATCTTTTTCTTTTTATATTCTACTTAAGTTTTTAATAGTTTATTAGCTTAGCTATAGCAATCTAATAATTAATATTTAAATATTACTATAATAGCTTTATAAGTTTAAAATAATATCTAAGCTAATATTCTTATTTTTATTTTTATTATAAAATTTATTTCTAAATACTATTATTAAAGCCTATTAACTCTAAGCTTTCTTAGATATAAGTTATATATACTATAATATAATTACTAAGAGTACCTACTCTATAATTAGAAATATTATAATAATTTATTCTTTACCTTTAAGTATATACTTATAAGAACTAGCTATTAAAATTACTTAATTTAAATTAACTTCCTAAGAAGTCTCTATAAATAAAGGTATACCTTTATAAGTAACTTAAGTAGTAAATTAGATAATAGATAAGCCTTTACTATAAGTAAATATTAAAGTCTTTAAATATTATATTTAACTTCCTATAATTATACTACTAATTAGTAAGTTATCTTAATAACTAAGTAATAAGCTATCTTTTAATAATTTATTTTTTTCTATTACTTAAGTAGTATCCTAAGCTATTAAAGATATATATTATAATATAATAGAGTTAAGTACTACTAATAATAATAAATAACCTATATTAAGTAATATTAATATTAACTAGATAATTATAAATACTATTTTCTACTTTATATAGAAGAATCTATTTCTTTAAGATCTTTTAAAGCTACTTAAATCCCTAGAATAATCTAGACTTTTTAGAAAATTTAATAATAATAATTTCTAAAGCTCTAGATTTAATCTTAGAGATATAGATTTTTTTAATCTATTCTATAATAATAAATTTTTAGATATAGGATAAGAAATAGAATATACTAGAAAAAAAACTTTCTTTTAGAATATTATTATATTTATTAATAAAATTAAGAATATAGCCTATATAAGAGAGATGGAGTTTATATAGGAACTTATAATTATATCTTTATAATAAAGCTCTTAAATAGTATATATTATAACTTACTAATAGAAAGAAAAGATTACTTATATATAGCTAAGATTTAGATAAATAGATATCTTTTTTAATAAAATATTTTAGTCCTTTAAAGAATATTAATATAATATAGCTAATTAAGAAGAAATATATAATTAATAATACTATTTAGTATAAGTAACTAAGGGAATATATAATAACTCTTATTTATATAGCTAAGATAGTTAAGCTAGATACTATTTATAATTAGCTTAATATTATATAGAATAGTCTAGATATTAAGTTTTAATTAAATATTAATACCTTTAAGCTTACTATAATGGGGGGGTTTAACTCCTTAGGGGTATAAATAGATATAAGTAAAGTTAAGTAAGTTAAGTATTTATTAGCTATAGACTCCTCTCTATTATATAAATTAAATATATAGAAGGAAATTCTAATAGTAGAAAAACTATTCCTTATATATTTACTTAAACTATACTAAGTCTTAGTATAATTTAATAGAGTTAAATACTAATCCTACTTAATTTTAAGAAGGTTTAATTATAATTAAATACTAATTATACTTAATCCTAAAGTTATACTTTAGGTTATACTTAGTTTATATAGTCTTTATTTTTATTTTTAACTTAATATAGGTTAGTCTATAATATTATTCTCTCTTTAAAATATAATTACCCTAATATAACTTAATAATCTAAATATTTCCTTTATACTACGCCCTTAAAAGCTTTTTTTTAAAGATTATTATATAAAGCTAATCTTATACCTAGATATAGCTAAGCTATTAAAATAATAGTATAGATACTATTAAGATAAATTACTTCCCTACTAAATTATAAAGGACTTAGATTATTATTATAAGTATATATAAATAGAAACTAAATATAGTTTTATTCTTTTAAATATTCTTAAGTAGAAATACTTACTAGAATATAAAAATTTCCTTAAATATAAGAAGAGTAAGTTTTTAGTAAGAATAGTTAGAGTCTTATTTAAGATTAACTCTATTAAGTTTAAGAAAGATAAGATAATAAAGTAAGAGTTAGAGAATATTATAGCTTAGGAAAAGGAGAAAGAGAAGAGAATAATAATACTTTCTTAGATTAGTACTAGACCTTTATAAGCGCTAAAGGTAGCTCCTATATATTCTCTAAGTTATTATAGTCTAACTACTTAACTAGATACCTCTATTTTCTATTAATCTTTTAGTAATCTAGAATTTCTTTAATATTATACTCTTTATTATTCTTATCTAGGAGGAGAGATACTATTTATAATAATATTTAGAGGTCTACTTTTTCTAGTAATAATATATAAAATATATTATACTTTTTTATTAGTTTTAATAGATTTAATATATAATCTATATCCCCTCTATATTCCTTAACTAGGAAAGGACTAAGCTTTATATAATTAAGCTTATTACTAAGCTTATTAATTTTAAAGTTCTTATAAAAAAAATATATCTTATTCTCTTTAAAAATATTTAGACCTTCTAAGTATTTTTAATTATAATATATTATTAAGTATTTACTTAGAAACTATAAATCCTTTTATAATTTTTAATAAAGATAGCTTATTTTTTAGGTTATTATAATAGCTTATTATATTTTAAATATATAACCTTTTAATAATAATATTATATAGGGTTTAAATCTATAATTAGCTTAATATAGTATTATTCTAATAAGGTTTTATAAGGATCTATTATATATTATTTATATATTAGATAGATACTAAACCTAATTATTCTATTAATAATTTATATAATATTAAAAATATTATTTAAGTATTTAGTTAGTTTACTTTATCTAACTATCTATTTATAAGTAAAATACTATACTTATTTTTATCTTAATTCCTATTATATCTATTAATAATCTCTAAAATTTAGAGGTAAAGAGTTTATTTTAGTTTAAGATAATTTTATCTAGAAGTTTATAGTTAACTACTACTATTCTAAAAAATATATAAGCTAGATTTTCTATATTTAAGACTTCCCTATATAATAAAAAATATACTAATTTAGTTAATTAATTATTAATTATTAATATTATATTATATTCTACCTTTATTAGTTATTTTTTTAATTTTAGGAGTTTAATAATAAAATCCTATATAATATTCTTCTAGGCTTAATTTAGAAAGTTAGTTAATTTTATTTCTCTATATAGTTTATATTAGGCATATTTTATCCTAATATATATATTATATTAAGTAATTTTATCTTTAATATATTTCCTTATCCTTAGGAAATAGAAGTTTTATAATAATTTTTTAAAAGTCTTCTTAATCCTCTAATAACCTCCTAAGGACTCTATTTTATAGTAGATTTTAAAGATCTCTATATATATAGATATTAGAATATAGATCCTTCCTAAAAATAAAAGAAGTCTTAAATTTATTTTACTAAATCTATTATAGCTATTAATATCTTTAAGAATTTTAATTATTATTTTATCTTTCTATAAATTTACTAATATTTATTAAGTAAGTTTTTTAATTTCTATTATTATAATTACTATAATATAGAGTTCTACTTTATTTAATTATAATAATCTATCTTTATTTTATATTAATATAGCTTTAAAACTTTATTAGATATTCTCTATATAATTAACTCTTCTACTAAGTATATTTATAGTATTATTCTTACTACTCTTAATATATTTAATTTTAAAATTAAATATTATTAACTCCTTATATTAATAAGCTAGATATCTATTTAGCTCCTTTATTAATAAGAAATATATTAAGTTCTTATAATTTAATAGGATTTAAACTTAATATTTAATTTCTTCTAAATAAACTTTTTATATATAAAATATATCTACTATAATAAGTAATTTCTTATTATATATTAGATATCTAAACTTAATATTTTATAATTTCTTACTATAAAATATAATAGGGTACTAATATTCCTTCCTCTTTTTAATAATACTAGTATTAGTCTATATAGACTAACTTATTACTACTCTTAATATATTATTTAAGGTATTAATATAAACTTTAATAAAGAGTTTTAAGTTAAATTAATAAAGTATAGGACCTAAAGTAAACTACTTTTTTAAAATTTAAAAAGAAGCTTCTACTTTCTTTTCCTATATAAATAATACTTTATTATATATTAAGCTTATTAGAGGTTCTATAGTCTTATTATAATCCTTAATAAATTTTTAATAGAAGTTTATAAATTTAAGAAAAGATTAGACTTCTTTCTTATTAATTAATATAAGCTACTTAATTATATTTTTAACTTTATTAGGATTTATCTTAATCTCTTTATTTAAAATAATAAAGCCTAGGAATTTTACCCTTTTTTAATAAAATTTATATTTTATTATCTTAAGTTATAAACTAGCTTTTTTAAGTTTTTATAATATTTTATATATATATTTAATATATTCTTTAAAAGTATTAGAGTAAATAAGGATATTATTTATATAGACTAATATAAACTTATCTAAATACTCTTTTAAGATATTATTAATATATGTCTAAAATATAGTAGGGGTATTAATTAGACTAAATAGTATAATAAGATACTTATATAAGCCTTATCTTATATAGAATACTATCTTCTATTTATCTCCCTTTTTTATTCTTATTTAGTTAAATACTTTTAGAATATTAAACTTAATAAATTACTTCTTCTTTTAAAGCTTATCTTAGAGCTCTTTAATTAAGGGTAGAAAATAACTATTTTTAATTATTATATTATTAAATACTTTATAATTTATATATAACCTTAATCCTTTATCTACTTTTAGTATAAATAGGATAGAGTATTCTATTAATAACTAAGATTTCTAGATAAAGCCTTTAACTTTATTTTCTTTAATATATTTTATAAGGGCGACTACCTTATCTTTTAATAATAAATATATTAGCTTCTTTATAGGTTTTTTACCTAGGATTAGCTTAATCTTATAGTTTTATAATTAGTACTTAGGAAAAACTTTATTAAAGCTTTCTTCTTAAAATAAGTTTCTATATTTTATATATTTGTTGGGTAATTTTATATAAGTAGTATTATTAATAATAGTAACTTAACTCTATAGTACTATTATATTTTTTTTTTAGAAGTTATTCTTTATTTCCTCTACTATTTATATAATAATATTAGGATATAAATATTTCTATATCTAAAAAATTTAGTTTAGAATACTATTTTTAAATATTAATATATTAGAACTCTATCCTATTAATAGGTTAACCTTTTATAATTAGGGAGTTTTAAGAGTAATTTTATCTACTCCTTCTCTTAATATTAAATAGAAGCTATACTTTTTATATTATTTTTTTATTTATAAACTAATAAGCTTAATTATTTAATCTATCTTTCTAATTATAAAATAGTTAAAGTTTATTAATATATATAATATATATTATATAGTTAGGATTCTATACTTTTATATAAAATTAGAATTAATTAGATCTTTATTTAACTTACTATTAATAATTACTTAAACCTAGTATTTTATAATCTTTACTTAAAATCTAAATTAGATATTCCCTTATAATCTAATTATAGTAATTTATTTAGCTTTTAAATAAATCTTATTAATTAGCCTATTTATTAGAGGACCTTTTTATTTTTTAAATCCTCCTCTTTATTTAATTCTAAGATAGTAGATAGTCTATCTAAAAATTTAGTATCTAAAATTAGTTTCTCCTATAATAGTAAGACCTTAATATTATTTATAAGTATTTAAGCCTTATCTTATATATACTAAGGTATAAGATATTTATTTAATAATAAAACTAATCTATCTTTTAGAAACTTAAATCCCTTAAGGATATATATATAAACTATATTTAATAAGTCTATATAGCTATTCCCTCTTAATATCTATTAGATTTTAATAGTAATTAGTATTTTAATAGTTACTAGTTTATTTATCTTATTATAAGTAATCTTTCTAATTATTATTTTAAAGATTTCTTTAAATTTTTCTATTAATACTAGCTTCTATATATTTTTTAATAATAAGATTATTTTATATATATTTAATAATTTAATTAGTATATTTATAGATTATTTTATAAATATTTTAATTATCTATCTTTCTATTTTTTTTAGCTTATAATAGAGATCTATTACCTATTTTTCTATATAATATATTTATTACTCCTAGATATTAGCTATCTCTTTTTAAACTTAGACTATAATATAGTATTATATCTATAACTTCTTTAAATTATTATTTAATTCCCTAAAGAGTAAAACTTTATTATTTAAAGCTTTATTTAAAAATAGTTATTTAATCTATTTTTAGTCTAGAAAGTTATATACTTTCTTATTTATAATTATTATTTAAAACTTATTTTCTAAATACTCTCTTAATTCTTTAAAGAAGTAACTACTTCTTTTTTTTTTACTTTAGTAGATTTAGTACTAGTTATTATAATATATAATCTAGAATAAACTATTATACTCTATCTTTTTTTTAACTTATTTAAAAATATCCCTTTTTTAAGAGTCTATTATAATTAGTTTTAAGGTATTTATAAACTAGATAGCTTTTTAGAAGGGGCTATTTCTTTCTTTTATAATAGCTATCTATTCTTATTATAAGTATTTATTCTTATAGTATCTTTTTTTATAGTAGTTATAATACTTTATTTATAATAAGTCCCTAGTCTTCTTTCCCTTTTTAGCCTTATAAGGGGGTTTTTAATCTACTACTAAAATATTCTTCCGCCTATTAAGCTTACTTTCTAAATTAGAAGTCTTCTTTTTTATTTTTCTTTTATATAGCCTATTATTAATAGTATAGGTTATTTAAATAAATATAGATATATTCTAAAGCTATAATATCCTTATTAGCTTATCTTTAATTTCTTTACTTAGCCTATTATAATATACTACTATCTTAATAGTAGTATTCTAATAAATCTTTACTAATAAGGCTTAGAACTTAACTATATACTTAATTATAAACTTCTTCTAATAGAGATAAGTTATCTTTCTCTTTATTTTCTATTCTTTAATATTATTTTTAAATAAAGCCTTAAGAATCTTCTTAATATAATTATATTTATTAAAGAACTTAGTAATATTATCTAATATATATTAGAGGTCTTAAAGTTTAATATATTTATTAAGTTAAGGGGAGAGAGCTAATACTATATCTCCCTTTAAATAGAAAAGATAGAATAAGTTCTATTCTTTTAATATAGTAAATAATAAAGAGTAGAATACTATATATAATTCTACTTATTATATATAGTTATTAAGGGTCCCTTTTTTATTAGAAAATTTAGTAGAGGTAGGGACTTTAAACTTTTTCTTAAAAATTATTTAAATATTTAAGTTATCCTACTAGGCTATCTTTATAGTTTTTATAAAGGAGTACTAATAATCTCTTATAATAAAACTAGAAGTACTTATTTTAAATAGAGTAGAGTATAGTATTTAAAATATAATAAGAGGGTTTAACTCTGTAGGGTATAAATAGATATAAGTAAGATTAAGTAAATTAAATATCTATTAACTATAGACTCCTCTCTATTATATAAGTTAAATATATAAAAGGAAATTCTAATAGTAGAAAAACTATCCCTTATATATTTACCTAAATTATACTAAGCCCTAATATAATTTAATAAGGTTAAGTACTAATCCTACTTAATTTTAAAAAGGTTTAACTATAATTAAGTATTAATTATATTTAATTCTAAAATTATACTCTAGGCTATATCTAGTTTATATAGTCTCTATCTTTATTCTTAACCTAATATAGGTTAGCCCGTAACACTTACTACTATACTTAATTAATTTCTTATAGTAATAAATTAATAGAAATATTAGTAATAATAAAAGGCTATAAGAATATATCTAAATATTAATTTAACTACTATAAATACTTAAAATCCTTTTTAAGGTATATTTTAAGTATAGTAAAATAATAATTATAGTTAATACTCTAATTTAAGGGGAGTATCTAGGTCTTTTAGCTTTAAATATTAAAATTCTAGAAATTAAAACTATTTAAGATAATAGCCTTTTATACCTACTTTTTAATAGAATAATATTTATAATCTATAGTATTAATATTATTAAGAAAATTAGTCTTATAGAAACCTACTATTATAAAGATAGAGCTATTAAAGCTATTAAAATTATTAGTCTTACTCTTAATAATAACTCTCTACTCTATTATAACCTTATTAAATTATAGCTAGATTAATCTTAGGCTAATAAAATAAATTAGGTTCTTACTAATATAATAATATCCTATCTTACTATAATAATACTATACCTTTTTATTAGAGGGTATATTATACTATAGTAGTAGATAAGAGTAAGAAGAATAAATAAGTAATAAATAAGTAAAAATATTATTATAGAGAAAAGAATTTTAATATTAATAACTAATAAACTAATAAAGCGGGTTATAATAATATTAATATTAATTTTATTATTATTTTCTCTAAGATTTACTATAAATATAAATACTATAATAACTCTTTTATATTCTAAAATATACTATTCTCTTATCTTTAAGATAAATATTAGAAAGTATAAATTAATATAACTTCTACTTATATAGAGCCTACTCTAAATATTATTATATAATTTATAACTTTAATTTTAATATCTTCTACTTTTATATTAAATACTACTTTTATCTCTATAATAAAGTTTATTATACTAGAAACTATTATTATCTCTATACTAAAACTTACTATATTAAAAACTTCTTTTATATTTATACTAAAGCCTACTATATCTTATATTATAGAATTTATAATATTACTATTTTAAGCTTATATTATAGAGTACCTTTTCTATAGCTTTAAATATATAACTATTAAAATTAGTCTAACTATTAATAGGCTAAAACTAAGTATTTATTTTAACTCTAATTATCTAATTATTTTTAGAAATTATAAGTTCCTTTATTAATATATACTAGACTTTTAATTTAAAATTAAGTAAATATTAACTTATATTCTAATTTATAGCTTTAGTAATAAGGTCTTAAAAACTTTAAAATTTATTAATTAAAATATTTTTATAGATAGTACTAATAAGTTAAGTCTAACTATAGTAAAAGTTATAATAAAAGTATATATTATTAACTATTTTAAGACGAATATTCTAATAAATACTAATATATTTAATATATATAATATTTCCCTAAACTTAGGTACTTAAGAAGTAGTTATTACTAAATATAATTATATTAAAAATTTAATATACTATATAGCTAAACTATATTCCTAGCTATATTAGGTAATTAAAATATATTATATAATTACTATAGTATTTTATTTAATTATAGATATTCTTATAGTATACTATAATACTTTCTTTAATAATTAAGATTTTCTTTTTAAACCCTAATTATACTATAAGCTAGGATATAAAGATAGAGTTTATATATATATTATCAATTTAAAGATATTATTTATTAAAGTTAAAAATTCTATTTCTTATTTAGTAAAACTTTTAAAGTATACTAAATTAGGTATTATTATAGAATATAATAAATATAGCTACTATATAGTTTCCTAAAAGATAAAGACTTTAACTATTTATAGATAATATAACTTTAAGTAATTTAATTTAATTTTAATAAGTTTAGAGATTTTAATAATATCTATATATATAAACCCTAGTAAAGAATACTAGCTACTAAATAGTATTATAGTTTATAGTAATAATAATTCTACTTATATCCTTACCACCTTTATTATAAGTTTTAAAGATATTTTTATTAATATTAGGAAGATAGTTAATATCCTTAAAGCTTAATAAATTTAAGATATAATTAAAAGTTTTAAGAATATATCCTCTTAGCTAAAAGGATAAATAAGTTATAGATAAAACTTTTAATAAGCTATATATATAAAAGAAGCTCTACTTTATAGACTAGTCTACTATTTTTAGTTAATTTTATTTTATAATTTAGAGAGAAACCCCTTAAGGTAAAAAAGAATATATAGTTATTAATATTTAGGGTTTAAATATTATTAAAGATAATAGTTACCTACTATTATTATAGATAAATATAATTTCCCTTATAATAAGCGGTAAATTTATCTCTATAATTAATATAGTAGAGTATTTTTATTAGTTTTATATAAAACCTAAAGATAGATATAAGCTTATAATTATTAATTATTAGAGATAAGAAGAGTTAATAGTAGTATTAATAAAATATAAAGATTTACTTCTATATATATAAAAATAAATTAATTTAATACTTTAATCCCTCTATATTTTTATAAGAGTATTTATAAATAATATTATAATATTTAGTTATACTTTAGAAAAATATATCTAGTACTTAATATAATTATTTATATTACTTAGGACTAAAAGTATCTTTTTAATATTAATAAAGTTATATTTTAAGTACCTATTAATTTTATTTCTAAGATAATATATTAACTCTTTAAGAATAATAACCTTTAATACTACCCTTAGATTTCTTACTAGTTTTTAAGAATTAAAGATATTTTTAAGCTTTATAAATTAACTATATATATCTATATCTTAATATATTTAAAGAGTATAACTATTATAAAATAGAAAAACTTAATTTATAAAAGAAATACTTAAGTTTACTTTTTTTATTATTAACTTTTTTACTAGCTTTATTATAGAGTCTAGGAGTAGTTTAACTACTAAATAACTTTCTAATTTATTATAGAAATAAATATTATCTTAATTATAATATAAATTTATAAGAGAGGAGCTAGAGGTATTTTAAAATTTTTAGAATATATTTAAGGTGCTAACCTTCTTTATATATTTTAATTAAAATTAATAACTCTATATTAATTTAGATATATTTAAGGTTTAGGGCTTTATTATAATAATCTATTATAAAACTAATAATAATAATATAATAAGAAGTATAGTTTAATCTATTATATTCTTAAATAAAAATATTAATATAGCTAAGAGAAATTATTAGTTAATAGAACTTAAAGTTACTAATATTATTTAAATTATTAAGAAGATATAATATATAATAGACTTTATAAAAAGAGTATTAATTATTATCTTTATTAATTATTCTATAATAATATTAATCTTAAGATAAATAACTTTATTAATATCTTTAATAAATAAATTAAATCTTTATCTTATATAAGTTTTTTAATACTTATTATTATTTAATTTATTTATATAGTATAAATTAGGCGCTTTAAATATAGTACTAGATACTCTTTTTTATTTATAAGTATAAGTTAATATTTTAATAGTAAAGAAGTTAGATATTCTAAACTACTTTTATAAAAATAAGATTATACTTAGCTTATCTAAATATAATATATTTTTATTAGAAATCTTTATATACTATACTATTTTAGTAAAGATAATAGATAATTTTAAGTAATATATAACTTAAGCCTATATAAAGGATAAATATTAGAAGAAAGCTTTAGATATTTTTAAAAATAATAAAAAAAATCTTTTAAAGGGATTTTATTTTTAAATTAAGAATAGTTTAATTTATCTTATTAATAAAAAGAGTTATAAACGCCTATATATTCTTAAAGCTTTATAGTAAGATATCTTTAAAATAGTATATAATAATAACTTTTATAGTAGATATTATAGAATATATAACTAAATTACTTTATTATTATTTATTAGATATTTATTAAAGTATTTATATATTTATATTATATACTATCTAAGTTATTAGCTTAATTAAACTTAATATTATTTTATATATACCTAAATTATATTTAATCTTTACCCTTATTATACCTTTCTATACTATAGCTATTAACTTTATTATTATCTTACTAGAATATATTAAGTTTAATACTTTAATAATAATTATTTATAAGGCTATAAAGTATAATTTATTAATCCCTAATATTAAAAAGTAGACTATAATTATCTAGGTAAATATATTTATTATTAATTTAATAAGATATAACTAGGGCATACTATTAACTATTATTAATAATTAAGATTTAAAATTTATAGACTTATTTTAGCGTAAAATCTTTACTAAGATAAATATAGAAATATTTACTTTAACTATTTAATATCCCTAAATAAATAGCTAGTCTAAATATATAAATTAAATTATTAAAATTATACTAAGGTTTTTCTTATCTTTTAAGGAGTAAGATTAGATAGTAGTACTTTTATACCTTTAAGAATCCCTTAATAATACTATTTATTTAATAGGCTTTACTTTAAATAATTTAGTATATAGCTTCTAAATTAAAAAAGGGATTAATCTATTAAATAAATTAGATTCTAATATATAGAACTTAAATTATTTCTATATTATTAAGAAATAAGAGACTAAAGATATAATAGTATTTATTAATATTACTATTAAATTATATTATAATAAGTTATATAAATCCCTTTATTTATATATAGGTATTTTAGTCTTTCTATGTTTTTACTATAGCTATAAAATACCTAGTATATACTATAAATATTTAAATTAGTATATTAGTCCCTTTAAAATCCTTAAAAAGGTAGATAAGCTAGCTTATTATCTTAAGCTTTTATTAAATATATATATATACCCTATTATATCTATAGCTTAAATAGAATTAGTTTTAAATCTTATTAAAAATCCCTATTACTATCTTCTATTATTATTTAATTTAATAAAGAAAGAAAATTAGAATCTTATTAATTCTTTATATAAAATTAAGAGGTTCCTAGATAAGGAACTTAAAAAAGATAAATATTTAATAAAATAAAAGGGTTATAGTAATAAGTATAATATCTAGTACCTACTCTATACCCTTAGTAATATAGAGGAATTTATAAAAAAGTTTAAGAATTACTACCCTACTTACTAGTAAGTAGTAGCCTTAGTATACTATATACCCTTAGCTTTAAATTCTTCTATACCCTTTACTATAATAAATATATTACTATTTACTACTTTAATAGCCCTTATAATAATATTTATTATAACTCCTATAGTAGATTTTACTATCTTTATAGCTTTACTAGCTACTCTATTTATAGCTCCTGCTATAGCTAGCAAAGCTATAATTCTTATAGCATCGCTACTACACTAGTATAAGCGCCTTAGGAAGTATGCTAATTAATATATATATCTATTTTATAGCGTTTATATATAGCGGCATAGCTATAAGGACGCAGCCTTTTTTCTCTTTTTTAATAATATTATTATAGAATATTAGTATAGGTAAAGTATAGTAGAAGTACTTTCTACTTATATATAACTTAGTACTAGAATATATATATAATCTTATATATAGAACTTAGAGAATTTATTATTATTTATTTATATAATTCTACGCACTATAATATAAAATATATTAAGTTAAGTATTATTATAGAATATAATAAATATAGCTACTATATAGTTCCTCTAAAAATAAAGACTTTAACTATTTATAAGTAATATAACTTTAAATAAACTAATTTAATTCTAATAAATTTAAAGACTTTAATAATACTTATATATATAGAGCTTAATAAAGAATATTAGCTACTAAATAGTATTATAGTTTATAGTAATAATAATTCTACTTATACTCTTATTATAAGGTTTAAAGATATTTTTACTAATACTAGAAAATTAATTAATATCTCTAAAACTTAATAAATACTTATTAAATTTAAAGTAAAGATATAATTAAAAGCTTTAAAAGTATATCCTCTTAATTAAAAGAATAAATAAGTTATAAATAAAACTTTTAATAAGTTATATATATAAGAGAAGCTCTACTTTATAAATTAATCTACTATCTTTAACTAACTTTATTTTATAATTTAAAGAGAAATCTCTTAAGATAAAAAAGGATATATAGTTATTAATATTTAAGACTTAAATATTATTATTAAAGATAATAATTATCTACTACTATTATAAATAGATATAATTTTTTTATATAATAAGCTATAAATTTATCTCTATAGTTAATATAGCAGGGTATTTTGATTAGTTTTATATAAAACTTAAGAATAAATATAAGCTTATAATTATTAGTTATTAGAGATAAGAAGAGTTAATAGTAATATTAATTATTAAAATTTAGGACTAAGATCGCTAAGTAAGCGAAGCAAGTTAAGCGAGTCTTAGTACTAAATAAGATCTTGCTATAGGATAGATCTCTTTCTAATAATAATAATAATATAATAAGGTGTTCTATCCTATACTTTTAACTAGTTATAAGCCTAGAATTATAGAGTATATATCTAGCTATATAGATATTTAGATGTAGTTTACTTAGCTTAAAAAGCCCTATAAAAATATAGATATAGAAATCTAATAAAGTTATAAGTAGATTTTAGTAATTAATAGCCCTATAGTAAAATAATCTTATAGTAGATAAAATAATAAAGTTATTATTAAATAAAGTATAGTATTATCTTTAAGTATCTTTCTATTACTTAAAATATAGGGGCTAATTATATAGGGGCTATTTACTATAAAAATAGGGGGTTAAAGAGCTAGCTTAATAAAAAAATTAGATACTAAGCTATATTAAGCTAGTATATTATAATATTAATTTTATTTATAAAATACTAAATAATACTCGTCTCTAAATAGTAATAAAATATAAATATTAGATTAATATTAATATATAAATTATAAATATAATTATCTATATTAGGATAATATATCTTATAGCTAAATATCTAGCTAAGAACTATTTTTTAAATATTAAAATTAAAAAGGCTAAAAATCTTAGTCCTTATTTAAATTTAAAAGAAGAAATATTAATAGTAGATATAACTAGCCCTCTAATTAAATAATAGTAGTAAAGATATAAAATACCTACTTACTTTAAAAATAATATTAATTTATTAGAAAATCCCTTATTTAATTTATTATTTTAAGTTTAGAATATTTTAGTTTTAATATCTATATTTATATTACCAATATTATTTATATTATTTATTTTATATTATTTAGTAAGGCTTTAATATTTTAGATTATTAAAGCTAAGCCTCTTATATCTACTATCTATCTTAATTAAAGAAAATTGTTTTTATTAGAAGGAGATATATTATTTAAGATATTTATTTAAATAAGATTTTATATATTTTAACTACTCCTATATAAAGACTAAATTAATTTATTAATATAGATATAAGAATTTAAAATACTAATTTATAAATTAGTTTAATAGATTCTCTATTTTTAATTATTTAATTAATAATTTAATCTTAAAGATATCTAGTAATACTAAGCTTTATAATTTATAAGTAAAAGATATTTAATACTACTATTATAAGTAAGCTAACTATTATTAAAATAAGTTTACTATTTTATATTTTAAAACTTAAGGGCCCTGAGGGCTATTAGGGCTAGAAATAGAAAATATAATAATACCTTATTTATAATATATTTTAGGATTAGATTAAAGAAGAAAATAAAGATATTTTTATAATTAAAATATTAGAGTTAGCTGCTAATAGTAGTAACTAGATAATAATAACTATAGTAATAAAAGTCTTAGTATTAGAAATAAAAAAATAGAAAAAGGGCTATTAAATTACTTATAATACTATTATCTTATAACTTAGAACTAATTATATTAATAATTTTAAAAATAAAATTAATATATATAAGCTTTAGAATAGGATTAATAAGAATTATAAATTTATAAAATCTAAAATATTAAATAACTTTTATTAATATCTAAATACTTTTATCCTAATATTTTATAAAGATATAATTAATTATATAGGCTAATTTAAAAATACTTATAATAAGATTATAAATATTTATTTAAAGCTTTATCTTAAAATAAATTATTTAATTTGTTATTTCTATACTAGCCTAGATAAAGATTATTTTATTAATTATACTTAAACTTATAAAGCTATTTAAAAGAATAAGTTAATTTATATTTTAAAATGTATTATAACTTAGTTTATCTAGACTATCTATAACTTAATTATTATAAGGAATAAAGGTAGTATTATCTTTATAACTTAATAATACTTTAAAATATATATAGTATTAATAAATTTTATTACCCTATTAGCTTAGCTAGGTATAGTATTTAAACTAAATATCTATATTATTTAAAAGCTTATCTACTAGTATACTTACTATAAAAAGCCTTATTATATTATAACTAATTATAATAATCTTACTAGGAAAAAAAATAGAGATAGTAATAAAAATAGATATAATAAAAATAAATATAAAGAGAATAATAAGTTTAAAGGAAAGAAGGATAAAGATAAATATAAAAATAAATAATTTAGGAGTACCTTAGAGGAAAGGGCTTGTTTAGAAATAGCCTATTAATTATTTGTTAACAATCGATTGTGTTGAGCGGTAT
The DNA here is from genome assembly GCA_947623385.2 of Cladonia squamosa. Taxonomy (NCBI): domain Eukaryota; kingdom Fungi; phylum Ascomycota; class Lecanoromycetes; order Lecanorales; family Cladoniaceae; genus Cladonia; species Cladonia squamosa. The sequence continues at coordinate 394,996 of OX392392.1, read as the reverse complement.
GTTAATGGTAAAAGAAGATAAACGGGGGCTTGACTATCTATCTATTAAGCCCCTATTAATAGTTAATAAATACCTATCGACAAACTGTTGAGTAGCTGTTCGACAGCTGTTTATATATTATTTAAATATTAAGCCCCTATTAACAGGCTGTTTAACAGCTATTTAGATTGTAATAGCCTGTTAACAGGGGCTTGATAGATAGTTAAGCCCCTATTTATCTTCTTTTGCTATTAACATACCACTCAACACAATTGATTGTTAATAGATAATTAATAAGCTATTTCTAGACAAGCCCTTTCCTGTAAGGTAATTTAAGCTTAAATAAAGCCTAGATTACCTTTAATATTAAATTTTATTATATAACTTATTATTAAGTACTAGATTCTACTTACTTATAATATATTATTATAATTAAAGAGTTTTTTATTAAGTATACTAAGCTCTTAAAAAATAATATATTAGCTATTAAAGGTATTATAGACTATAAAGTATCTATTAATATTAATAAAGTATAACTAATAATAGTTATTAATAGTTATAAGAGAAAATTAATCTTTATTAATATTATTTATATATCTAATATACTACTAAATCTAATTTTAATAAATTAGCTTAATTAAATAAGCTATCTTATAAACTTTATTACTAAGAGTTTATTCTATACTATTAAATTTAATTCTTAAAGTATTATTACCTAATAATAAGCTAATAATCTTTACTATTTAAATTTATAGGAGCTAAAAGTTTTACTTTTATCTAATTAAAAGATATTAAGGCTATTAAATTTAATTAATAGCCCTATTCTAACTCTATCTAATAAATTATTAGATTTAAATATTAATACTAAATAACTAAGTTAAAAGATTATAAGTAAGGCTATTAATTAATAGTCTACTTAAATAAGTTATTTAAGCTATTAAAATATTAAGCACCTTATAAAAATATTAAAAGGTATTAATTTTATTAAAATATTAAAAGTAAAGAACCTCTATAAATTATATATAATAGTTAAAGATAAGATTAGTAGATATAAATTTTATATTTATCTTAAAAGATACCTACTAAATTTAGTTTATTTTAATTTAATAGACCCTTTTAACTATAGCTTAAAAAGAGGTAGATACTTTATTATCTTCTTAAATAACTATGATAAGTACTTAGAGATAAAAATCTTAGAAAGAAAAAATAATACTTATATAGCCTATTTATATTATATTACTTAAAATAAGTATAGTAATATTAAAATCTATTATTTTTAAACTAATTATAGTAGTAAATTTTTTAACTACTAATTTAATAACTTAATCTTTATATTAATTAAGATATTATATAGGAGCTAGTAATTCCCTCTAATCTATAAATAAATAGGGTTATTAAGTAATTAGATTAATAGCTTTAAGATATAATATCTATTATTTTATAAAATACTAAGCTTAATAAAGATCTTTAGTTAAAACTTATTCTAATAGCTAATTATTTTTATAATTACTATCTTATAGTCTTATTAAATAAAATATCTTATAAGGCTTATATTAGATTAAAACTATAACTTAAGTATATATAGTAATTAAAAATAAAAGGCTAAATAATTAAAAAAAGCCTATAATAAGCTAAGTAAAAGACTAATAATATATAGTAAAGAGCTATTTAATAAATTATAAAGATAATTATATTTATTAAATACTTATTAATAATAAGATCTAGTAGATATATAAAATTAAGTAGTTTAAAAAAAAGATATTAAGGCTTTAGATTCTACTATAAAAGGGGAGAACTTATAGTTAAAATTTAATTTAGTAGTAAAACCCTTACTTTTTTAACTAATAATAATAAATATTAATAATATAGATAAGTTATTACTCTATAATACTTTATTATTAATAGCTTAACTACTACTAATAGTTATTAGGCTACTACTAGTAACTATTATAACTATAGAAGTTAATTATATAGATAATTTAAGAAGTAATATAAATATATCTAAATTAGAAATATCTTTATTACTATTTAATAGCTATTTATATTTAGAATAATAAGATTTTTTATTAAATCCTCTCTTATACTATACCTATCTTATAAATATAGTTAATATAGAAGTTTATAAACTAAATATTTATAAGAAAGCTATTAAAAATAATTTTAATATAAAAAAATAATAGGAGATAATATAAGATAAGTATTAGTTTTTAGTAGAAAATAAGATATAAATACTAATTATTAGCTATTCTTTTAATTAGAAAGCCCTATAAGATAAATAGATATGTATTTTAAAATAAGGCCTAATAAATAAGATTATTAGATATAAAGCTTATTAAATAATAAAAAACTTTAAATAATAAGAAAGAGTTAATTATAATAAGATCTTTATATTAGTAGTTAAACTAATAAGTTATAAGACTATATTTATTATTATAACTACTAATAATTAAGATTTAAAGTAGATAGATATTAAAACTACTTTTTTTTATAAAATAATAAAAGAAGAAATTTATATTAAATTATTATAGGGTTTTTATAAAAGGAAAGATATCTATAAGTTATTAAAAATTTTATATAGTTTAAAATAGTCACCTTAGGTCTAGTATATAATTTTTACTAACTTTATAAATAAATTAAGTTTAGAATTTATTAATACTAATTATAATATTTTTATTTATTATAAGACTAGTATTCTAGTTATTTTATATATAAATAATATTCTTATTACTAGCTGTTTTAAGATTAAGATTTAATAAATAAAAAATATTCTTAATAAATATTTTTATATAATTAATCTAGGTCTCTATAATTATTATCTAGATATAATAGTTAATTAAGATTATTAAAACTATATTATTTATCTAGATTAAGAAGCTTATATTAAGTACTTTCTTAAATAATATAGTATATAGGATTATAACTTAATATTTATTTTAATAAAAATCTTATTAAAGCTAATACCTATAAAGGATAGCTATAAGGCTTTAATAAAATATTAAAAAAAATATTAATTTATTATAGAATTACTAATATATACTATACTAAATACTTAATTTAATATTATATATATTATATCTATTATCTCTTATTTCTTATTTAATTTTACTAAAATTTATATAGGAGCTATAAAATAAATCTTTTAATATTTTTATTTAATTATATATTAGTAATTTATTTATTAAGGGTCTTTAAATAATTTTATAAACTATGTTAATTTTAATTAAATAATTAATTAAATAGTTTAGTAATTAACTACTAAGTATATCTTCTATATAAGTAGTACTATTATTAGCTAGTAATTTAAATAATAAGTAATAATTACTCTTTCTATTTATAAGGCTAAATATATAAGTAAGATATAAGTAACTAAGAAAATTATCTAACTTAATATTTTTTTAAAGTAGATTAAATATAATAAGTTTTCTAAGCTAATTATAATCTATAGTAATAATTAGAGGGTAATTATTTTAGTTAAAAATTTATAATTCTATAGCTAAATAAAGTATATTAATATTACTTACTATTTTATATAAGAGAAGATTATTAATAGATTAATAAATCTTTATTATATATTTATTAAAAGGTAGATAGCTAATAGCCTAACTAAATCTCTATTATATAAAAAGTTTAAGGTATTTTAAAAGCTTCTAAAGCTAGAAGAACTACTAATTTAAAAATTAAAATAAAGAATATATATTAGCTAGTTAGTAGTTAGTAGCCCTATAATACTTAAGTAGAAGTGTTAAAATTTAGGGCTAAGACTACTAAGTAAGTAAAGTAAGCTAAGTAAGTCTTAGTACTAAATAAGATCTCACTATAGGGTAGACCTCTTTCTAATAGTAATAATATAATAAGGTGTTCTACCCTATACTTTCAATATTAATAAGATATAAAGGTTTATCTCTATATATATAAAGATAAATTAATTTAATACTTTAACTCCTCTATACTTTTATAAGAGTATTTATAAATAATATTATAATATTTAATTATATTTTAGAAAAATATATTTAGTATTTTAAATAACTATTTATATTACTTAAAATTAAAAGTATTTTTTTAGTAATAATAAAGTTATATTTTAAGTACTTATTAATTTTATTTTTAAAATAATATATTAACTTCTTAAAAATAATAACCTTTAAGGAAAAAATTTATATAATTATTACTCTTAGATTTCTTAGTAGTTTTTAAGAATTAAAGATATTTCTAAGTCTTATAGATTAGTTATATATATTAATATTCTAATATATCTAAAAAGTGTAACTATTATAGAATAGAAAAACTTAACTTATAAAAGAAATATTTAAGTTTATTTTCTTTATTATTAGTTTTTCTATTAGCTCTATTATAGACTTTAAAAATAACTTAATTATTAAATAACTTTTTAATTTATTATAGAAATAAATATTATCTTAATTATAATATAAATTTATAAGAGAGAAGCTAGAGATATTCTAAGATTTTTAGAATATATTTAAGGTATTAATCTTTCTTATATATTTTAATTAAAATTAATAACTTTATATTAATTTAAATATATCTAAGATTTAAAGCTTTATTATAATAGTTTATTATAAAATTAATAATAATAATATAAAGAGAAATATAATTTAACCTATTATATTTCTAAGTAGGAATATTAATATTATTAAGAAAAACTATTAGTTAATAGAACTTAAAGTTATTAGTATTATTTAAATTATTAAGAAGATATAATATATAATAAACTTTATAAAGAAGATATTAATTATTATCTTAACTAATTATTCTATAATAATACTAATCTTAAGATAAATAACTTTATTAATATTTTTAATAAATAAACTAAATTTCTATTTTATATAAGTTTTATAATATCTATTATTATTTAATCTATCTATATAATATAAATTAGGCGCTTTAAATATAATACTAGATATTTTTTTTATCTATAAGTATAAGTTAATATTTTAGTAGTAGAGAAGTTAGATATCCTAGACTATTTCTATAAGAATAAGATTATATTTAATTTACTTAAATATAATATATTTCTACTAGAAGTCTTTATATACTATACTACTTTAGTAGAGATAATTGATAATTTTAAGTAGTATATAATTTAGATTTATATAGATAATAAATATTAAAAGAAAGCTTTAGATATTCTTAAAAATAATAAGAAAAATCTTTTAAAGAGATTTTACTTTTAAATTAAAAATAGTTTAATTTATCTTATTAATAAGAAGAATTATAAATATCTATATATTTTTAAAGCTTTATAGTAAGATATCTTTAAGATAGTATATAATAATAACTTTTTATAATAAATATTATAGAATATATAAATAAATTACCCTATTATTATTTATTAGATACTTATTAAAGTATTTATATATTTATATTATATATTATCTAAGTTATTAATTTAATTAAACTTAATATTATTCTATATATAGTAAATTATATTTAATCTCTATCTTTATTATATCTTTCTATACTATAGTATTATAGATATTTTTAATATATAATAAAATATATATTAAACTAAGAGGTCTTAGTTATAAAACGTCTTAGAAATAAAATAAATTATAATTATATTAATTAGAATACTAATTACTATAATTATAAAGTAATTAGAATAATTAGAGTATTAATTACTAAAATTATACTAAGTCTTAATATAATTTTAGAAATATATATAAGAAATAATCTTCCTACTATTAGAGTTTTCTTCTATATGTTTAACTTATATAATTAAGAGAAGTTTATAGTTAATAGATATTTAACTTATTTAATACTACTTATACTTAATTATATTTTTAAAAAGTTAAACTCTTTTTATTATACTTTAAATATTATACTCTACTTTATTTAAAATAAGTACTTTTAATTCTATTATAAAAGATTATTAATACTCTTTTATTAAAGCTATAAAGATAGCTTAATAGAATAACTTAAATATTTAAATAATTTTTAGTAAAGAACTTAAGATCTCTACTTTTATTAAATTCTCTAATAAAAGAGATACTCTTAATAGTTATATATAATAAATAGAACTATATATAGTATTCTATTTATTATTATTTACTAGATTAAAAAACTAGAACTTATTCTATTTTTTATATTTAAAAAGAGATATAGTAGTAACTTTTTTCTTCTAATTTAATAAGTATATTAAACTCTAAAACCTTTAATATATATTAAATAATATTAATAAGTTCTCTAATAAATATAACTATATTAAAGATATTTTAACTAACTTATTTAATAATAATATTTAGGAATATAAGATAGAAAGAAAGATATTCTATCTCTATTAAAAAAAGTTTATAACTAAATATATAATAAAGTTCTAGGCTTTATTTATAAAAACTTAATAAAACATTATTATAAAAATAATAGCTTATTATATTAAATTAAGTAAAGATATTGAAGATAAGTTAATAAAAATACTTTTTCTTTAGAATATAATCTTACTTATTTAAATAACTTATATTATAAATAATAAATTATATAAAAGAAAAATAGAATATAAGACTTCTAATCTAAAAAATAAGCTAAATAAATAGAAGAATATTTTAGTAATAAGTTAAAAGTTAACTTATAAGGTGAAAAAGAGAAAAAAGATTAAGAACTTATTATAAGTAGAGTACTATAACTATTATAAGAAAAGATATTATAAGAATAAGTATTTCTAATAAGAATAAGTATTCCTAATAAGAATAAGTATTTCTAATAAGAATAAGTAGCTATAATAAGAGATAAGAATTCTAACTATTAAAAAGATAGGGCTATTTTTTATATAAATATTTTTAAACTAATTACTATAGACTCTAGATTAGAAGATATTTTTATATAAATTAAAAAGAAAATTAAATATAATAGCTTATTTTAGATTATATATTATAATAATTAATACTATATCTATTAAAATAAAAAGAAAGAAAGTAATTACTTCTTCTAAAAATAAAGAGTTTATTTAGAAGATAAGTTTTAAATATTAATAATACTTAAAGTAACTATAAATAAAGAAATTTATAACTCCTCTAATTTAAAGTAAGCTAAAGAATTATTAAGTAATAAGGACTTTTTTATATATTTAAATAAACTATACTACTTAATAGTTTAGATATATAAATAAATTATTAACTAATAAAAATAACGTTATAACTATTAATAAGAGAAGTTAATAAAATTACTCTATTATTATAAAAAGATATAAATTTTTATAATAAAGATATTAATAAAATAATTTATAAATATATTAATAAAGTTATTTAATAAATATAAGATAACTTTATTAATTAATAATATCTAGAAATTAATACTAATAAGTAAATTTAAAAATCTATTTAAATTAGTAATTAAAGAGATATTATATATAAAAATAGATAAATTAGTTATTATTACTAAGTTAGTAATTAATAAGATCTAAAAAATATTATAAGAGGATAAATATATAAACTTATTAAATATACTTTATATATATATCTTAAGAGGATAAAATTTCTAAAGAATAAAAAGTATTACTTCTTAATAAAAGATTAATTCTATAGAAAATAAAAATAAGGCTAGAAAATTAATATAATAGATAGTTAACATTCCTCTATATAAAAAATAATCTTATTTTTTAAATTTAAAAGTTTTAATATTAAAGCTTAAAGCTTAGAGAGTTTAATTAAAAAATTAAAAAGTTCTTTAATAAATAAACTAATTAATAGAACTTATTTAAAGACTAAATAAATTATTATAATTAAATTATAAGGGAATATCTAATTTAAATTTTAAGTAAAAATTATAGAATATTAAGTCTAAGTAATTATTAATAGTATATTAAATATAGATTTAATTAATTTTAACTTTATATTAAAGTATAGAATTCTAATAATATAGTATATATTATATATACTAATAAATTTTAATTATTTTATAATTAGAAATATAGATTAAATAATTAAGTTTATTAATTTAAGAATAGAAAAATAATATAAAAAATATAACTTTTATTTAATATTAAGAGGAGAAGTAAATAAAATTACTTTAAAAAAATTTTAATTATAAAAAATTAATCTATTAATAAGATAAAGTTCTAGTATTTTAATATTTAAAAATAATATTTTAAACTAAGTTTTTTAAATATAAAAGTAATTATTTCCTATAATTATTATATAAATAGTAGAGAAATTAAAAAATAATTTCTAAAATAAAAATATAATAATATTATAAAGTAAAGTTATAATTATTAGTAATACTACTTATATAAAATTACTTAATAAATATATAAAATATAGAAAATTATTTTAAGAAGAAAGTCTTAATAAAGTACTTTCTAAATATTAATTATAGAATTATAAAATTAAGTTAATTCTAAATAAAAAATTTATAAAAAAGTTAATATATCTATTATTAAGAAATAAAATAGTTATTTTTATAAAATATATTAAAGAAAATAAAGCTAAGGGTTTTATTTAGAAATCTTAATTATTAATAAAATACTTTATCTTATTTATATTAAAGATAAATAGAGGATTAAGATTATATATAAATTATAAAGTATTTAATAATATAATAATTAAGAATAACTATTCTCTACCCTTAATTAGAAAGCTCTAAGATAAGTTTTAAAAAATTTTTTATTAAATTTAATATTAATAAATCTAAACTTAACTCCACCGACTCTAGAATAAGGGCGTTGATTTAGAGAGTTTTAAGGGCCCTAGACTAGCCCTATTAGTTCTAATTTAGCCCTTTTAGCTCTAATTTAGTTCTAGTAATTCTAACTTAGCCCTAGAAAAACCCTAGGCTCTAATTATATATATTAATCTAAAGACTAGCCTATAGAATAGTCCTTATAAGTTATATAATCTTATATCTTTTTATAACTTTATTAGATTATTACTAGTATATACTAGAATATATCTATCTAGCTATTAAAAAGTTATATATTATAAGTATAAATACTCTATATTAGTATATTTCTATTTTATAATTAACTTACTATAGTATTAATTACTATATAATATTACTCTATTACTAATATACTAATCTAGTAAGTTCTAGCTATTATAATATATTACTTTAATATTTAGATATATATATTTATTATCTTAAAAATAATATAAGTCTCTTTCTCTTTAAATTCTAGATTATATAGTATATTAAATTAGTTAAAATTAATATAATTATTAATATAAAATATATCCTTACTATTATAGTATCTTAGAATTAGATAAATATTATAAATAATATTAATAAGTTTATAGAATTATTTATTTATAAGTATATAAAGTATATATATTATAGATTATAACTACTCTTCTATCTTAATTATATTATAGATATTATAGAATTTTCTTATATTCTAATATCTTCTAGTAATAACTATTAAGCTAGTATATTTAAGATATACTCTATAATTATTATAATACCCTTTATTAATAATAGTTAATATTATTAGTAATTACTTAACTAGTTATTTATCTTAAGAGTATAATTTATTTTAATAATTTTTATTTCCTATAATATATTTCTAAACCTATATATAATTATTTTTTTAGTTCTAGTTCTAATATTATTAATCTAGGTAATAGTAGAGCTTCTTTTTAATTAATTTATTAGAGTTTTTTAGATTCTTTCCTATCTTTTTCTATATTATAATTAAGGGATATATTTAAATAAGATATTTAGTTATTTATAATAAGTTTAGTTCTTTTCTTATAAGATTAAGCTTCTTATTTATTTTTTATTTTTATCTTTCTTAAATAAAGATAGCTAATATATTAAGAAAATTAAAAAGCTTAGCCTTTTATATTAGAGTAGAAATATAATATTAATAATTTATTTTATTTTTATTTTTTATAATCTCTTATTTTTCTACTTAGCTTTTTAACTAATTTATATTTTTTAAATTATAGTTTATAGCCTATATAATATAATTAACTTAAAGTTTTATATTATAATTTACTATTAATATTATATAACCCCTTTTATATAAATAAAATTTTTTTAAAATCTTTATTTTTAAATTATAGATATTATAGTAAAGTATTTAAATTTTAAAGTCCTTTTTATTAATATAAGTATAGAAGTTTTTAACCTACTTAATATACTTTATCTTAAAAATTATAGTATTAAAGCTAATAACGGCTCTATATCTATAAATAAAGTATATATAATAGGATATTATATACTATTTTTGAAAAGTAAAGGCTTTTATTAAATAATATTCTTAAAATATCTCTTTTATTTTATTAATTCTAAAAAGATTATATCTTATATATTCTAGAGTTTTTTCTATATATAATATATAGTATATAAGTATTATAAAGTTTAGAATTACTTAAATATAATATATTATACTAATTAATATTTTAAAAAGTATAGAAGTTAAGATAAAAACTAGCTACCTATATAAGCTTCTATACTTAGTACTAATTTATTAAGAGATTAGATTATAATACTTTTAATATTTAAGATCTTAAAATAAAGGAATAATATAGAACTACTAATTTAGCTATATTATATTATTTAACTAAAATAGGGTTTTAATACCCACCCTTTTTAACTTTTTTAATTTAATATAGATACTAATTTTACTATAATCTTATTAATTTAAATATTTAACTACTCCTTTATAGAGTATATAGAGATTATCTAATATTAGAGTAGTATAGATATTAAAATAATAATATAATTAAATTTAATTTACTAATAAATTTATCTTATTTAGATATTCTTCTAAATACTTTTTATATCTCTTTAATATTAATTATCTCTAAATTTATTACTAAGTCTATTTATAGGTTTAAAATTCTTAAGATTAAACTAAATAAAGAATCTCCCTTTTATTTAGATATATTTTATAAATATAATAATATTATAGATTCTTAACCTCTATAATAACTACCTACTTCTTATAATCTACTATAATTACTAAGATTATTAAATAATATTACTAGATAACTCTATCTATATATAATATTAAGACTCCTATTTTATATAGTAACTCTAAAGCTAGTTATATATACTAAATTAAAATATAAAGATATATTTATAAATAAAGGGCTTATATTTTAATATTATTTCTATTATTATATAATAGTTCTTTAATCTTACTACTAGCCCTAATTTTTAGGGGATTAGAATAAGGCTAAAAAAAATTATATTTAATTTTATATATTATCTTTTAATCTCTATATTAAGATTACTAATTATTAAGTAAACTAGCTATATAGACTAATTATTTAAAAGTTTAGTAAATATTATCTTATCTAAAGTAAGTATTAAAAGGTTTATTATTATATTATTAATAAGCTATTCTTATATCTCTTACTATTAATCTATAGTATATATCTTATTATAGATTTTTTTATTATATTCTATAATTAATAGATTTTAGGGATCCTTTATATTATAATTTTAAATTAAGGTATATACTAAAGTCTCTATAAATAGCTTATAACTAATAAGGAATTAAATAGCCTTAACTATATTTTAATAATATATTTTATAATAAATATTTCTAATACCCTAAACTTTTAATAGTCTAGTAAATTTTAAAATATATTAATTATTATTATAGACTCCTCCTTTAATATATTTAATTAAAATTTAAAACTTTTTATTATTCTAAAAGCTAGTCTATTATAAAAATAGTCTAAAAAAGAGATTAGTATAAAAGTTATTAATAATATCTTTAATAATTTAATTCTAGGATAGCTACTTAGCTATAATATAATTAATAGTATTTTTAAATAGAAACTACTCTTATTATTATATATCTTTAATATCTAGCTCTTAATTATTAGCTTTTTAAAAAAGTCCTTTTATTACTTCTATTATTATTTTTTCTATATATCTCTTTATAAATTTAGTAAATATCTTAGTCTTAATAACTCTATATATAAATAGAATCCCTAATTTATAGATAAAGCTCTTATTATTTATATTATATATCTTATATTTTATATATAGATTTAAGAGTAGTATAAATTCTTTATCTCTATTTTTATATTTTATAATTATAATTAGTAGAATATTAAATCTAGACTTTTTAATTATTAATTCTAAGTAATTTTTAACTATATAAATTAAATCCTCTAATATTAAAATAGGCTTTATATTAGAAATAGAATTTTTTTACTTTTAAATTTATTTTATTTAAATAATTATTTATAAAGTCCTATAGAGTCTAACTTTATATATATCTTAATAATAGGAAAATACCCTATTAGTTTTATTTATATATTTATAAGCCTTATATATCTATATAACTATAATATAGATATATTATAAAAGATAAAAGATAGTACTAAGTATTAATTATATATAAAAATAAAAAAAATATTATATCTTATTAATACTTAATAAGTATTAGAGGATTCTACTAAATAAAGCTAGATTTTATATATAACTTCTAATATCTTAATAACCTTAAGCTACTTTATAGTCTATATTCTTTATAATAACTACTTATATACTAGTAACTATTAGTAGAGGGTAGTAATAATTATATTATATATCTTAATAATAAGTTATAAGTATCTTATAATATAGGATTATAACTATAGATTTATTTAATATTATCTTTAAAAATAATAAATAAGAGACTCCCTCTCTATATAATTCTTACTTTATAAAGAATACTAATTAGTAAATAATATTAAATAGGGAATCCTATTAATTAATAGAGAATATATTTATAATAGATTATATTAAACTTAAACTTCTATCTAGTAAAGAGAGGTTTATTAATAAGATATTAAAATAGCTTTTCTATCCTATCTTCTTTTTTTTATCCTTACTTAAGCTTTTAATCTTTAAATTATTATAATAATCCTTTTCTCTATATACCCTATCTCCTCTCTTATAGTATTAAAAGCTAGGTAGTATCTAAAAGTTTAAATAAATTATTATAATTATAAACTATTATTATAATAAAAGTAAGAATAGTAATATTATACTTAAGAATCTAATCTCTCTATACTAAAACTTATACTATATTAGTAGTATAATAAGGATAATATAAAGATTAGGATATATTATCTAACTTAGATATATTTATATTAATAATAAATAATATTAATAATAGATATTTAGAAGTAATTCTTTTTTTCTAGTTATTAAGTAGATAATAAATACTTTTTATAATATTTAATATATTTATCTCTATAAAATATAAGTCTAGTATAGCTTACTAGTTATAAAAAATATCTCTAATAATAATACCTAAATATATTATAACTCTACTACTATTATTATATATCTTAATTTATTAGTAACTCCTATTTCTAGAAAGCTCTCTTAAATAATAGTTAATTTAATTTAAAATATATACTTAAAAGAGCTTAGTAGTAATAAAGGATATTAATATAATATAACTACTTATATATTATATAATTTCTTTATAATAGTAATATTTTTTACTTCTTAAGTAGCTCTAAATCTATATAGTTATTTTAGGCGATTTTATATAAAAAAAGATATATATAAACTTATAATTATATATAAGGTATTTTAGATATAGTTTTAACTATACTATATCTTAAAAATATATTATATTTAGAGGGGAAAATATAGCTTCTTAAATATAAATACCTTCCTCTATATACTATTATAATACTAGAATATACTAAATAATAATAATTTAATATTTACTTAATTATGGTATTTTAATAGTTATATTATTTTATTATTAAAAGTTATCTAATCTTACTAGTTATTATTTATTTAATACTATATTTACTTCTTCTCTTACTTTTAAATAATCTTTATTTATTTATATTACTTTATCTCTCTTATTCTATATTACTCTATCTTTTTAATTATCCTCTATTTTTCTTATTATTATCTTATTTAGAGACCTTTATATTATATTAATTACTATATACTATATTATTATCTTACTTAAAAATCTTTATATTATATTAATTTTATATACTATATTATAAGTATAATAAAGAAAAGAAAAAAAACTATTATTAATAACTCTTTTAATTATTTTAATATAAATAATAACTAGCCTAGTATACTATTTTTATAGATAGAGCTTTATTTTAATACTTTATAAATAGTTATATTATAAGCTTAAATAAGAACTAAAATAGAATCTTAAAACTTAATAAGTATAGAGTTACTTAATAGTAAAAAATTTATTAACCCTTATACTAATATTATAATAAAATTAATTAAAGATATTTATTAATAAATTAGTACTAATACTAAAGTATCTACTTAGTAGCTTAAGTATATAGTTAAATATTTAATATATATTAAATAATATAATAAGATTTATATAAAGGAGTAGTAATACTAATATAGAGATAGATATAGATTAATTTTATTAAAAATAAGTTAAAATACTATATTATTAGATAAGTAAAAGTACTTAGTAATCTTAATAAATAAAAAGACTAATAATAATAATAAAGAACCTTAATAAAAACTACTAGTACTTAGTATTAGTTTATTTATTAAGATCTCTATATCTTATAAGAATAACCTAGTATATTTATTCTTAATTAATTATAATAAGATTTATACTAGGGATATCTTATATAGTAGTAATTTAGAATTTATAAAAACTAACTATACTAAATATAAAGAAATTATAGCTAGTAAAAGACTAACTAAAAATAATAATAAATAAATCTTTAAGTAGTATTTATAGTTATTTTAATAATAAGAGATTTTGACTAAATATAGATTTTAAAGTTTATTAATAGTATAATATAAAAACAACCCCTAGTTAGTCTTAATATTTAAGATATAGAGGCTATAAAATAGTATATTATATCTTCTTTTAAGATTTAGTAAATAAAAGCTAATAATCTATTTAATATTATTAGAGCTTATAGTAGTACTAAGTATACCCTTAAATAATTCTAATAATTAAGATTAAAAAATAAATTAATAGATAATAAAAATAATTAAAATAAGTAAAAAGGGTATTTAATATTCTTATTATTAATCTCTTAAGTTATACTATTTACTAGTATTTAGATTTTATAAATTTAATTAAGTATTCTAGTCCTCTACTTACTTATCCTACTATTATTTAAACTATTAAGAAATAGTTTAACTTATATAATATAAAGCTATATAATAATTTAAAGAGCTTAAATAATACTAAATAGATATACTTATCTTTATTAAAAAAAATTAGAATAAATATAATCTATAGGATAATAATAAGGAAAATAATAAAGAACTAAATTTTATAAATATAATAGTAATATATAGTATTTTAGAAGTAATTAAAAGTAAGACTTTAAATATACTAACTATTTTAAATTTAATAAAGTATAGAATAGCTTCGTTTATAAATAATTTAGTTAAGAAAATATTATAGTAATATATATAATATTTAAGTACCCTATAATAAAGATATTTAATAAGGATAAAATAAATTTACTTAGACTTATATAACTATTATAGATTATTTAAGTATTTATAATATATATTATTATAAAAACATACTATAATAAATTAACTAGATATTTACTTATAAATAAGATAGAATTTAAAAAGATTAATTACTCTATTACTAAATTATACTAGATTATATATATAATTATATTAGACTAATATCTATACCTAGACTATAATAGTATATAATTAAATAGTTATTAACTAGTAGCTTATCTTAATATAGGATAAAATTAAAATAGTATATATAGAAAGAATAAGTAAATATCTATAAATAAAAATAAAAAGATATTTATAAGATATAAATACTATCTATCTAAGCTAGAAATTATAGCTATTAGTATATTTATATATAAATAAATATCCTATCTTAAGATTTTAATTATTATTAGATATTACCCTAGTATACTTACCTCTATAATTAATATTAAACTAAATTAGAGAATTTAAAAAGTTTATTAATCCTCTTAAACTATATTTAAGTTTTTAACTTTAGGTAATATATTTTATTAGTATTAAAAAGTATATACTTAATTTTAAATAGATAAAGTAGTATTAGGAATAAAATCTTTAATTCTTAATATATATTATTATCTATATATACCTAAGCTAGTCTTAAATAAAATATTTTTTTAAGAAGATAATAATATATCTTAAAAAAGTCTCTAGCTTAACTAAAACTAGTAATACTTATAAACTAAAAATTAAGATTAGAATTATTAATTAGCTATATCTAGTAATATAAATTATAGATAAGTTTTATAAGATTAAGAACTTTATTACTAAAGTTATAAAGATTTTCTATAAGAATATTATAACTAATATAAGGTATAAAAGCCTATTTATATTAAGTACCTTATAGAAATAATTACTAATAGAGCTTAAAGAAATTTTTATAATATTAGCTAGTAATAAGTAGCTAAAGAATCTTATATTATAGTATATATAACTAAAATCTTAATAATTTAATATTAAGTTATAAATATCTTTTATATAAAAAAGATAAGATTAAGATAAGCCTAATACTATAAATAAAAATAAGAGAAATAATAGATAAATTAGTTAATATACTTAAAAAAATAATATTAAGAAGGATATTAAACTTATAATAATTTAATAATCTAATTATTAAGTTAACTAAGTATTAGTTAGATAATATACTACTATCCTTTTTAAAGAAATATAAAAGCATCCTTAATTATCTAATAAATATTAATAAGTAAAAGGATATTAAGTAAAGGTAAGAGTTTTATAAAAAATATCTAAATAAAGAATATAGCTGAGTACTAAACTAATACTTTAAGAAATTATATAAATTAAGGGTAATAGCTACTATTTTAAGATTAGTTACTTTTTTAAAATATAAAAAAGATCTAGACCTTATATAGATTAATTATATAAAATATAAATATTTAATAAATAATAGTAATTCTTTTTTAGCCTAGGTCTCTATATTAATAAAATTTTATTTAAAACTTAAGTTTATTATAAATCTAATTAGTAATCTTAGTATTATAAAAATAAAGATATCTTTAAATAATAGTTAAACTTATAAAACTATTAATATCTTTAAAAAGTTAATTATTATCTTAATAAACCTAGTAGTATATATAATTTTTAAGAAGATATATTTTTCCTCTCTTAATTATCCTATTAATATTATTATATTTTATTACTAAAGATATAGATTAACTTTTAAATAAATATTATAATTAAGATTTCTTAAAAAAACTATTATTTTTATTTATTTTAAGTTAAAATAAAAGTAATATTAAGATATTATTAATATATTCTAAATAAATTTAATAAATAGTATTAATATCTTAATTAGCCTAATAAATATTTTTAGTATAGAATATACTCTAATTTAAATATATTAAATTATTATATATAACCCTAACTAGAAGGAGTAGAAGAGAGTATAAATAAAGTTTTATATTTATTAAATATAGATAGCTTAATAATATTTAGACTTAATTTCTATAATATCTTAATATCTTTATTAAAATAATATTAAAATAATATTATAAATCTTACTATAAATTAAAGTTAAAGATAGAGTATAAGGACTAGGATATTATATAGTAGATTTAATATAAAAAAAATTAATTTTATATAAAAGACTACTATAGCTTAGATATTAATATAGATAAAATAAATTCTTTATAAAATAATAAAGATAATATAGATAGATAGCTTAATTCTATTTAATAAAAACTTAGTTAAGAGTATAGAGTTATATCTACTACTCTAATAACTCCTTAATTTCCTTTCTTTTTTATTATACTTTAGCTCTTTAAAAATATTTACTATAATTATATTATCTTTATATTTATTTTATATAGTATAGTAGCTTATAGTCTAATAGCCTAAAATCTATATTAAGAGTAGACTAAATAATATAAAGATATTAAAAATATAATAATACCCTTAAAATATTTTTTAATATAGGATTATAGTTAACTCTACTTCTTTTAATATTTTTTTTAAAAATTATAAGTAAGCTTTTTCTATTCTTTTTAATCCTTCCTTATTAAGAGATACTAATTATAAGAAAATAAATTAAAATATAAAATTTCTTTTTTTAAGTAATATTTACTACTATACCCTCCTCTTCTTTATTATTTCTTAGAATACTAATATTTATATTATATTAATAACCCTCCTATTTATACACCCTATTTCTTAATACTTTTATAATATTATAAAATCTTATATAAGAGTTAGAGTCTATTTAACTACCTATTTAACTATCTATTTAATTATTTAAAATTTTAAAATAAAAGCAGCCTATATCCTCTTTAGGGTTTATATTATCTATAAAATTTATTTAAAGCTATAAACTAGTATTATTATTTTTAAAGAAAATTTAAAAAGAGATAATTATAAATTTTTTAATCTAGTAATTTTTAACTCTATATAAATAAATACTACTAATCTTATTTTTTCTATTTTAGTAATTTAAAATACCCTAATTTAATATTTAGGCTTTCTAAGTTTTTTTATCTTTATAAGGCTTTTAATCAACCTTTATTTATTATTAATAAATTATACTTTTTAATTCTAAATAGTTTTTATTATTTATAATAACTAATCTAATCCTCTAAAGTAGCTTTTTATAAGATATTTATATTATAATTATTATTATATTATTATTATTAGAACTAATTATTAAAAGAAAAAATATATTAGTAAAGATTACTATCTTTATTAATATAATATATATTATTACTAGTAACTATATATTACTTCTAATAATAGTAGATTATAAATATTTTAATTAAATTAAATACTTAGATATTAAAAGCCTTAATAAATTTATAAATATTAACTCCCTTAGTAGCTTATAGCTTTATATATAGTTATTATATTTTCTATAAAAAAAGATAAAAAAATCCTAGAAATAGAAATATTATTAGCTATAATATTATTAGATCTTATAATACTATCTATATATTATATAATATATTAGAAAACTATAGAAGTATAGTATTAATTATTTAATTTTTTTTCTATATAGGAAAATTTAAATATTAAATAATTTTATTATCTTTTTAAAGGGTTTTAAATATAGGAATTATTTAAATAACTTACTTTTTATATAAACTACTATTATAACTACTAGGCTATATAGCCTTTTTATAAATTATTATATTATAAATATATATAAATAATCTTACTTTTTAATAATAGAAAGATATTTTTATTAATACTTAAAACTATAGTAGCTATAAGTCTTTATATAATTTATATATAAAATATTCTATTTAATTATAAGAAAATATTTCTATTTACTAAGCTATAGCTTCTAATTATAAGTATCTTCTTAATAATATTTAAAGGCTATTATTTAACTTATTATTTAAATCTCTATCTAAACTATATAAAAAATATTTAATTATATAAAGGTATATTTATTTACTAGGTTATAATATTTAGTTATAAATATCTACTAGTATATTAAGATTTCTAAGAGATAATATTATTTAAATTACTATAGAAACTATATATAAAATATTATATCTAAAATCTAAAGTTAGTACTTCTATTTATTAGGTTATATCTATATAATTTAAGTACTATTCTATAGTTAATAGTTACGTAATTTATAATTTATATATTTTATTTTTTATATATTAACTTACTATTTAATATACTTTATTATAGCTACTATATTTATAATACTAGAATATACTAAATAATAATAGACTAATAGTTATTTAATTATAGTATTTATTATTAAGATATCTAGCTACTATTAGAAGTTATTAAAGTTATTATTAATTAAGTAATTCTATATCTACTCCTTAGTTTATTTATAATTAATTATTATTTATCTATTTTACTTTATCTTTCTTATTAATCTATATATAACTCAAAATTTAGATTAATCTTTTACTAAGGCCTTAAATTAAAAAAAAAATTAGCTCTTTAATTCTTATAATATATCTACTATCTATAATAATATTAGGGAATAACTAAATCTCCCTCTAATCTCTACTATTAAATATTATCTTCTAATACTATATTTAAGTATAGTATTTATTCTAAATTATTTTAACTATCTTTTAAATAAAAGCTTTATTTTCTTAAATATTTTAATTTTCTTAAGAACTATCTAATATACCTAATATAAAAAAAGAGAAAATCTCTTAAATAAATAAAGTATAATAAAAATAGAATAAATTTAAGTAAAGATTAGAATTTAATAATAAAAAATTAAAAAATACTAGTTAACTATTATCTTATTCTATAAATAAGCTAATTTTAATCTTTATATATCTTTAAATATTACCTTTAAGTATTATTTCTTAATTATAAATTATAATAAAATATAGCCTCTATTAATATCTTAATAATAAAATTAAGCTATAGTACTATACTTAATTATAATAACTTAGTATCTCTAAATAGATAAGATATTTAATATAATAAAATTATAATTTTAATAAAGGCTTATCTTTAAGTAAGTTAAATATCTTAAGAATAATATATAATTATTAATATATTTTAAGTATTATTAATAATAACCCTTTTTATAACTAGATATTTATAAAGATTATAAATTATATTAAATTTAATAAACTTAAAAAGATAATAAAAATAATCTTAAATATTATATTTTTTAATAAAGACTTATCTTTAAGTAAGTTAAATACCCTAAAAATATTATATAATTATTAATATACTTTAAGTATAATTAATAATAACCCTTTAAAGTACTTATTTTATAGAGTTATTAAATATCTATATTATTACTTCTTTAAAATAAGGCGCTTAAGCGGCTATAAGTACTAAATAGTAAGAACTAAATAATAGAATATTATTAAAAATACTAAATATCTTAAAAACATTATAAGATTATAAGTATATTTTAAGTATTATTAATAATAACCCTTTAAAATACCTACTTTATAGGGAATATTTATTATAAGCTACTTCTATTATTTCTACTACTCCTTAGATAATAATACTATCTTATTAAAAAATACTATATACTATAATAATAGTTAATAGACTATTAAAGAAGAACTTATTTTTAAATAAGCTAAATATCCTAAGAATATTATAAGATTATAAATATATTTTAAATATTATTAATAATAATTCTTTTTATAATTAATAGTTAGTTATATCTAGTATAATAAATTATAAATAAATACTATAAAACTAAGAACTATAGTACTAGGGCTTAGATTAGTAAAAAATAAAAAATTATTAATATATTTTTAATAAATACTAATAAAAGCTAGGATTTAGTAAGATTACTATATTTTTAATTTCTATAATATCTAAGCTTATAGATAAAGTAAAGTAGCTTATAATATCTTACCTATATATAATATAGTATTATAGCTATATATAACTTCTTACTAAAATAAATATTAACTTTATAATAATTTAGTAGATTTATTAATAGAAGAATAAATACTCTAGATAAATTTATTAATAAGTATTAAACTAATAAGGCTAAAATAGTTTAAGCTTTAAATATTATTATTATAAATAAGGCTAAAATAATCTAAGCTTTAAATATTATTATTATAAATAAGATTAAAATAATCTAAGTTTTAAATATTATTATTATAAGAATACTATATAGTTATTTCTAATAATTATAATTTTAGATTAAAGTATCTAAAATTAATAAATTATATTTAACTATATATAGGTTTTAATAGTAGTAATAGCTAAAATATTTTATATATAAATATACCTTAGGCTTAAATATAATATAAGATTTTTAAAATATATAAATTTTTATAACTATATAATATTAGACTTTATTAAATTATAGTAAACTATTATCTTAACTAAATAGATTAGTAGTAATATAATTATAATAATATCCTAAAGCTAATATATTTTTAAGATATTTAAGGTATTAAGTATATTTAGACTATATTATAGTCTACCTTTATAATACTTATATAACTTTTATTATAGTTATATAAGATAATAATAGATTATTTAAAGTAATATTAAAAATATTAAATAATAATAGAAATTACTAGATTATATTAAATAATAGTAGATATTTTATATAAATAATATCTTTTCTTATAGTTAAGAGATACTTAATAATAGTTTATTATAAATATCTTATATTTATACTTTCTAAAAATCTTTAGTAAATACTACTAGTTAGATATAGTAGTTAATAGTAGAGGCTATAATAAATAATAATATATTATTAGAAGATAATTAAAAATACTATTAAAAGTACTTTATTTTAAATTTAAATCCTTCTAGCTAGTTATTTCTATTTAATATATTATCTTATTAATATTATCTCTAATTAAAAATATTACTTATATATTTATTAATTTAGTATATATTAACCTTCTTCTTATATATCCTACTTTTTTAAGGCCTATTTTTAATATTATATACTAGATATTTTAAAGGGTAGGAATTTATAATATATATATTATAATATAATACTTAGATAAAGATTACTAATAGTAATAACTCTTTTACTATTTTTATAATACTAGCTAGTCTAGATATTAAGAAGAAAAAATATAAAATTATATTAATAATAATAAAGTAAGAGATAATAACTCTTAATATACTTAAATATACTTTAGATAATAACTCTATAAAGGTAAAACTCTAATTTATATTTACTAAAATTATAAGTTAATTTTTTAAAATATTTAATAATCTTCTAAAATTCTTTAAGGATATATATCTTTTTAAAATTATATAGAATTATAACTATAATAGTAAAAAATAATAAAAAGAGAAGAAGTAAAAGTATATATAAAAGTCTATATTTAAAAGTTAATTAATATATTTTAAAAGGAAAGAAGATAAAGAGGTAATTATATTTTAACTCTTAAATATAATTAAGATAGATAAGTCTTTAATTAATATATCTATTAATAATATTAGCTTTAAGTATTTTATAAAAGTACTTATAAAAAATATTACTTTTATTATTATTAAGGAGTTAATTTTTTATAAATTAAAAAATTAGTAAATAATAGAGATAGAGAATAAATATACTTAAAAAAGTACTATAATAGAAATATATACTAATAATATATAATATCTAATATTCTATATATAATTATTATAATTAGGTATATTATTTTTTATCTACTTAACTATAAGTTTTAATAATTAAATTTAATAAATTATAAATATACTAACTTCTAATAAACTATCTATTAATATATATTAATAGCTACTATAATACTATTCTCTTTAATACTAAGATATAGATATAAATAAGAATAATAACTCTATTAACTCTAAAATATTTAATAATAATATAGTACTATCTAATAATTATAGTAATTATAATACTAATTATTTTATAAACTATCTAGTTAGTAATAGTATATCTATTAATTAATAAACTCTAAACTAAATATAGAAGTAAAAGGTAGCTACTATAATAAAAAATATTATATAGAAAAGTAAATAAGTAAAGACTATATTATTAGAATACCTAATAAATACTAATAAAGTATAAGAATAATATTAATTAATTATAAATTAAAAGATAAATAGAATTATAGCTATTAATATCTTTATAATTTTTAATTTCTAGTATAGATTTATTAATACTAATAAAAATAATATATTAAAAGTCTAATTTTAAGAAGACTATAGGAAGAGTTAATATTAATTAATTATTATCTTCTAAAACTTAATTAAGTATATTATTAAATATTTTATTATTTTTAATATTAATACCTATATCTATATCTTTATTTATAAATTTATTATTTATTATCTCTATTATAGTAGCTTTAAAGTAAGTATAGTTAGAATTAAATTATATATCTAAAATCCTTACTTATTAATAAAAATATTATTAATATATTAAAAATAGCTACTCTTTTAGCTTTTTAATATAAATATTAATATTCTAAGCCCTCTTTTAATAAAATACCTTTATATTAAAAAGAATCCTTATATTTTTAGCTATATATAGAGTTTTAAGATAGAGAGAAGATTTAGTATAATTATTAATAATTATTTTAATATTTTATTTTAAGTACTAGCTGCTATAAAGGTAAAATAAGTTTATTAGTAAATTTATTTAGTCTTTAAATATAATCTTTTTAAGTAAATATAGTATAAGATAATAAAAAAGAAGAAGAAGCTATTTAAGATATTATTAATACTAGACTATCTACTATTAATTTAAATAAAAATCCTTCTTTTAAGAAGAAGAAAACTAAAAGAGACTATATTATAAAAACTAATAAATAAATTAGTCCTAAGTTTATTATTATAAATAATAGTTAAAGCTAATTATAGTTATATAAATTAGTACTATAATATTAAAAGGTATAAAGGATTTTAAATAAGTATAAAATTTATAAATAAGTACTCTTACTCCTAATATAATATTAAGATATAGAATAATTTAAGTATATTACTAAATCTAATATAATCTAATAAATTTAATTAAGTACTATAATATATTTAAGGAGTAAATACTTTTATTTAATAACTATACTATAAAAAACTCTAATTTAATTATAAACTTAATTATAAAAGACTTTAATTTAATTATAATCTTAAACTAATTAAGATATTTAATATTATAGCTAATATTTAAAAAATTATTAAATATAGGGGTAGTAACTATAATTAAGTATAATTAAATAAAATTAAATATAATCTAGTAGTATCTAATAATTTATAGATATAAATAATATAAAATTAATATATATAATCCTTATAAGTCCTAATAAAATTTAATAGATTTAATTAATTACTAGCCTTTTAAATCCTATTTAAAATTATATTCTCTAAAATCTATTAAGATCCTCTATAAATATATAGCTATTCTCTTATATAGTTTAGTAAATATTTCTATCTTTATCTACTATATTTTAACTATTTATTTTAATATATAGAATTAAATAATCTATATTAATAATTTATCTTAATAGTTAATAAAGATAGATATTACTATACTATTAAAAACTAAAAATATAGAGGAGTAAATAAAAATAATTATAATAAAATATAAAGTTAGATATATATAGATAGATCTCTAATTCTATTTATATCTTAAAACTAATAATTAATATCTTAAAAAACTTCCTATTTACTATAAAAAGAATTAGTAGATATCTTTAAGAATAAGTCTCTATATATTAATAAAAAGTATTAGTAAGATTTATTATTTAATAAACTTAAATAAGAAGAGTCTTAGAAGACTAATAAAATAAAGATTAAAATTTATCTTATATCTAATACTAATAAATAGAAGCTTATATAAGTAATACTAAAAAATATCCTACTTACTATAAGGATTAAGTAAACTTATAATATTACTAAAGTTTATAATAATTATAATTAAATTAAAAAACAAGATACTATATATAAATAAAAAAGTTCTCTTCTTTTTAATTATATAGGTAAAAATATTATATATAAGATTTTTTACTAGATAGGGTTACTAATACTAATATATATTTAATAATAATATTAATAAAGGACTAAGATATTCTTATAAAATTATAAGTATAATTAATAATAAAAAGTATATAAATAATAAAGCTAATAATATTCTATAGACTAGAACTAAGTATTACTAATATAAAATATCTAATATAGCTTACTAAGCTATATTAAAGAAAATAATACTATACTTTTAAGCCCTTATTATAATTAGTAGTAGTAGATATTTCTTTTCTTTATAACTTAAATAAAATATAGTAAATTTAAATATAATAATAAATAAGATATAGATATATATCTATTACTAACTAATATTTAAATACTATTATAAGCCTTTAGAAGTTAATAAAATTCTTAAACTATATAAAACTTAGAAGATATAATAATTCTAGAAGATAATAGAAACTTTAATTAATCCTTATACTAATAATTTACTAGCTATATAATAATATTAGTAACTTTTAGAGCTATATTATAAATAAGATCTATCTTATTATATCTACTTACTATAAATTTATAAATAGGTACTAACTAGTTATTTTTATTATAAAGTTAATTATTAATAATAAGTTTATCTATCTAAATAAGATAAAGATTATTTTATATTTATATTCTACTTATTACTATCTATACTAATAGTATTATTTTAAGATAAGAAGTACTTTTTAACTACTATTATTTTAAAATATATTAGCTAAGTATTCTATAAAAATACTAAAATAAACTTTAATTAAGTCTCTATTATTTAGAAATTTTTTAAATTTTTCTATTTAAAAATAATCTACTTAGTTATTATAATGATTTAATATATAATATATAAATAAAAAATAAGTTTTAAGAAGATAGTTTTCTTTAAAAACTTAATAATAAAAAGTATATTTATTTTATAACTAGCTTATTATATATCTCTATATAATATTATACCTAATATATATTATATAATAAAGACTTATAAATATTTACTTAATATATAGTACTAATAAAATAAATAAAGAAGAGATTAAATTATTAATAAAAATTAAAAAAAAATTATAATAAACTTTAAAGGTAAAGAAATAAATACTATAAAATATACTACTTCTATTAAAAATAAATTTAACTACTATATAAATAATTTAGTAGATTTAGATAATAATACTAGTAATATAAAAAAGTCTATATTATTATAATATATATAAAGATATCCTACCTTCTATAATATTTATTTAATACTAATGTTTTTAAGTAATAATATTAATTTTTAAAGTACTACTAATTCTATAGCTATATAATATAGATTTAAAACTATAAACTTAATAATATCTAACCTTTCTATATTTAATATATTCTCTTTAATAATAGATAGTCTACGCTATTTATATTTAAATATAGAGAATATAACTCCTAATAAAGATTAGATAATAGGTATTAAAGTAAATAAAAATAATATATATTTATTTATTTATTATAGATATTAGATTCTAACTAATATTTAATAAGCTATATAATATATTAGATAATATAATCTTATCTAAGAATAATAATAATAAGAGTGATAAATATTTATTAGTATAAAAAGAAAAGTAATATAAGTTAAAATATAATTATCTATTTATTAAATTTACTAGCTATTTTAGTTTTTAAGTTAATAAGAAAATATAGTACTTATTTAAAAATAGTAATAGTAGAGAGTAATATCTAATAGTTAATTATAACTATATTTAGTTTTTATCCTATACTTAATAATATTATAATAATATAATAGTTATAGTAGAATAAGAGGAATACTTATATATAATACTATATTATTAATATACTAATATTTTTATTATCTAAATTCTATTATATTACTAGACTAGGGTTATAGTTTATATATAAAATTAATAAAAAATATATCTTAATAGAATTATTTTAAGTAATAAGAAATTAATCTCTAATTAAGATATTAATTAGATAGAATATACTTATAATACTAAACTTTATAAAGTAAAATAGAACTTATATATCTATACTAAATTATAATTAAGTTATACTAAATAATAAAAAAAACTAAAATATATAATATATAAATTTTATAAAGTTATAGATAATAAAGGCTAGTCTTAGAAATTTATAATATTAACTTTAAGTTTTTTAAGGCTAGTTATCTAGTTATTTAGTCTAGAGCTCTTAGAGCTAGTCTAGAGCTCCTAAGACTAAAAAAAAAGATGTTTTAAATTTATCGATAAATATTCTAGAGATATTTAACTAGATAAGGATAAAAAAAGAGATAAGTAGAAAATAGTATTTTATATAAGATAAAACTTATATAAATCTTTTATTATATTATTTAGCTTAAATAATACTATTACTACTTTTTAAGTATATATTAATAATATCTTAAAAAAGTATTTAGATAAGTTTATATTAGTCTATATAAATAATATTCTTATTTATTTAAATATTTTTAAAGAATATATTAAGTATATATAAAAAGTATTAGAAAAACTTAAAAAAATAGACTTATATCTTAAAATAATAAAATATAAATTCTATTAAAAGAGAGTAAAATTTCTAGGATTTATTATTTTTAATAAGAGAATTAAAATAAATTTTAATAAAGTTAAAAATAATAAAAAGAAGGTCTAGTCTTTTCTTAAGTTTATAAATTTCTATTAAAGATTTATTAAGAATTATAATAAAATAATAGTACTTCTAATAAACTTAATATATAATAAAATCCTATTTATATAAGAGAAGAAAGTAGAAGTTTTTTTTTAAATCTTAAAAAAATAATTTATTTTAAGTTTAATACTTTATTAATTTAATCTATAATTTTTTATTAAAGTTTATACTAATATCTTAAATAATATACTATAAATAGTAATAAGTTAGCTTATATAGATTAATACTAATATTATTAAAAAAAAGAAATTATTAGTACTTTATTATTTTTTATAATAAAAAATTATAAAATACTAAGTCTAGATATTTAATATATAATAAAGAATTACTTATTATAATAAATATATTTTATATATAAAAGATTTATTTAGAAGAAACTAAGTATTAAGTTTAAATCTTATTAAATTATAAAAACTTAATATATTTTCTATTAATAAAAGAGCTAAATAGATATCTAGCTTATTAGTATAAAAAATTAATAATATTTAATTTTAAAACTAAATATATTAAGGATAATAAGAATAATATTATAAATATATTTAATAGAGTTTTAAAGTTATATTAATATAAGATAAAAATAAATTATTATAACTAAATAAAGTAAAACTCTATATTACTATAATTATAATAATAAAAACTAAAAACTTTATTAAATAAGTATTAATAAATTTATAGAAAAATAAAGTTATAATTAAAATTCTTAAAAATCTTAATAGCTATAATAAGTTTAGTAAAATAAATTTAAATTTATTTTTATTTTTAAAAAGAATCTATATTCTAATATTTATATATATAGAGATCTTTAGAATTTATTATAAAGTAGAGTCCTTAAAAGATTATTAAAAAATTAGGAATTTTTTTTAAAAATTATTATAAAACTTCTATTTTCTAAGAATAAAAATATATATTAAGAATTAAATTATTTTATATAATATATATATTAAAATAAAATATACTTAATATAAATTATATAAAGAAATAAAGTTAGTAGACTTTCTAAATTAAATATAAAAAAATATTACTTAAAATTTTATTATTAAACTCTTAAAGTTAAGAGAATAATTTATAAAAATAGAATATAATATAATCTTAGTAATTAATAATAGATTAACTAAGCTAGTATATTTCTTACTATATAAAAAAGCTTTAAATATAAAAAATCTAGTTTATATATTTTTTAAAATAATAATAACTAACTATAAACTTTTAGAAAAATCATCTTAAATTAAGATAAACTCTTTATTTCTAAGTTTTAAAGATTATTAATAGATATAATAGAAATTAAGATAAAAATAAATATAATATTTTATCTATATATAGATAGTTAAATAGAGTAAATTAATTAAATACTTAAATAATATCTTTAATATTATATAAATTACTAGTAGAATAATTAGATTTAATATCTATTTAATATATAAATAATATATAATAAATAGATATTAAATCTTATTAAGATAATATTATATTAAGTTAATTATAATTTTAAACTCTATATAATAATATTACTTAAAGAATATAAATCTGAGATATAAAAAATAATTATTATAACTTAGGATATAAATTATCTCTATTAAAAATTATAAAAAAATTTATAATTTCTAAGTAGCTACTTAGTAATATACTATAATTAAAAATATTTAAAAAAACTAAATATTTCTAAAGGAGATAGAGTATACTTTTTTTATAAAAACTTTAAAATTAATTAATTTAATAATAAGTTTAATTATATAAAATTTAATCTATTTTTAATTAAAAAATATAAAGAGAATATAAATTATATTTTAAATCTACTAAAACTAATAAAGAAATATAATATATTTTATATATTATTACTTAAAAAAGTAAATTTTTAAATATTATTATAAATAGTATCTCTTCTTCTAAATAAAAATAATAAGAAATATAATATTAAGAAAATCCTAGATTACTAAAAAATTAATAGAAAATAAAGATATTTAGTTAAGTAATTAGACTATAATAATTTAAAGAATATATAAGAGTTATTTTTAATATTTAATTATTTAAAAAAGCTATAAAAATTTTAAGTTTAAAATTCTATATTAACTAATTCTAGTCTAATATTAGATTAAAATCTTTAAAAATATTAAATAAAGAAGTAGAAGCTTAGAATATAATCTCTTTCTTTTTTTTCTTAAAAAATTTAATATTTTTTATTTCCTTCTAGACTATTTTTATCTAGTTTATTTTAATTTTTTATATTTACTTATAAAGATAAAATAACTTTATAAAAGTTATTTTTTTTCCTTTTATAATCTTTTATACTATTCTTCTAAATATTTTTATTTTAAAATATTTAGAGAAGATAAATTATAATTACTATTAATATAAATATACTTAATATGTTAATTAGATATTTTATTTAAATAATATAAATATCTTACTTCTATATACTAAACATAGTCTTATTTAAATAAGAAGATTATTTTAAATTTTAAAAACTAATTAATAATAATATATTATTAAGCTCTAAGATTTCTTTATCTATAATATAAGTAAAGATTAAATATTAAGAAAGTAAGATTTCTTTAAAATAAAGATTTCTTAATAAAGGAATAGTATTATAAGTATTTTAATATATAATATATACTAAGCTAAGAGGCCTTAGTTATAGAATACTTTAAAGATAAAATAAATTATAATTATATTAATTAAGGTACTAATTACTATAATTATAAAGTAATTAAGATAATTAGAGTATTAATTACTAGAATTATATTAGATCTTAATATAACTCTAAGAATATATATAAGAAATAATCTTCCTACTATTAGAATTTTCTTTTATATATCTAACTTATATAATTAAGAGTAGTCTATAGTTAATAGATACTTAATTTACTTAATATTATTATAGATACTTCTAGTATATAATATATACTAAGCTAAGAGTCCTTAGTTATAGGACGTCTTTAAAGTAAAAAAAATTATAATTAGAATAATTAGAGTACTAATTATTATAATTAAATTATAATTAGAGTAATTAAGATATTAATTACTATAATTATATTAATACTTAATATAGTTCTTAGTAAATATATAAGAAATAACCTTCTTATTATAAAGATTTCTTTTTTATATTTAACTTATATAATAGAAAAGAGTTTATAGCTAATAAATATTTAATTTACTTAAATTTATTTATATCTAATTATACTCTAAAGGAGTTAAACTTTTTTATTATATTTTAAATATTATATTCTACTCTATTTAAAATAAATACTTTTAATTCTATTATAAGAGATTATTAATACCCCTTTATAAAGACTATAAAGATAGTATAATAAAATAATTTAAATATTTAAGTAATCCTTAGTAAAAGACTTAAAGTTTTTACTTCTATTAAATTCTCTAATAAGAGAGAAATCTTTAATAGTTATATATAATAAGTAAAACTATATATAATATTCTACTTCTTATTATTTACTAAATTAAAAGAATAAAACTTATTCTATCTTTTTTATTTAGAAGAAGATATAGTATTAACCCTTTTCTTTTAACTTAATAAATATATTAAGCTTTAGAACTCTTAATAAATAGTAAATAATATTAATAAGTTCTTTAATAAATAGAACTATATTAAAGATATTCTTATTAATTTATTTAATAATAATATTAAAGAATAGAAAATAGAGAGAAGAATATTCTATCTCTATTAAAAAAAATTTATAATTAAGTATATAGTAAAGTTCTAGGCCTTATCTACTAAATTTAATAAAATATTATTATAAAAATAGTTACTTATTATATAAGATTAAATAAGAAGATTAAGAATTAATTAATAAGAATATAATCTTTCTAGTTTATAATTATATTTATTTAAATAATCTATACTATAAATAATAAGCTATATAAAAGAAAGATAAAATAAAAGATTTTTAACTTAAAAAGTATACTTAGTAGATAGGAGAATATTTTAATAGTAGACTAGAAACTACTTTATAAGATTAAAAAGAAAAAGAAAATTAAGAACTTATTATAAATAGAGTATTATAATTATTATAAGAAGAGATACTATAAAAATAAATACTCTAAATAAGAATAGATAGCTATAATAAAAATAAGAAAATTTTTTTTTAAGAAGAAAAGATTACTTAGAATAAGAATAATCCTAAATTATTTATAAAAGATTTATAATAAAGAGATAACCTTTCTTAAATTAAAAAATTAGTAGAGTATAATTATTTATTTTAAATAATATATTATAATAATAATTATTAAGCTTATCTTAATAAAAAGAAGAAAAGTAAATACTACTCTTAATTTAAAAGAGAAAGATTAGAAGATAGGATTTAAATAATAGTTATAAATAAAAAGATATATAACTCCCTAGACTTAAAATAAACTAAATTATTATCTTTAGATAAAGCTTTATTTTTAGAAAATAAAGTTTTATTCTTTAAAAAATTAAATAATAATTTAGAGAAGTTATAAGTATAATATTATATTATAGTTTAAAATTAAAAAGAGATTACTAATATCTAGAAATAATATATATAGTATATAAAAGAATAAGTAATAAATCTTTACTATAAGTTAAAAAGAGTAGAAAATTAAATAATTAAAATATTTATAAAATAGTCTATAAATATACTAATTAAATTATTAAATATATATAAAATAATCCTTCTACTAAATAATATATAGAAATTAATATTAATAGAAAAGTTTAAAGATATTTTTAAATTAGTAGTTAAGGAGATTATATATTATAAAATAAATAATATAGTAACTATTAAGATATTAATTACTATTAAAATCTAATAAATATTAAAAGAAGATAATTATATAAACTTATTAAATATAGTCTATATATATACTTCTAAGAGACTAAGATTCTTAAAAGATAGATTAATTTTATTACTAAATAAGTATTTAGTACCTTAGTATATATAAAATATAACTTAAATATTAGTAAATAATATTAAGACTTTATTATTATAAGAAAAACTAATTTTAAATATTATATTTTTAAACTATCTATATTCTATTCTTAAATTAGATAAAAGAGAAGTAAAAAATTTAAAATATTAGTAAGTTTTTTAATAAGTAGACTAATTAATAAAATCTATTTAAAAACTAAATAAACTACTATAGTTAAATTATAAGAGAATATTTAATTTAGATTTTAGATAAAGATTATAAGATATTAAATTTAAATAATTATTAATAATAAATTAAGTAAAGATTTAATTAGTTTTAATTTTATACTAAAGTATTAAATCTTAACTATATAATATATACTATATATATTAATGAATTTTAATTATTTTATAATTAAAAAAGTAGATTAAATAATTAAGTTTATTAATCTAAAAATAAAATAATAATATAAGAAGTATAACTTTTATTTAATATTAAAAGAAGAAGTAAATAATAATACTTTTAAAGTCCTTTAATTATAAAAAGTTAATTTATTAATAGAATATTTAAAATAATACTTTAAACTAAGTTTTTTAAATATAGAAATATTTATATTCTAGTATTATTATATAGATAATAGAGAAAATAAAGAATAATTTTTTTTAAAAAAATATAATAATACTATAGAGTTAAGTTATTATTATTAATAATATTATTTATATAAAACTATTTAATAAATATATAAAATATAGAAACTTATTTTAAAAAAAAAGCTTTAATAAAATACTTCTTAAGTATTAATTATAAGACTATAAGATTAACTTAATTCTAAATAAAAAATTTATAAAGAAGTTAATATATCTGTTATTAGAAGATAGAGTAGTTACTCTTATAAAATATATTAAAAAAAATAAAGTTAAAGATTTTATTTAAAAATTTTAGTTATTAATAAGATATCTTATTCTATTTATATTAAAGATAAATAAAGGATTAAGACTATATATAAATTATAAAATATTTAATAATATAATAATTAAGAATAATTATTTTTTACTCTTAATTAAGAAGTTCTAAAATAAGTTTTAAAAGAAAAAGTAGTTTATTAAATTTAATATTTTAAGAATATTTAATTAAATAAGAATAAAAAAAGAAGATAAGTAAAAAATAATATTTTATATAAAATAAAGCTTATATAAATATTTTATTATATTATTTAATTTAACTAATATCTCTACTATATTTTAGGTATATATTAATAATATTTTAAAAAAGTATTTAAATAAGTTTATATTAGTTTATATAAATAATATTCTTATTTATTTTAATACTTTAAAGGAATATATTAAATATATATATTAAATATTATAAAAGCTTAAAAAAGCTAGCTTATAACTTAAGATATTAAAATATAAATTTTATTTAAAAAAAAATTTCTAAAATTTATTATTTTAAATAAAGAGATTAAAATAAATTCTAATAAAATTAAGAGTATAATTAAGTAATTTATATTAATTAATAAAAAAGAGATTTAGTTTTTTCTTAGGTTTATAAACTTCTATTAAAAATTTATTAAGAATTATAATAAGATTATAGCTTTTTTAATAAACTTAATATATAATAAAGTATTATTTATATAAGAAAAGAAAGTAGAAGCTTTTTTCTAAACTTTAAAAAATAATTTATTTTAGATTTTATATTTTATTAGTTTAATTTAAAACTTTTTATTAAAGTTTATATTAATATCTTAAATAATATATTAGAAGTAGTAATAAATTAACTTATATAAATTAATACTAGTATTATTAAAAGGAAAAAAAAAATTAGTATTTTATTATATTTTATAATAAGAAATTATAAGATATAAAATCTAGATATTTAATATATAATAAGGAATTACTTATTATAATAAATATATTTTATATATAAAAAATTTATTTAAAAGAAATTAAATATTAGATTTAAATTTTATTAAATTATAAAAACTTAATATATTTCTTATTAATAAAGGAGCTAAATAAATATCTAGCTTATTAGTATAAAGAGTTAATAATATTTAATTTTAAAATTAAATATATTAAGGGTAGTAAGAATAATACTATAAAATATTTAATAGAAGAGTTAATTATATAGAAGATATTTAATAAAGCTTTAAAACTATATTAATATAAAATAAAGATAGATTATTATAATTATTATAGATATTTATATTAATATAAGATTAAGTATATATTATAAATTATAGAATATAATTAATTCTTAAAGAAAGAAAAAAAAAGGATTTTATTCTAAGAAAATATTATATTAAGTAAATAAATATATAAATACCCTTATATAATAATAATATATTTATATATAATAAGTATATAAGTTAGTTAATACTTAGTATTAATATTATTATATAATAATTATTTCTCTTTTTTAGTAGTTTTATTTTTAAAATCTATATATTTTATCTAGTTTATAGATATTTCTAGTATTCTTCTAAAAACTTATTAAAAACTTTTAAATCCTAGTAAGAATATAAGAAAAAGAGCTCTCCCTTTATAATTTAACTTTTATAGAGTTTTTTCTATTATTATAATTATATCTATAGTATAACTTAGTATAATATAATATAATTACTATATATATTTATTATATTATATAGTATAAAGTTTAGTAAATCTTAATAATAATTTAAAAGATTAATAATAATTATTATTATTAATAAGTATTTATCTTCTATTTACTTCTTATATCTTATTTATAATAGTATTATATATATTTTTATTATAAAACGCTATATCTTTATCTAATAATAAGAATTCTAATAATTATAATTTCTTAAAAAATCTTTTATTTAATTCTTAGTTATTAATAAATAAATTTTATAATTATAAGAGTATAATACTATTTATACCTCTTAGTAGACTAATATAAATATAGATTATTAATAATAGTTTTATACTTAAAAATAATAATAATAGTATTATATATAAAGATTAAATATAAACTAAGTCTAATCTTAATCCTTTTAATATATTCTAGAAAACTTTATAAGTTTTATATATAAACTAGTTATTATTTAATTTAAAATTATTATAAAATATAATTAAGCTATATAGATAGATATATAGAGTATTATATTTATTTTAAACTTCTATATAACTTCTATTTAATAAATATTAAAAAATATAATTTTTAAGATAAGATAGACTATAGTTTAGTAAGAGTTTTACTAATTAAAATATAAACTTTAATTATAGGCTATATATTTAATAATTATATTTTTTTATTTTAAACTTTTATAAATACTACTTAAGATTTATTAACTTTAAAAAAGAGTTTATTTATAAGGCTATATATATATTAATTATATATAATTTATTAATATTTTATTAAATATTAGTAGAGTATTTATAAGTCTATTTAAGAACTAATATAATCTAAGAATATATAAGTATTATTAAGAGAAGTATTATTTATATTATCCTATAAATAACTTCTTATATTTATTTTTTATTACTAATATAATTAAATATTTTATAAGTATATCTCTCTAACTTAGAATAATTATACTCTTTATTTTATATAGTAATAACTATTATAATATATATTAAAGGCTATTTAAAGTTATTTTATAAGCTTAAAAATACTAAAATCTAAATTTTATTTATTTAAGAATTCTACTAACTAAATAATAATATAATATTAATTATTAATATTTTAAAGACTATAATTTACTTACTCTTTATATATATTTAATATATATTTATATTAATAGTTTTAGATAGAAGTCTCTTTAAATTTTAAAATTTTTTATATATTATTACTAACTCTATCTATAATAGTTATATTATTAATAATATTAAATACTTTTAATAATAATTTAGTATCTCTTACTCTACTATCTAACCCCTTTTAGTATTTTTTATATTATATAGTAGAGAAGTAAGATAATATTATATCTTATATAATTAAAATATCTACTCCTTATAAGTAAAGTATAGCTTTAGCTAATAACTTACTTAATATTATTTTTACTATAATTTTAAAGAAGTTTAAGAAATATATAAAAATAAAGAAAGTTAAAAATAAATTAAATAAGTTAAAAATATTAATAGTAAAAAAGAGATAGATTATAAAATATAAGAAAGTTATAACTACTTATAAATAAATATAACTTTTAAAGTAGAATAAGAGATTATTTTAAGTATATAAAAGGGTAGAACTAAACTTAAGTCTAAAGCTAAAATAAAAAAAGAGACTCTTATAATAAAGGATAAATATATTACTAAAACTATTTATATTATTAAATAGATTAGAAAGAAGTTTTTTCTAAAATTCTTTAAAAAATTCTATTAAATAATCTCTATAAAAGATTTATTTTTAGAGGACTTAATATAATTTCTTATATTTTAATAATAGTAGCTAAGTATTAGTATATTATTTTATATATTATATATAATATTTTTATTCTCTTTTTTTTTATATCTAGTAAGCGTCTTTATAAATAAAAAAATTATTTTATATATTTTTTATAAAACTATTTATTTAATTTATTAGTAAGATTTATATTTAATTATATATAAGAGTTATTTAATAGGATTATACTCTTTTTCTATATTTATACTATTTATTATAAACTTTTACTATTCTTTTAACTCCTTTTATATTTTTTTATAAATTTATTAATTATATTTTAATAATTAATTCTTCTATTATACTTTATAGAAATATTAACTCTTTATTTTAATTTTATCTAAAAATTTTTTAATTTTATACTCTAAACTATTATCTATAAGTTTTAGAGATATATATTTTAGAATAGAATTATTATTTTCTCTATATTTATATAATTCTAATAAGGATATATAAAAAATAAGATAAATTCTATAAATAATAAATAGTATAAGATAGTAAGCTTAATTTTTTATTAAATATCTAAACTTAGTATTTTATAATTTTTTATTATAAAATATAATAAAATATTAATATTCTCTCTTTCTTTTAATAATATTAATATTAATTTATATAATTTAATTTATTACTAATCTTAATATACTATTTAAGATATTAATATAAATTTTAATAAAAAATTTTAAATTAAATTAATAAAATATAAAATTTAAAGTAAACTATTTTTTAAAAATTTAAAAAAAAAATTCTATTTTTTTTCTGTATATAAATAATACTTTATTATATATTAAGTTTATTAAAGATATTATAATTTTATTATAATTCTTAATAAACTTTTTATAAAAATTTATAAATTTAAGAAAAAATTATATCTTCTTTTTATTAATTAGTATAAGTTATTTAATTATATTTTTAATTTTATTAAAATCTATTTTAATTTCTTTATTTAAAATAATAAATTTTAAAAATTTTAGTCTTTTTTAATAGAATTTATATTTTATTATTTTAAATTATAAATTAGCTTCTTTAAATTTTTAAAATACTTTTTATATATATTTAATATATTTTTTAAAAGTATTTAAGTAAATAAGAATATTATTTATATAAATTAATATAAATTTATTTAAATATTTCTTTAAGATATTATTAATATATATTTAAAATATAATAAAAATATTAGTTAAATTAAATAATATAATAAAATATTTATATAAGCTTTATTTAATATAAAATATTATTTTTATTTATCTCTCTTTTTTATTTTTATTTAATTAAATATTTTTAAAATATTAAATTTAATAAATTTCTTTTTTTTAAAGCTTATCTTAAAACTTCTTAATTAAAAATAGAATATAATTATTTTTAATTATTATATTATTAAATATTTTATAATTTATATATAATCTTAATTCTTTATTTATTTTTAATATAAATAGTATAAAATTTTTTATTAATAATTAATTTTTTTAAATAAAACTCTTAGCTTTATTTTTTTAATATACTTTATATAAATAACTATCTTATTTTTTAATAATAAATATATTAATTTTCTTTATAAGTTTTTTATTTAAAATTAATTTAATTTTTATTATATAATAATACTAATACTAAGTATTAACTAATTTATATATTTATTATATATAGATATATTATTATTTTAT
Organism: Cladonia squamosa; assembly: GCA_947623385.2. Classification (NCBI taxonomy): domain Eukaryota; kingdom Fungi; phylum Ascomycota; class Lecanoromycetes; order Lecanorales; family Cladoniaceae; genus Cladonia; species Cladonia squamosa. Next base: position 356,091 of record OX392392.1, on the reverse strand, counting down.
AAAAATATTTATATATCTACTTATTTAATATAATATTTTTTTAGAATAAAATTCTCTTTCTTCTTTTTTTAAGAATTAATTATATTTTATAATCTATAATATATACTTAATCTTATATTAATATAAATATTTATAATATTTCTAATTCTTTTATTTATAAAGGAATATTAATTTATAATTAATATATTTATAATAAATAGTTTATATTTTAATAGTTATTATACTATTAAATTATATATTAATAATAAATAAAATAAATTAATATTATAAAAAGATTAAAATACTTAAAAAGAGTAATAAAATTTTATAATATAAAATTTTATTAATAAATTAAATTAATTTATAATTTTAATATTTAATAAATATCTATAATATATTTATTAGATAAAGAAGGATTTATTAAAATAAAAATAATTTAATTAACTTAAATATAAAATTATTAATTTTAGATAAGACTTAATAATAATAGTTATAAAAAATATATTAAAATATATAAAATATAATAAAAATAATATTAATTTATATTTTATTAACTTAAAATCTATCTATATAAAAATTAAATATAAATTATTAAAAAAAATTATATCTTATTAATTACTAGCTATTAATATTATAAATAAAAAATACTTTATATATAATAAAAATAATAAAGCCTTATAAGAAAATTATAAAATTATTAAATTTTAAAAAATATAATAAAAAAATATTAAGAGAGTATTAAAATTAGTTTTAAAATATTAAAATATATTTTTATTTAATATCTTAGAATTTTAAAATTAATAAATTAAAAATTTTATATATAATATAATATTTAAAAGAGGATATAAAGAAGTTTTAAAATATTAAAATATATTTTTATTTAATATCTTAGAATTTTAAAATTAATAAATTAAAATTTTTATATATAATATAATATTTAAAAGAGAATATAAAGAAGTTTTAATATAAATTTAAATTAATATATCCCTTAGTATATTTTATATAAAAGGAATTTAAAATATTTTTTTTAAATTTTATTAAAAATCTAATAAATTATATATTAAATATAATTTAATTAATAATTAATATAAAGTAAAAATAGTTTTAAATAATTAAATAATTTAATATTTATTTAAATAATTTTAAAGTCTAATTACCCTTTTATAATAAAAAATATTAATATATAAATCTTTTTATAAAGTTATATTTTAATTTATATTTAATAATTATAAATAATAGTAAGTTCTTATTATATAAAATAAACTTATAATATTTATATTTTATTTAGAAAGTAATTAATAAAAGATTATTATAATTATATATAAAATTAAAAATAGTATTTTAATAAAAGAAAATAAAAATTATATTAAAAATTAAAAAAATAAATCTAAGAATAGATTTAAAAATATATTATTTAAAAATAAAAAAAAATAAAAACTTAATATAACTAAAATATAATTTAAAGGATATTAAATATTTTATTTATAAAAAAAAATATTATTTAACTATTTATATTTAAAAAAAATATATAAATTTTAATAAAATATTAATAAAAAACTTTAAATAATATATAATTAAGAAGATAAAAAAAAATTCTTATTTAAAATATTTTTTAAAAAGTAAAAAAAGAAAAAGAATTTAATATAATTTTAAAACTAAAATATTCTAAAATAATATTATTAAAAGAAGAATTATATAAAATAAAAATAAAGATTTAATTAAATAATAGAATTAAAATTAATATAATTAATTAATATTTTATTATTAAAGAGAATTTAAAATTTATTAAGAATATAAAATTATTTTATTTAATTTAAATAAATACTAATTTTATATATTATTATAATATTTATTATATTAAATTATATTTATATAATAATTAGAATTATATAAAAAAGTTAGAAATTATTTTCTATATAATTAATAAAAAGGATTTATTTTTATTATTAAAAATACTAAATCTAATATAAAAAAAGATTATTATTAATTTATTTAATATTTTAAAATTAAAAAGTATATTTTAAATTTAATTAAAACTTATAAATTTATTAAATTCTTATAAAAATAACTAAAAGTATATATATTAATAATTATTAATATATCTCTCTTATTATTTAATTTTATAGTTAAAGTAATAGAGTTATAGTTAAACTTAATATTTATTATAAATTTATTAATTTTATTTAAGAATTTAAGAAATATTAAAATATTTTTTTAATAAAAAAAATAAATTATTTATTATTTTATAAGAATAATAATTATATAATTAAAATAATTATTAATTTCTTTTATAGTCTTTTTTATAATTTATTAATAAAGAAATTAAAAGTTTTATAAGTTTATCTTATTAATATATTAATAAAGAGATAAACCTAATATTCTATTAATTCTATAAATATCTTTATCCTATTTATTTTAAAAAAGAATAGAGATTTATATTTATATTTTAATTATTATAAATTAAATAAAATTATAATAAAAAATTATTATTCTTTATTTTTAATTAATAAAATTTTTAATTATTTTAATAATATTAAAATCTTTATTAAATTAGATTTTAAAGATATTTATTATTATATTTAAATAAAAAAGAAGATAAGTAAAAGATTATATTTTATATATAATATAAATACTTTAAATATTTAGTAATATTATTTAAGTTAATAAATATTTTAATAATATTTTAAATATATATTAATAAGGCTTTAATAAATTTATTAAATAAATTTTATATTATTTATTTAAATAATATTCTTATTTTCTTAAATTTAAAGAAAAGTATATAAATTATATAAAATAAATTTTATAATATCTAAAATAATTTAAGCTTTATATAAATTTAAAAAAATATTAATTTTTAATAATAAAAATTAAATTTCTAGAGTTTATTATATTTACTAAAAATATAGTAATAAATAAAAGTAAGATAATTATTATTTAAAATTAATCTAAACTAAAAATATATTATAAAATTTAAATATTTTTAAAATTTATTAATTTTTTAAAAAGGTTTATTTAATATTATTTATATTTAATTATATTCTTAACTAAGTTATTATAAAAAAGTATATAAAAAAAATAAACCCTTAAAATAAAAAAAATATAAAGAGTATATATTTTAATAACTCTATAATATTTTTATAAAAATATTAATTTTAAAATATTTTAATTTTAAAAAGAAAATTAAAATTAAAATAGATATATTAAACTATATAATAATTAGTATTTTTTTTTAATTATAAAAGAATAACTAATAGTATTTAATTATATTTTAGTTATAAAAAATTATTATTATTAAAAGAAATTATAAAATTTATAATTAGAAGTTATTTATTATTATTATAATATTTAAATAATAATAATATTATTATAAGAAAAGTCTTTATTCTACTAAAATTCTAATAAATTATAATAATTTTAAAGGGTTTATAAATTAAAAAAAGCTAAATTAAAAATAAATCTATTAAATTATAAAATTATTAATATTTAACTTTATAATTATATATTAAATAAGTAAATTAAATTTAATTAATATATTATTAAGATATTTTAATTATAAATATAAAAAAATATTAATAAATAAGCTATTATTTATATTATAATAAAAATTAATAAACTTAAAAAAGTTATTTAATTTATTTTAAATTATAGTTAGAAAAAGTATCTTTTAAATTATAAAAAATATAAATAAAAAATAATAAAATTAGTAAAAAAGATAGAAGTTTATATTAAATTTAATTAATATTATTTTATAAAAGAATATAGTTTATTTTATAAAATTTAAAAAACCTTATATTATAAAAGTAAAGAGTATAAATAAAATACTAACTTAATATTATTATAATATAGTTAAGAAGTAACTTAATTCTATTATTAAAATTATTAATTATAAATAATTTATTCTATATTTTATAGCTAGTATAATAGCTTTAAATAAAATAATTTATAAAAATTATAATAATTTAATTATTAAGTTAATTAAGACTTTATAGTCTTATAATAAAATAGTAAAAAAAATTAAGAAAAATAAAGTTCTTAATAAATATATAATTAAAGTTAATAAGTAATATTTTAATAAGTATAGTCTATTAAAATATAGTTAAAGAGTTTATATTTTTATTTAAGAAGTAATTATATAAAAACTATTTAAATATTATTATAATAATTTATTAGTAAATTATTTTAGTATTAATAAAATAATAGAATTAATAAATAGGAAATTTTATTAATCTACTATAAATTAAAATATTAAAGAGTATATAGACTTTTATAATATTTATTAAAAAATAAAAATAAAATATTATTATTCTTATAATAAATTATAAATATTATTTATATTTAATAAACTTTAAAAAAAATTAATATAGATTTTATAACTAATTTTTTTTAATAAATATAGAAATTATATTTATAATATAATATTAATAATAATTAATAAGTATATAAAAATACTTTAATATATATTAATAACTAAGAGATTAATATTATTAAATTAATAAATTTATTTTATATTAAAATTATCTTAAAGTATAAAAAGCTATATAGTATTATTACTAGTAAAAGAAATATCTTTATTAATATTTTCTAGTCTAAGATATACTATAATTTATATATAAAATATAAGCTAAGTATAGTCTTTTATTCTTAAATAAATAAATAAATAAAAAGATAAAACTAATTATTAGAATAATACTTATAAATTTATTATAATAAATAATAGAATAACTAAATAAGACTTCTACTTCTAGTTAAATTTATATATTATTAAATAAAATAAGTTATAATAGATTATAACTCTTTTAAAATAATATATAGTTATAACTTAAAAGTTTTAATAAGTATTAAGAATAATATTATTAAAAAAAAGTATTTATTATAAAAGAAAGGGTTAAGAAATTATATAAATTTTATAAAAACTTAATAAAATAATAGTAAGATATAATAAAAATATTTATAAAATATTATAATAAAGTATATAAACTAATTAGCTTTAATAAAGATAATTTAATAATATTATTAATAAAAAATCTTAAGTAAAAATTTAAATTAAAAGCTTTTATATAAGTATATTAGACCTTTTAAAGTAAAGATTTTAATAAAAAATTAAATTTATTATCTTATATTATCTATTATTTATAGAATTTATCTTATTTTCTATATATTCTTATTAGAGTTATATAAATATAAAGAAAATAATAACTCTATTTTAAAATATATATCTTTAGAACTTATAGATAATAGTTTAAAATATAAAATAAATTTTTTTTAAATAGAATTAAAATAAAAAGTTAATATTTCTATAAGATATAATAAAAGAATTAGTTATTAGAATATAATTAATAAATTTATAAAAAAAATATAAAAGGAGTTAAAAAAATAGTAGAAGTTTATAATAAATAGTATAAATATAAAAGAAAAGTATAATTTTATTAAGTAGTTCTTATATATAGCTAGATATAAATCTTATTAATAAACTAAATAAATATATAAAGTAATTTTTTTATTTATAAAAATATCTATTAAATATAAAAAAAAGAAATAAAATACTATATACTATATATAAAATAATATACTAAAATTTAGTTATTATTATAAAAATATAAAAAACTATACTAAGTTCTCTAAAAATAAATCTTTTAAAAAGATTATTTTATAAGATTTTTTAAAGAGCTTTAAAAAAGACTTCTTTCTAATCTATTTAATAATATAAGTAGTTTTAGAAATATATATATCTTTTATTATAAAAGTCTTTTTCTTAGCTTTAACTTTAGACTTAGACTTAGTTCTACTTTTTTATATATTTAAAATAATCTCTTTTTCTACTTTAAGAGTTATATTTTACTTATAAATTATTATAACTTTTTTATACTTTATAGCTTATCTTTTCTTTATTACTAATATTTTTAACTTATTTAATTTATTTTTAATTTTTTTATTTTTATATATTTCTTAGACTTTCTTAAAGTTATAATAAAGATAGTATTAAATAGATTATTAATTAAAGCTATATTATACTTATAAGGAGTAGATATTTTAATTATATAAAATATAATATTATTTTATTTCTTTATTATATAATAGAAAAAGTATTAAGAGGAGTTAAATAATAAAATAAAGAATATTAAGTTATTATTAGGGGTCTACCTAATTCTAAATAAAAATATACTAGAATATAATAGAATACTAGTATATAAAAGGAATAGAAATTCTATCTAATAGAATTAAATATACTTACTTAGAAAGTCGCTAGACTTAATAAAGTTTAGAGCTACTAAGTAGACCTAATTCTTTAATAATTATTCTTTAAACTACTTAATATTATTAGTATCTTAATTACTATAGAGAAAATTAGTAATATTATATAAAGAATCTTAAAATTAGAGAGTATCTCTACCTAAAAATATTAATATAGATATATATTAAATATATATAAAAAATAAGTAAATTATAATTCTTAAGATATTAATTATTAATACTATACTATTATTTAGTTAATAAAATTCTTAAATAAATAAAACTTAGATTTTAGTATCTTTAAGCTTATAAAATAATTTTAAATAATTTTTAATATATATTATAGTAGTTATTACTATATAAAATAGAGATTATAATTATTTTAAGTTATCTTAATAGTAAGTTATTTATACTTTATTATTTATTTTTAAGACTATCTCTTACTTTATATAGTATTAAAGTACTTTATTAGTTAAAGAAATATACTTATAAAGTATCTAGCTATATTAGTAGTAGAAAATAAATATAAAAAGTTATTTATAAGATAATATAAGTAGTACTTTTCTTAATAATATTTATATATTCTTAGATTATATTAGTTCTTAAATAAATTTATAAATATTCTACTATTATCTAATAAAATATTAATAAATTATATATAATTAATATATATATAGTCTTATAAATAAACTCTTTTTTAAAGTTAATAAATTATAAATAATATTTATAAAAGTTTAGAATAAAAAGAATATAATTTCTAAATATATAATTTATTATAAGAGTCTATATTTTAATTAGTAAAACTCTTATTAAATTATAATTTATTTTATCTTAAAAATTATATTTTCTAATATTTATTAAATAGAAGTTATAAAGAAGTTTAGAGTAAATATTATATTTTATATATTTATTTATATAACTTAGCTATATTTTAATAGTAATTCTAAGTTAAATAATAACTAGTTTATATATAAGACTTATAAAGTTTTTTAAAATAATAAGAAAGAATTAGAATTAGACTTAGTTTATATTTTATCTTTATATATAATATTAATATTATTATCTTTAAATAAGAGATTATTATTATTAATTTAAGACTATACTAGTTTATTAGAGATTATAAATAAAATTCTACTTTTATTATTATAAAAATTATTTACTAGTAACTAAGAATTATATAGAAAATAATTTAAGAGATTATAATTATTAAAATTCTTATTATTAGGTAAAGATATAGTATTTTATAATAAAAATATATATAATACTATTATAAATAAGATATAAGAAATAGATAGAAGATAAAAACTTATTAATAATAATAATTATTATTAATCTTTTAAATTATTATTAAGATTTACTAAACTTTATACTATATAATATAGTAAATATATATAGTAACTATCTTATATTATATTAAATTATATTATAGATATAGCTATAATAATAGAAAAGACTCTATAGAAGTTAGATTATAAAAAGAGAGCTCTTTTTTTTATATCTCTATTAGGGTTTAAAGATTTTTAGTAAGTTTTTAAGAAAATATTATAAGTATCTATAAGCTAGATAAAATATATAGATTTTAAAAATAAAACTATTAAAAGAGAGAGATAATTATTATATAGTAGTATTAATATTAAGTATTAACTAACTTATATATTTATTATATAAAAATATATTACTATTCTATAAAGATATCTATATATCTACTTATTTAATATAATACTTTCTTAGAATAGAATTCCCTTTCTTCTTTTTTTAAGAATTAACTATATTTTATAATCTATAATATATACTTAATCTTATATTAATATAAATATTTATAATAATTTTATAGTCTTATAATTAATATTTAGAAAGTATCTTATTAAGACTTTTTTCTTAAAATTAATTTCTATATTTTATATATTTATTAGATAATTTTATATAAGTAATATTATTAATAGTAGTAACTTAACTTTATAGTATTATTGTATTTTTATTTTAGAAATTTTTATTTTATTTTCTTTATTATTTATAAGATAATATATAAATATAAATATTTTTATATTTAAAAAACTTAATTTAAAGTACTATTCTTAAATATTGAAATACTAGAATTTTATTTTATTAATAGATTAATCTTTTATAACTAAAAAGCTTTAAGAGTAATATTATTTACTCTTTTTTTTAGTATTAAGTAGAAATTATATTTCTTATATTATTTTCTTATTTTTAAATTAATAAAATTAGTTATTTAATCTATCTTCTTAATTATAAAATAATTAAAATTTATTAATATATATAATATATATTATATAGTTAAGATTCTATACTTTAATATAAAGTTAAAACTAACTAGATTTTTATTTAATTTATTATTAATAATTATTTAGATTTAGTATTTTATAATTTTTATTTAAAATCTAAATTAAATATCTTCTTATAATTTAATTATAATAATTTATTTAATTTTTAAATAAATCTTATTAATTAACCTACTTATTAAGAGACTTTTTAGTTTTTTAACTAAGTTTTTTAAGCTTTTAACTTTAAAATATATAGACTCTTAAACTTAAAAGATAAAATTATTCCTTTATATAAAGGAATATTAGTAATTAGCTATATTAATTTTCTTATTTTATTCTTTATTTTTTATAAGATTAGTTTTCTATTAAAGAGTAATAATTCTTTATCTTTTAAGAACTTTAATCTCTTAGAGAGATATATATAAAGTATATTTAATAAATTAATATATCTATCCCCTTATAATATCTTTTAAATTTTATTAACTACTAGTTTAATAATAATAACTAATCTACTTATCTTTATATAAGATATCTCTTTAACTACTAATTTAAATAGATTTTTAAATTTATTCATTAATATTAACTTCTAGATATTATTAATTAATAAGATTATCTTATATTTATCTAGTAATTTTATTAATATATTTATTAATTATTTTATTAATACTTTTATTATAAAGAACTCTATCTTTTATTAGTAATAGATTAATACTATTATCTCTTTCTACTTATATTAGTAATATTATTTCTATTAGATAATAATTTTCTTATATATTTAAACTATAGATTAATATAGCTTATTTAAATATATAAATAAATTTTTATTACTTAATAGTTCTTTAATCTACTTTAAATTATAGAAATTATAAACTTCTTTATTTATAGTTTCTTTAATATTTATTATTAATATTTAGAATTTATTCTTTAAATATATTCTTAGTTTTTTTTAGAAAGTAACTACTTTCTTTCTTTTTATTTTAGTAAGTTTAGTATTAATTATTATAATATATAGTCTAGAATAAATTATTATATTTTATTTTCTTTTTAATTTACTTAAATATATCTTCTAGCTTAGAGTCTATTATAATTAATTTAAGAATATTTATATAAAAGATAGCCCTATTTTTTTAATAGTTAGAGAATTTATTCTCTATAATAACTATCTATTTTTATTATAGATATTTATTCTTATAATATTCTTTCTTATAGTAGTTATAGTATTTTATTTATAATAAGTTCTTAGTCTTTTTTTCTTTTTTAGCCTTATAAAGAAATTTCTAGTTTACTATTAAAATATTCTCTTATTTATTTAACTTACTTTTTAGATTAAAAGTCTTCTATTTTATTTTTCTTTTATATAATTTATTATCTATAATATAGACTACTTAGATAAGTAAGATTATATTTTAAAAAAAGAATATCTTTATTAACTTATTCTTAATTTTCTTATTTAACTTAATATAGTAGATAATTATTTTTATAACTATACTTTATTAAATCTTTATAGATAAAGCTTAGAATTTTATTATATATTTAGTTATAGACTTTTTTTAATAGAGATAAACTATTTTTCTCTCTATTCTTTACTCTTTAATATTATTATTAAATAAGTTAGTTAAAATATTTTTAATATAGTTAGATTTATTAGGAAATTTATTAATATTATTTAATATATATTAAAGATCTTAGAGTTTAATATATTTATTAAGTTAAAAAAAAGCTACTACTATATCTCTTTTAAAATATAAAAGATAGAATAAGTTTTAATTCTTTAATTTAATAAATAATAATAAGTAAAATATTATATATAGTTTTATTTATTAAATATAGCTATTAAGAGTTCTTCTCTTATTAAAAAATTTAATAGAAGTAGAGATTTTAAGTCCTTTATTAGAAATTATTTATATATTTAAGTTATCTTACTATATTAACTTTATTACTTTAATAAAGAAGTATTAATAATTTTTTATAATAAAACTAAAAATACTTATTTTAAATAAAGTAGAGTATAGTATTTAAAATATAATAAAAAAATTTAACTTCTTTAAAGTATAATTAAATATAAGTAAGATTAAATAAGTTAAATATTTATTAACTATAAACTCCTCTCTATTATATAAGTTAAATATATAGAAGAAAATCTCTTATAGTAGAAAAACTACTTATTATATATTTATTAAAGACTATATTAAGTATTAATATAATTTTAATAATTAATACTCTAATTAATCTAATTACTTTATAATTATAATAATTAGTATTTTAATTACTTTAATTATAATTTATCTTACTTTAAAGATATTCTATAATTAAGGATTCTTAGCTTAGTATATATTATATATTAGAAGTATCTATAATATTAATCTTATAAATTTATAAAATTAGTTCTTAAAAACTTATTAAAAATATCTAGTATTTAGCTAGTTAATTATAATAATAAGAATAATATTCTCTTTAATATATACTAGCTTAAAACTATATATAATATTTTTAAGATAGTTTTAAAAGAAAGTAGCTAGTCTTTATTTAAGGGAAAGAAAATAAATTAATTTAAAAAAAGTAAGTATAGCTATTCCTCTTAAAGAATCTTTAATAAGGAATATAAAAAAGATTTAAATAAGTTTTTTAAAAAATAAAAAAGATTTTAATTATAATCTTAACTATATTAAAGAAATTTTAGTAAATTAACTAAATCTTAATAATCTTAATCTTAATTAAGTAAATAAGATTATTAAAGGGATTTAAATCTATTTTATAACTCTAATATTTCTATTAAAGATACTAGTAAGTATTATAAAGATAAGAATAATTACTTTTATCTTAAAGAGATTAATTATTTTAATTTATATCTTAAAGTTTTTAATAGTATTCTAATAAATAATATTATTAATATTAATAATAAGATCTTTTATTAGAATACTTATCTCTTTATTAATATATTTAAAGACGTAGCTAATATAAAGAGCTTAGATCTAGTATACTAAAATTTAAATAAGTATTTATAAGAAGGAGTATAAGACTAATAGATTAAAACTCTATTTAATATAAAGTAAAAATATATTTAAGAAGGATATAGGCTAGAATATTAAGAATACTTTTTATTTTATTAGAAAAGAATTATTATATTATCTTTAATATATATCTTTTTTACTTCTTTAGTATATTTCCTAAGACCTCTTCTAAGGCTTTTTTTTAGGTATACTTATTTATAAATCTAGAAGCTTATTTATTTTTATATATCTTATAAAATACTTTCTTTTTCTATTTCTATTAGTAATACTTTAATTAAGGAGGGTTCTACTTAACTAGTTTTAAATAAGATCTTATATAATAATAAGAATAGTAGTATTTAATTAAGATAATTATAATAGAGTATTAGAAATATAGATAGCTTATCTACCTAAATCTTTTATTATAATAATAAATATTATAAATATAATATATATTTACTACTATAGTTATTAGAAAAAATTTAAATAGTATTATTTAATAATATCTATCTTTATAATAATCTTAATAAATAGTAATTATTTAAGTAATTTAATTAATACTATTTATATTATAATTATACTTATAAATAATATAAGAAATCTTTAGAGTTTTAATTTATATAATTTTAGAATTTAGCTTATTATCTAGCCTAAGCTTATCTTTTTATAGAATTTATTACTAAGATATAGAAAGTATTTAATAATACTTATAAAGATTAAGCTAGTAGACTTTATATATTACTTTAAAGAAGTATCTAGTAGTTATATACTAGATAATATTATTATTAACTTAAATAAAATAAAGAATCTTATTATTAATAAATATAATAGTCTATTTATCTTAATTAAGCTTTTTTCTTACTTTATTATAGATAGTAAGTAAGACGCTTAAATATCCTAACTAAACTTTATAAATATTATTATAGGTTATATATAGAGTCTAGAAGACCTTTATAACTAAGATAATAATAAAGAAGTTATTAGTAAATAAGTAGTATTAATTTAGTAGAGGATTTAATAGTAATTAAATAAATTAAATAATAATATAATTAAAAGCTAAAAAAGTACTACCTAAAAAATCTAACTATTAATTTATTTTTAATTCTAATACTTTTAAGATCTAGATATATTTTAGTATAAATATTAATATATAATTTTATATAGTATAAAGATATTATATCTATAAAATAGTTTTATAATATTTAATAGAAAAAAAAGGTTAATTTTTTAAACTAGCTTAAATATTAATCTCTTTATTATTTAGATAAATAATAATAGTAAATAATAAAATACTAAATTTTAGTATAATATAGTTTTTATATAAGCTAGGATATATATATATAAATTTTAATTTTAGTATAGTTAAAAAAAAAGGGTTTTTTACTAACTTCTACTATTAAGTAAGCTTAGTTCTTACTAGTTAATTATATACTAAGAAATAAATAATAGACTACTAAAATCTACTATAAAATAGTTTTTTAAGAAGATATTATTAACTAAAAAATATAAAATTCTATAAATTTAAATATACCTTAAAGGTAAAAAGAAAATTAATTAAATAATTATTATTATTAATACTATAAAGTTTAAAATCCTTACCCTTTATCTTAATTATAATATTTATAGTATATTTAAATTATTCTTTAAATTTAATAAGAAATTTATTAATAGAAATATTACTACTTAGATAGTAATATTATCTTACTCCTTTATAAAAGTATTTAACTATTAGCTCTACCTTCTTTTAATAATTTTAATTTATATTAATATTTATAGATTTATCTAGATTACTAACTTTAAAAAAGTATAGAATTTAATAAAAGTAATTTACTAATATAACTAACTAGATCTATATATAGATTAGCTTAATAGAGTTAATATTTTAATAATTTTTAATCTTAAGAGAATAATCTAGTTTTATAAGTAGATAAATATTAAGCTATATTTCTATTTCTATAATATTAATATTCTTCTATTTTCTAGTATATCTAGACTTTATTTATATAGGGTTTTTTAACTATCTTTTTATTTTTTTATTAGTAAATACTATAATCTAATAAAGTAGGTAAGCTAGAAAGAAGATATTAAAGAAATTAAATAATATAGAAGTATTTTCTTCTATACTTAAAGTAGATAACTATTCTTTAATAATTATATAATTATAGATTAAGATATACTTATTAACTATCTTATCTAGAAATTAATTAAGATTATAATTATAGTAGTAAGCCTTTTATTTTATATTAAATAAGATATTATTAAATAGTTTACTAATCTCTTACTTATCTAATTATATAACTGTATAGGGGGGTTAGTAGTTAAGAATTAAATAAAATATAATACTCGTATATAGTTTAAAAAAGGGGTAAATAACTATATTTGCCTACACAGCCCTATAGGGCTTAGCTCCCGCAGGGGTCGAGTTAGTATCAAGGAAAGGGATATAGCCTCCTTCTCTCGTTAAAGCAAAGTCATCACCTACGAAACCTGAAAATAATACTCTGTCAACTTCCCCGACCCAGACATTCCAATCCCAGACCACCTCGTCCCAACCCTGACCACCTTTCCCGCCAGCGTCTTCGCGCCCGTAACGGTACTCAATTGCACGATCATCTGCCCCTGCGCATTAAACTCCGCGCTCACAAGCGTGAACCACTTTGGTGACGCATCCACCTTGAAAGTCCCGATCCCGGACCCAGTGTCGGGATCAGAATAGGGCAGGAGTTGAACAAAGGGTGGAATGGGCTGGGTGGGGGAGGTGCTTAGGGGCTTGGTTGTGGCGCTAAGGCTGCGTGCGATTTGTACCTTGGTCCAGTCGTAGGTGTCGTCTGTGTTGGGGGTAAGTGTCTGGAGGGGGGTACTTGAGGTGGAGCTTTGGAAGGAGAAGGGCGCTGGGGTCGGGGCCGGGGTTGCTGTCGTGGATGGTACTTGTCCTGACATTTTGGGGAAGATGTGGAAGGGGATGTTGACAGGGTGACTGTGTGGTGTTGTTGTTGTCGTTTGGAACACGGTTGAAGCTTGGGTGAGAGTGAGATCAGCGGATTTGGAGGGAGTTGGGAGCTTTGAGTAGGCAGCAAAGAGGGGTTAGGAGGGCGCTTTATATGTTGAGTGAACCCAAGGTCTTATCACTGTGGCTTGCTCGACACAGCTGATGTTGGAACACAACTCGGTTGGTTGCCCTATGGAGTATGGCTTGTCCAGACCACCTTTGCTAGCTAAGCGAACTCTGATGGGTCTCGACTATTCTCTCGTTCTCGTGGCTTACAAGTACGGCGCTGAAGATGAACGCCTCAATGCAGACGGTGGGGAAACGGCACTGGCGCGCTTGACCCAAGCTGAGAGTCTCTATCAATTTTCGGGCCAGTACTGGCGCCAAGATTCCGCTGTCCCACACCTGTAAGAAGTCTGACACGTAGTAGCGTATCCCCAATAGAGCTAATAGTGAAGCTTCGGGTACTACAGTAAATTTCATTGCCACTGGCCGCCGCGCGGATCCCGAAACGCGACCATTAAAATTTAGTGGAGGACCTTCGCCAAGACCGTAAACAATCGTACCTCACTAAAGCGATGAGTTGTTTATGTAGTAGAGTCTTAGTAATTATTCTAAATATATAATAGTAAAGCTAAGCTAGTAGTAGTTATAGTATAGTATATAGATCGTCTTTATCTATTCTTTATATAATTATTATTATTATTATTATTTTATTAATATTACTTAATTAATATCTATCTTTATTTAATACTTATTTTTAACTTTACTATTACTTTTACTTTTAATATTATTTAAGTTTATATATATATATTTAATATATTTTAATACTTAAAATCTTTAAACTTAATAATTAGTAAAGAAATTCTTAAATAAATTTAAAAGTCTTTTCTTTATTATTAAGATTATTAACTCTTATACTTATTACTTAAAATTCTTTTTAAATTAATTTTATTATAATATCTTCTATACTAGTCTTTTATAATTTATTATTAATAACTTCTTTCTTAAATATCTATCTCTTATATTATATCTTATTATTAATATTTAAGAGTATAAAACTTAGTTTATAATAATTATTCTTAACTTCTAAGTTAAATACTTAAATCTAAAATTTTATATCCTTTAAGAGAGTTTTAATATATTAATATAAAAGTTATTTAAGCTAGTTTTAAAGATTATTATTATTTTAAATATTTATTTCTTCTAATACTTAAACTATTAAATTATTAAACTTAAATTATTTTTAAAGAAAATTTTAAAGAAAATTTTAAAGATTTCTAGTAATTAAGTAATTTTAAAATTAACTTATTAATAATAATAATAACTTATTTAAGTTAGAGAAGTAGAAATAATAAAGATAAATATTTATTTAAAAGTATAAATAATAAGAGAAAGATATTATTATAATTTTTAAAAAACTTTTTTAAATCTTCTAAGTACTTTTTATTTTAATTACTTAATATTTATTTTAAATATTTAGTATTTATAAAACTATTTAATATTTCTTTTTCTTTTTTTTCTTTTTTTCTTTATATTTATCTTATATATTAAATTTATATCTTAAGTAAAAGTTTATAAATTTTATTTAAATATTATAATTATAATAATAATATAAACTCTTCTTATAAATATTATTAAAAATATTAATAAAATTAATTTTTTCTTTTATTTACTTATTAATTAAGTATAATAGAAGAGTTTAACTTCTTTAGAGTATAATTAAATATAAGTAAAATTAAATAAATTAAGTATTTATTAGTTATAAATTCCTCTCTATTATAGTAAAAAGACTACTTCTTATATATTTATTAAGAATTATATTAAGTACTAGTATAATTCTAGTAATAAATACTTTAATTAATCTAATTACTTTATAATTATAATAATTAGTATTTTAATTATTTTAATTATAATTTATCTTATTCTAAAATTATCTTATAACTTACTATAGGTACTTCTAGCTTTTACTATAAATTAAGCTAAGGGTCCTTAATTATAGGATATCTTTAGAGTAGGATATAAAATAATTAAAATAATTAAGATACTAACTACTATAATTATTAAAGTAATTAAGGTAATTAAGATACTAATTACTAGAATTATACTAGGGCTTAATATAATTTAGATAGAATATATAAGGAATAATCTTTCTACTATTAAAGTTTTCTTCTATATATTTAACTTATATAATAGAAAGGAGTCTATAGCTAATAAATACTTAATTTACTTAATTTTACTTATATCTATTTATACCCTAAAGGAGTTAAACCCCCTCGTTATATAACTAAGAACTCTTAACTTAGTATATATTATATATTAGAAGTACTTATAATATTAAGATAAAGTAATTATATTTTAATTCTACTAACTTTAATAATAATAATAATATTAAGATTTTAATAGACTTTTATAACTTTATACTAGTAAAGACTAGTAATTCTTCTTTTCTAATTATAATTTTAATATTAAGAGTAGAGATTAACTATTTATTATTATATTAGATAATCTATATAAATACTTTTAAAGGCCTCGTTATATATAACTAGATAGAGAAGCTTATAAGTAAACTATATAGTAATCTTACTATCTAAGTAGTTAGTTAGCTAAGATTATTACTACTATTATAATTTTATTATTAAGAATATGAAATAATTAGCTTAATTTTTATAGACCTACTATTACCTATATTAACTACTAACTAGCTATCTAGTACTAAGGATACTTATCATAATATATATATATTATTATCTAAGAGTATATATATAGTATAATCTAAAAGACTATAGTATATACTATTTGTAGTATATAGAATATAACTGAATAGGTATATATATAGGCTGTTAGCTATAACTATATAATGTCTAGGCTGAATATGTAAGCTATATCACTACTAAGCTAGACTAACTCGCTTATCAAACAAGAACTAGTCTGCCTGTGGGTGTTAGCTAGCACCTTGAGAATAGACTGTCATATCTTTGGCAGGGCACTTGAGGCTGCTGGACACCTGCGTCTGGTATAGAGCTCCTTCGAGCTTACTCTCGAAGTAAATAACTTCGCTTACCGTTTAGATTGGTCAATAATTTACAGATCGAAAGCTGGCTGACCATACTGTACTGCGCAGTGTGCAAAGCGTAAACGACAAACCTTCGAACACGGATGAAGATATGAAAGATGTCCGAGCGCAGAAAAAGCAATTGTAGCAACAAGACAAGACACCGTATGAGAACTTTTATAGAAGTTCGAGAATCCCAGCGGAGTCTAGACGCTCTGTCTGGAACGTTTAGCTGGCTCGTTCCAAAGTCCCCGCACGCGTGATCCCTGACGCAGCCATGACCAGTGTCGAATGGTAATATTCCCTACTTCGAAACGAGAATTGCATGCCCGACTCCGTTCACCTAGCTTGTGAAGTGATGGCGATACTACTGAGTATCCCGTGCTTTCAGCTGGCAACGAGAACGCCACATAGAGTCGTCGCTTAGCGCGAGCCCAGTCTTCATACCGCAGTGAGGTGGAAACTGAGTATGCCGCCTTGGCAGCCAAGGTATTGGCGTATGCACTTAGTGCTCCGCTGGTAGGACAAAAAGCTGCAAAATGGAGCTGCAAAAACGTGGATATCAATATCTTTATTGGTTGGCCGAAAAACTCAGCTCCGGGGCCCCCACCCCTCTGCAGCGGACGGCCAACCTGGCGCTGCTGCCAATGGCCGCGACAGGGAGCGGAGGCCCATCCCCGAGACCCCCTCCGTCTGAGCGACAGGATACCTGGGGCAAGACGGCTGGCTATGTACAAGCTATATACAGCGTGGGTGGGAGGGGCAAGCAGATGGCTTACAAATTTGTTGAGCTGCTGAGCAGGTGCAGTGGGAAAAAGCGGTGGAGACGAAAAAGAATGAGGAGCAGGAATGGTACTGCTGCGTCGATCCCCCATGCCCTAGCATCCGCCGGCGGCACTCCTAGTGGCCACCGGCGACGATACCATCGGGCACTAACCCCCAGCTAAACAGCAAAATATCTTGGAATTGCTTGGCGCGCAAAATCAAAAAAATTCCCCCGCTCATGATACCCGACTAAATCTGTATACAATGTTCAAAGACAGCTGACCGCTTGAGGCATATTCAAGCGAAGATGACAGGTGAGAGCTGATCATATCGGTATACCGACGAGGTGACAGTGACGTGGCTTGCATTAGCTGCGGAATGCGATTAACATGGAACGGGGGAGGAAAATCCCGTATACAATTTGCATGTGAACACTATCGATTTGTGGACCCGGGCCGCCCGTCTATCACAACACCTCACGACTATTATGTTCAGCCAGCCACTTTTCATCACTTTACGACCATCATTTTCAAGCCAGTTACTTTAAAGCGACCTTGTTCAGCTAGCCATTCGCGACCTGGATGCGGACAGTCCCCTGTTTTCTACCCAGCAGTCCCCTGTTTAGGCGCTTACGAGTCAGCTTGCCTATATCCTCACCACTATTACTATTACTACCACTACTACCACTATTACCACTATCTATAAGCACCTCGCTGCTGGTACTATACTATTATTAGTAGTAGATTATTAACCCTTATAAATACTACCTATATATCAGCGCTTTATATAGATCTTACTATTAGATATTATAGAGGCCTATAGTATATTTAAAATAATAAGACTTAGTAGATAGTAATAGTCTTTAAAGAAGCTCTTAGAATTAGTATTAAAGAGTTAACTCTAAAGGCCTCTCTAAACTACTTTCTAAAATATCTCTTAAAGTACTCTTTAGAACCTTCTTTAAAGTACTTTTTTAAAGTATTTTCTAAAACTATCTTTAAAGTACTCTTTAAAATACTTTTTTAGAATACTCCTTAGAGTATCTACTTTATTATAGTAATAATAATATAGATATAAAAGCTATATATAGGAGAGATAATACTAATATTTATAAGGTATAATAGATTATTATTATTAGCCTAAGCGATATAGTAGTTATAAGGGCCTTAGTAGTAGTAGTAGTAAGGATATATCTAGGTAAGCTAACTTATAAGTATTTAAATAGAGGACTACTAGGTAGAATATAAAGAACTATTTATATCTAGGTTAGCTATTTATAACTATATTACTTTATTTTAAATAATTTCTAGCTAGATATATATCTACATCTATATTTAACTAGCTATTTAATAGTAATCTTATTTAGCTAGCTATTTTTCTATAATTATATTTAGCTTATAGCTTTCCTATAACTATATTTATCTAGCTACTTAATAGTAATTATTCTATATATATATCTAATAGTCTACGTTAATATAGATAACTTAAGAAAACTAAATTATAACTAGTTAAATTAAAATTTAGATATAGATAATTAGCGCTAGTACTACTTATTAATCTATTTTACTAATTAAAATATATAGAGTAAAATCTAATTAATCTTAAAGAAATAGCTTAAAGGCTATAGATATATATATAATAATTTAAATATATTATATATTAATAATTAGTACTATACCTCTATAATTTCTAATTAGCTAAACTAGTATTATATTAAAGAGAACCGTTAATATAAATAGGAATCTTCTCTCTATAAATATAAGAAAAAACCTAATACTTTTTATCTCTATCTTATTAAACTCTTAATAAAGTTATATTACCTATCATATTCTTAAGTATAGTTTTAAAGGTATTTAAGGAGGTTCTCCCTCCTAGTGCTTCTCTTAAACACTAGTTATCTAAGGATTAAGTAGAGATTAAGAAATAGCTTACTATAAAACTTAAGTAGTTAGATAAGAAAGGCTTGGTTACTCTTAACCTAAGTATTATTAAATTTTAATAATTGGTTATAGTAAACCCTTATTATACTAAGCTTTCTTAAGACATATTCACTTAAATTCCACTAGCCTACGTGAATGACCTAATTAGTGTGCCTTAAGTTCATAACTTCAACATAATACTTAGGCTAGTCAACTTGATCCTAAAAGGTGGTCCAGAATGGTTCCATAAGGATGACCCGCCGACCGCTATGGGCTTGATAGGATTTCCTATCAATGCAATTCTGGACTGGCCGATGGGTACTCAGGCAGGCCTTGTCTTCTTTCTGAATGACCAGTTGAACAGCGGGTGGAAAAATATCCTCAACACCTGGAGCAAATTCCTCCAAAGCCAAGGATCCCTGAGTTGCTTGAACGAAGAGAATGGATGGTTATCTACTGACGCGCTTACTGTCCTGGCCGACAAGGGCAATGATGGTACGACGAAATACAGTTTTCAGCAGCTCTACGCTTGTGACCCATCGAAGCCCTATTATGGGTTTAGCTGTTGGGACGATTTTATGACCCGAAAGTTCACCCGGGAATACGGCCTATAGCATATCCAGACGGTCAACCGACACCAGACCAGCCAAACCCGACGCGAGTCATCGACAATGCTTGCAAGTCCACTCCTTTACAATCTGTCACAAACGTAGAATTGAACGACCTTTTCTGGCTCAAGCAGCAGCCCTACTCTCTAGCCAACATGCTGAACAACAACCAACTGACCAGTCAATTTGTGGGCGGCAGCGTATACCAGGTGTTCATAAGCGCCTTATCATATCATTGCTGGCACGCTCCAGTCTCTGGAACAGTGATCGACATTCAGCTCGTTTCTGGGACCTATTACTCCGAAAATGCCTACCAAGGTTTCATTAATCCAGATGGGCCTGATCCTAATGCGCCAAACAACTCCCAGCCATATCTCTCTGCTGTGGCCACACGAGGAATTATATTCATCCAGGCTGACGACCCGATCATTGGGCTCATGGCAATTGTATTCATTGGCATGGCGGAGGTCTCCAGCTGCGAATTTCTGGTTCAAGCAAACCAGCGCGTTACTAAAGGACAAATGATAGGGATGTTTCACTTCGGAGGCTCAACCCACTGCATGGTGTTTAGAAAATTGACGAACCTACAGCCCCAGAATTTCGTCTACCCTCCGCCTTGGACAAATCTCACGGCTACTTGGCCTGTCTGTAGTGCTCTGGCTGTTGTTACACCGCCATCCACAAAATGAGAGGAACGGCCTTTTGCGTAGCAGGGGCACCAGAAGATATGGGGGCCTTCAAGATTTTCGGCTGATATCGCATATGTAGTGTTTTGGTGTACTTTCGTTTCGCAAATTCGAAGCCTCGCTAGCTCTTCCTCATAGTCGTAAAGCTTATCAATACCACTATGATCTGCCTTGCCCTCTTCCTCTTATTGGCTCGAACCGAAACTAGATCGTTCAATATCAAGCGAAGCCCTTCCGCGGCGTAGTTAGGGGGAGAAAGGTATCGTGACTGTATTTTTCCTGTGGTAGCGCTATTTTTGTTCCGAATTCGCGGGCGTAACCACCAAAGATTGAACTGTGATGACCGCCATAACCACTGCGCCAAACACCCCTTAGAGCAAAAGCTCTGGGTCCGATCTTCGGGGCTTCAACCCGAAGATCGACTATTTAGCCCTATAAGCAACGCTTATGGCCCGCCTATGGTACTGTTCTCGGGCCCTAAGCGCCGTTCCTGACAATTACCTCTCCTTCTAAGCAGCTCGTCCCCAAGCTGCCATTCAGGGCAAAAGCACTGTCTTAGGGGTCCCTTCCGGGCACTCCTCTTTGGCAAGTTTTAGTGCAGTGGCCCCTACTGGGCATGCGCGGGTCCACTGGGGAACCCTCTTCCGGGGCACCCCTTCTAGGAAGCTCCCAGCTGGATCAGAGCTGGAGCGCTCCAGGCGTGCATGCCTGAGCACGTTCGCGCCTGAGCGAACGTCCAGGGCAGCCCGAACGATTTTTGTGGGGTGCGCCGCGGAGCCCGGTTGGGGCGCCCCGCGCGCTGCTCTAGGGTTCAACCCTGAGCGGTACGCCTACGCCCGAGCAATAGCTTCAAGGTAACCTAGACGATTTGGTTTTTACGCTACGAGGCCTCTATTTCTAAGCCTTTACACGAAAAGATATAATGAAATAGTATTATATTATTTCTATCTTAAGTTAATATTAGTTTAGTTATTTAGTACTTATTTTCTAAAGAAACTATATTTCTTTCTACTATATTTAAACTTAGAATATATATTTAATAATTTTATATTATATAACGAGTTTTTCTTAAGATTTTAACTTTTTTACTTTCTTTTCTTAATAACTTTTTTATTTATTAAAATAATTTAAATATTAAGATATAGTTTTAAAGTCCTATTTAAGAGCTATAAAACTCTATATCTTTTACGTTAAATTAATCTTAGTTAGTAGAGTTATTAGTAATTAAAAATAGGGACTTAAAAATAAATTAAGTTAAGAATTTTTTAATAACTTAACCTAATCTATTTAACCTAACGCTAATAACTCTACTAACTTATATTAGTTTAGCGTGAAAATTATATAATTTTATAGCTCTAATATAGAGCTTTAAATCTATACTCTAAACTCTAAATTATATTAATAATTAAAAAAGTTATTAAGAAAAGAAGATTTTTAAAAAATATATTAAAAAAATCTAATCCGACTTATTACGCGGCGTATATAATTTAAATAAATTAAACTTTATATATATTATATTATTACTTCTTTTTAAACTTATTAATTATATTTTTTTTCTTAATATTCTTTCTTATTTTTTTATATTTCTTTATTATATATAATAAAGAGATTTAATTTTATAAGAAATATAATTAAATATAAATAAGATTGATAAATTAAGTATTTATTAATTATAAACTTCTTTTTATTATATAAATTAAATATATAAAAAAAACTTTAAGAGTAAGAAGATTATTTTTTATATATTTATTTAAAATTATATTAAGATTTAGTATAATTTTAATAATTAATACTTAGATTATTTTAATTACTTTATAATTATAATAATTAATACTTTAATTAATTTAATTATAATTTATCTTTCTTTTAAATTATTTATTAAATAAGATTTCTTTAACTTAATATATATTATATATTAAAAGTATTTATAATATTATATTATTAAATAAATCTTTTAAAGTAAGAATTAATAAGTAATAAATTATTTATTAAATAATTAATATAAAATTTATATTAAAATTATCTTAAATAATAATATTAAAATAAGAATAAGAATTTTTATATTCTTTTTTAATATTTAATAGAGTTTTTAATAAAGAGTATTAAAATTTTTAAGTATATTAGTTATAAGTTATTAGAAATACTTAAAAATAATTAATAATTAAAAAACTTAATAATTAATAATATTTAGTAATTAAGTAATAATTAATAGTTAGTAATAAATAGTTAATATATATAATAATAATTAATAAAAGAATTATTTATTTTAATTTAATTTAATTTAAAAAATAATAATTTTTAAATTTTAAATATAAATATTTATTTATTAAATAATTAAAATAATATTAAAATATTATATTAATATAATTTAATAAAATTTAAATAATCTTAATAAACTTTTAATTACTAATTTTTTATATTATAACTATATAATTATTTATATTTTAAATAATTTATTTAATAAATTATTTAAAATATTAAAAAGTAGTATATAAATAATAAATAATATATTAAATATTTATAATATAAATTAGATTTATAATTTATTAAAAGTATAATAATAAATTAATTAATTAAGTTAAAAAAATTTATAAGTAAAAATCTTATTTAAATATTATAATTTTACTTAACTTATTTTACTTATTTAATAATATCTTAATCTTTAAATTTTAATATATTTTAATTAAATTATTATTATATTATATAATAATAAGTATTTATTAATTATTTAATAAGTTTTTTATACTTTTTTTTTCTTAACCTTATTTTTATTTTTTTTATTAACTTTTTAATTTTAATTTTATTAATTTTATAATTATTTATTATATAGTAGATATATAATTAATAAGAATATAAATTAATAATATATAATATTTACTTTATTAAAGTATAAATTATCTTAAATAAAAATAAATAAATTATAATTAAAAGTAGAGATTACTAAAGAGTTTTAAATATTAAAAACTTAATTATTAAAAATATTAATTATATATAAAGAGATATTATTATTTACTTAATTTAAAATATTTATTTTTTATATTTTTATATTAATTATTATATTACTACTTTTAAATTTTAATATTAATATTTAATATATTTATTTTAATAACTTTATTTTTATATTTTTTATATTAATTACTCTTTAAATTTAAAATAATATTATTATAATAAAATTATATTATAATTATAATATTTAAATAAGATTTATAAGTTTCTATCTAAGATATTAATCTAATATATAAGATAAATATAAAGAAGAAAAGAAAAGAAGAAAAAAAGATATTAAATACTCTTAATAAATATTAAATAACTAAAGTAAATATTAAGTAATTAGAGTAAAAAAATCTTAAAAGATTTAAAAAGAAAGTTTTTTAAGAATTATAATAATACTTCTTCTTTATTATTTATACTTTTAAATAAATATTTAGCTTTATTATTTTTATTTCTTTAATTTAAATAAGCTATTATTATTATTAATAGAATTACTTTTAAAATTACTTAATTATTAAAAATTTTTAAAATTCTTTTTAAAAGCGACTTAATTTTAATAGCTTAAATAGTTAGAGTACTTAATAAAATAAACTTTTAAGATAGTAATAACTTTTAAAATAAGCTTAAAAGATTTCTATACTAATATATTAAAATCTTTTTATAAAATATAAAATTATAGTCTTAAGTAATTAATTTAAGAGTTAAGAATATTTATTATAAGCTAGATCTTATATCTTTAAATATTAATAATAAAATATAATATAAAAAATAATTACTTAAAGAGAGAGTTATTTATAATAAATTATAAAAGATTAATATAAAAGATATTATAATAAGACTAGTTATTAAAAAGCTTTAAATAATAAATATAAAAGCTAATAATCTTAATAATAGAGAAAGAGTCTTTAGATTTATTTAAAAGCTTTTTTATTAATTACTATATTTAAAGATTTTAAGTATTAAACTAAACTAAATTTCTAATAATATATTTAAATATATTATAATAATATTTATTAATAAATTCTTTTTAAATAGTCTAGATAGGCCTTATTTATTCTTATAAAATTTTATTAATTTAATTTAATTTTTTAGTAAAGAGATTAATTTAAAGTTAATTTTAATTTTTTTCTCTACTTATTAAGTTAACTTAATAAGATTTTAACTTAAAATTTATTTAAAAATACTAGTCTAAGTTAGTAAAAAAAGGAGTATATTAAATAATTTCTAAGAAGTAATAATTAATTATAAATTTAATTAAAAATAACTACTTAATCTAATTATCTTAAAGAAAATTAATAAAAATTTAAGAATATTATTTTATAATAGTATTAATATTCTTTACTTAATTATTAGTCTAAAGATAAAAAGTTATTAAAAATTTTATTTTAATATCTAGTTATAAGTAAAGCTTATATTAAAAGTAACTCTTAAATTAAATACTATTAGGGGTCTAGCTGATTCTAAATAGAAATATACTAGGATATAATAGAATACTACTATATAGAAGGAATAGAATCCTGTCTAGTAGGATTAAATACGCTTACTTAGAGGGCCGCTAGTTCTAATAAGATCTAGGGCTACTAGATAGACCTAACTTTCTAATACTATCCCCTCTCTTAAAATATAGTAATATTCTTATTATTATAGATTCTAGCTATATAATAGTAATACTAGCTATTCTATATATATATTAACTAATTAGAACGTCTATTACTCACTTTCTACTTAGTATTACTATTTTATAAGCTCTAGCGTAATTACTATAAAATACTAAGAAATACTAAGCATCTTTTCTTTATAAGTTAAAAATTAGATAACGGCTATATAGTAATAATAATATAGAAAACTATTTATAAATAAATACTTTAATGTATTAAATAGGCTATAATAAGCGATAATAGATATTTAAATAATATAGAAATAAGTTAATATTAATTAGTTACTTACTATTAGAATAAGAATTAAAAATTTAAAAAAGTTAGAAAAATTAAAAAAGTATGTAGTTTTACTTAGTAAAAGATAAGTAATAAAATAGTAGCGTTCTATCTTCTTAATAGTTTAACTAAGCTTAATTTAGCCTAGTTACTCCTTATTAATATTAATATCTAAGTAATAAAGATTAATTATAGCGCTTTAAGGAGGAATATATTATATTTATATAATTTAGTAATATCTTATTCCTATCTCTAATCTCTATACTTTTCTTTAAAATCTATTAATTAAGATTCTACTTTAGTATTAAGATAAATTATCTAGTAAAAGGATTATCTATTATAATAGTAATAGTAATAGTAGAAGATATAGTAAAGCATCCTCTAAATATATAGAAAAGATCTTTAATAGTAAGATATATAAATAGTAGTAAGAATATTAATAAATATACTAATAAGTATATTAGTTAATATATATATAAGGATCTAGATAAGAATCTAGATAAGAATCTTACTAAGGATAGTAGTAAGAATAATAGTAAGAATTTAAATAAGAATCTAGATAAGAATCTTACTAAAGATAGTAGTAAAAATAATAATAAGAATCTAGATAAAGATCTAGATAAGGATCTTAATAAGAATAATAGTAAGATTAATATAAAAGAAGATAAAGATCTAGATAAAGATTACTATTTTTAGTATCCCTTATATAAATATTAATACAGCCGATTTTTTAATAAAAATACTATTTTATAATATCTATAAGATAGCTTATTACAGACGTTTTCCTATATATATTAGATAAGATATATTATTAAAGAAAATAATACATTATAAAGCTTATAATAGTAGTATTCTACTAGCTATAGAGATATCTACGAGGGTGCTTTTAAGAGTGCTTTTAAGAGTACTCTAGTTTAAATTACTTATAAGGGTATCTTAAGAGTTACTCTAAAGAGTACCTCTAAAGGTAATTATAAATCTTTTAGGGCTACTTCTAAGGCTTTTAAAGATATCTTAGAGAGTACTTTTAAAGATACTTATAAATCTTCTAGATAATCTCTTAATATTTATAATAATACTTTATTTTTCCTTAAGCAGCTTTTTTTATAGTAAGAATATAATATTTTAAAATTATATTCTAGCTTCTAATTACATAAGTAGCTCTTATATTCTTTATATATTATATTATTTAGATAATTATCTTTAGAATTAAAAATCTATCTAGCTCTTATAGTATCTTTAAATATAGATAAGGTATATAACTATATTATAATAAAGAAGGTAAGATGATTAAAATAGATTAATATCTTAAATATAGATAATATTAATAAGAATTTAGTAAAGATAAGTAGTAGAGGACTTAGTATTAAAGGATTTTAGTAAAGTTACTACTAATATATTAAGTAGAGCTCTAAGGTAGAGGGGATTAATAATAAGATAGAACTAATAATAAATTCTAAGTAAGTTAGATAAGATAGGATTAATAGTAAAAAGAATAGTAAAAAGGATAGTAGTTAATAATTAAGTTTTAAGCTCTAATCCTATAGTAGATCTAGTAGGTAGTTATAATACTATTATTATTATCTTAAAAATAGCTAGTAAAGTATATCTTTAAATATACCTTATAGAGAAAAGATAGTAGTATTATATTAAGGGTCTAGCTAATCCTAAATAGAAATATACTAGGATATAATAGAATACTATTATATAGAAGAAAGAGAATCCTACCTAGTAGGATTAAGTATACTTACTTAGAAGTTATTAGTTCTAATAGAGTCTAGGGCTACTAGGTAGATCTAACTCTTTAATAAATACCTTAATTAGTAATAATAGAGGAAGAAAGCTTATAATTTTTTTAAATAAAAATATAATAAGCTAAGATAATATCTTTAGTAGTAATAATATTTATAAAGATATACTAATTTTATTTAATAAGATAGTTAGTAATTACTAAGATATTAAAATACTTTTAATTATAATAATTTAAGCTTTTAAGTAAGATAATAATAAAATTTATAAAAATATATAACTAGTAGTAGTCTAGTATCTTTAGAGATTTTAAAATATTATAATAATATTTTTTAAAAATCTTTATATAAGAGTATAAATAGTAATTATATAAATTATTTTATATTAGTAAGAAAATCTAGCTAATAGTAATAATAAATTAAGATTTTATATATCTTTACTTATTTAAAGTAGCTAGTACTAAAAATATTATAAACTTTTTAAATTAAGTAGAGTTATAGCTTATTATTATTTAAAATAAAAGATTAATTTTAAAAAAGATATAACTTTTATAAGTTTTATATTTAATTAAAAAGAAACTCTTTATCTTATAATCTTTAAAGATAAGTATAGTAAGAATTTTTTAAGTTTATTTACTTTAAATATAAGCTACGCTAATAATATTATCTATATTAAGGACTATCTTATTAGACTTTAAACTAGTTATAAAGATAAAGAATTTTTCTAATAAAGCTTTTTTAATAGTTATAAGAGCTAGTATAGTTTAAAGTAAATTATTAAAGAAATTTTCTAATTTAAAATAATTTATTATTAATATTTATAATATCTATCTTTCTCTCTCTTATAAAAATCTTCTAACTAATAGATTAAAATATTAGCTTATTTATTAAGGTTTTTAAAATAGTAAATAATCTTAAAATTATATTAAGAAAAAAATTTAAACTAGTATATTTAATAATAACTTAAAAGCTTTATAGTTGTAAAATATTCTAGATTTTTATAGTTTAATAATATTATAACTAGCTTTTTAATACTTTTAAACTTTAAATATTAAATTTTAAAAGCTTAAATAATAGCTAGAAACTTCTTATTATAAATTTTATAATTATATTCTATTAAGAGTATTTTTATTAAGAAATATACTATAAACTAGAGCTATCCTTTATTATTATATTAAGATATTATTTTAATAATAATATAATTAAAGATATTTATCTTAATAATAATCTTCCTCTTAGAGTTAAAGTATTATAGGATAGAAATAAAGATAAAAGTTTATTTAAAACTATTAAAAGTAGTCTAGTATTTAGAATTTTAATTAAAAATATAATCTTTTTTAGTAAGCTAGGTTAGTAAACTAGTTATTATAAAAAACTCTTAAATAAATTATTAATAAAAGTTAGTAAATCTTAGAAAAGTTTAAATATTTTTAATATTTTTTAAAGAGACTTAATTTAAGATTATTAGAAGCTCTTTTAAGTTTATTTAAATCTCTTTAATAATAATAATTAGCTTAAGATATTTAACTTTAGTAATTAAAAAAATTTATCTATTAATATTTATTTAAAGACTTATTTTATAAAGTTATTCTAAGATCTTTTATATATACTTTTTATACTTAACTTTTAATTTATTATAAATTAAGATATTATTAATATAAATAATATAAAAATTATTAAGATATTTATAAAATATATTATTAATATATTATTAAGATATTTATAAAATATATTATTAATATATTATTAAAAGATTAAAAAAATATTAACTAGTTTAAATAATATAATAAAAAACTTATAAAAACTATAATAAGTTTAGAATATTATTTTTTACTTTTTCTTTATTATTATTTATAATTTATTAAAGATAATAATAATATTAAGCTTAGAATAAATCTTAATATAATATAAATAAAAATTTCTTAAATTAAAAATAATAGATAATAGTTTTTTATAATAATAATATTTAAGATTTAGTTATTAATATAAAGATATAATTTACTACTTAGCTTATAAGTAAAGAGAATAAATAAAATAATAGAGAAGGAGTTAGATATAATAAATTCTTTAATAAAATTCTTATTAAAGAATTTCTTAAAGACTTTAAGTTTATTTTAAAATATATTATAAAGAGATTTATAATTAGATTTCTTATCTAGTTAAAGCTTAATCTTATAATTACTTAGATAATAAGGGAGTAGCTTATTAACTTTACTTTAAAAAAATACTTAAGAAGTTATAGTATTTAAAGAAAAAGATTATTATTAAGTTAATATAATTCTTTAAAACTAAAGCTTATTTAATATCTTATATAATAGTTAAAAAAACTTTATTTTAAATTATTTAATAATAAGAATAAAGAAAGTAGTATTAATAAATTAGATTTTAATAAATAAATAAAATATTTTAAATATAGAAAGTAATTTAAAGAATTTAAAAATTCTAAAAATTATTATAAGCTTAGAATTATTAGAAATTCTTATAAAAAATAGTTTTTTATTAATTATAAAGAAATAAATTAAAATTTAGATATAAAGAAGATATTTTAATATATAATTAAATATTAAAACTAAACTTTTCTCTATTTAAAAAAAGCTTTAAAGATAGAAGTAAGATTAATAATATTAATATAAATATTATAACTAGTTTAAGTATATTTTTTTATACTTCTTAATAATATAATTTAACTTATTATAGTATAAATAGAAGTTTTTTTAAATATAAAATTAATATTCTTTAAAAGTAAATAAGTCTTTAAAACTTAAATAAAGATAAAAGTTTATTATAAAGAAATTTATAACTATATTAGAATTAGTACTAGAGATATAAATTATAAATATATCTCTAATATAGATAATAATAAGAATATAAATAAAAATAAAAACTATCTTAATTTAATAATAATAGGAGTTTAGAAACTAGTCTTTACTAATTAAAATATTAAAAATAAGACTATTAATATTAATAAAAATTAAATAGTTTTAAAGTTTTTAATTTAATCCCTTTTAAAAATAAAAATACTAATTTACTTTATTATAACTAGTATTATTAATTTAATATTAGAAATTAATAAAATATTTTAAAAATACTTAATTAACTTATTTTAAAGAAATAATCTTTATTTATATTATATTTTTTTAATTAGAATTATTAAAATTAATCTTAAAATTTTTTAATAATAACTAGATTATTAAATTTAGTAATTTAAAATAGAATTTAAAATATAGCTTTATTAATTAATTAAGAAAAAATATAAATAATCTTTACTAGCTTAAAAGAAAATTAGTTAATATTTATAAAAAGTTTTTATTAGAGTTTAAACTTAAATTCTTTAAATATATCTTAATTTTTATTAAATTTAAATAAATTCAAGTATTTAATAAAGTAATAAAGCTTAGTAAGAGTTAATAGAATTAAGAAAGTAATTATTAATTTTAAATTATAAAAAACTTTATTTAAAGATCTTAATTATTAGTCTTTATAATTTCTCTAAGTTTTATTATTTCTTTATTATTTAATTATACTTTATATAAAGCGTAGTAATATTTTATTAATAAATATTTAAAATAATAAAAAGATAAGTAATATCTTCTTTATTAAAGGAAATTTTTTTTACTTCTAACTTATTAAAAATCTTAAGAGCTTTATTAATAAATTATTTAAAAGTAAATTAATAAACTCTAAAATAAAGCTTTAAAATTAATTAGTACTTAAAATAAAGTAGATAAACTTACTATAATATTAAAATTCTTAAAATAAATATTAAAAAAAGTATTAAAAAATTTAATAATAATAAAGTTATATTAATATTAAATTATTTAAGTAGTATTTATAATATTATAATTATAATATTTAAATAAGATTTATAAGTTTCTATTTAAGATATTAATTTAATATATAAGATAAGTATAAAAAAGAAAAGAAAAGAAAAAGAAAAGAATATATTAAATACTTTTAATAAATACTAAGTAATTAAAATAAATACTAGATAATTAGAATAAAAAAAACTTAAGAAATTTAAATTATTATAATAATATTAATTTTTTTATAATAATTTTTTTAAGTATAATATTATTAAAAAATAATTTATATAAAAAGTATTTAAAGTATTAAAATACTTTTATTTAGTAGTTAATTATATTTAATTATTTATAAATATTAATTATTTTTATTTAATATAAATATTTTAAAAATATAATTTTAAATAATAATTTAATATTTTTATTATTAATTTTTAATAAATAAAAATAATAATAAATTAATATTATAATTAAAAGAAGTTTAATATTTATATTATTTATTAATAATAATAAAATTAATTTAATATATAAAGAAGAATAATTAAAATTTTTTTTTAAAAATAATAAAGTTTTAAAAATAATAAAGTCTTAAGAATAAATATAAAGTTTTATAAATATTATAATAATTATTTATATAATAAAATTATATATTAATAAATTAGTATTAATATATATAATAAAAAAAATAGATAGAAAAGTATTTAAATAAAGTAATAATAATAATATAAGTAAAAAATTAATATATATATAAAATATTTAATTTATAATATTAAAAGAATATTAATAAAAGTATAATATATTATTAATATATTAACTTAATATTAATCTTAATATTATAAATTAATTTATAAGAGATTAAGAGAACTAAAGCTATATAGGATAAGTATAATTTAAGATATTATATTAAAATTAAGTAGAATTAACACCTAATTATAGTTAAATTTCTTAGAATTAAGTAGAATTAGTACTTAATTATAGAGAATTATACTAAGGCTTAATATAATTTAAGTAGATATATAAGAGATAGTCTTCTTATTATTAAAGTTTCCTTTTATATATTTAACTTATATAATAGAGAGGAGTCTATAATTAATAAATACTTAATTTATTTAATTTAACTTATATTTAATTATATCTTTAAGAAGTTAAACTTTTTATTATATTTTAAATATTATATTCTACTCTATTTAAAATAAGTACTTTTAGTTTTATTATAAGAAATTATTAATATTTTTTTATAAAAGTTATAAAAGTAGTATAATAAGATAACTTAAATATTTAAGTAGTTCTTAGTAAAAAACTTAAGATCTTTATACCTACTAAGTTTTTAAATAAAAGGAGAACTCTTAATAATTATATATAATAAGTAAAACTATATATAGTATTCTACTTCTTATTATTTATTAAGTTAGAGGAATAGAATTTATTCTATCTTTTCTATTTAAAAGAAGATATAGTATTAGCTTTTTTATTTATTTAATAAATATATTAAGCTCTAAGACTCCTAATATATAATAGATAATATTATTAAGTTCTTTAATAATTATAACTATATTAAGGATATTCTTAAGAATTTATTTAAGATAATATTAAAAAATATAAAATAAAGAGAAAGATATTTTATTTCTATTAAAAGAGATCTATAACTAAATATATAATAAAATTCTAGACTTTATTAGTAAAGATTTAATAGTATATTATTATAAAGATAGCTATATATTATATAGTATATTATATAATAAGTTAAGTTTAATCTAATAGGTTCTAGATTAGGTTAGATTTAAGTTAAATTTTAAATTAAGTTTAAAGATTTTATTAAGAACCTAACCTAAATCTAATTTAATAATAGATTTTTAGATTTAATTTAATTAATCTAATTATCTATTTTAATATACTAATTATTGTAATAAAATATACTATATATAGTATTATTTATTTATTAGATTAATTATTAACTTATATTTTCTTTATATTTTTATTTAACTAAGTCTCTAATATACTACTCCCCTTAATAAATATTATAGACTTATTTCTTTTATTTACTAGTTATTACTTATTAATTATAAATATAGATATTTATACTAAATAAGCTTTTTTAATTTAAGATAGTTTTTTAATTAAGTTTCTCTTACTATTCTATAGCTTTAATATCTTAATAAAATTTAATATAGTATATATCTATAATTATTAAAAAAGAATTACTTATTTTAATTAAATTATTCTTATTCTTCTTAATCTTATTAATATATTAATATATTAATATATTATCTAAAGCTATCTTATACTATTTTAATTTTAATTTTAATTTCTTTTTAATAATTATCTTATCTTAATATAGATTAATATAATAATATATATTAATATTCTTTATATAATTATATTAATTAATAACTATAATTATTAAGAAGATCTTTAGCTTAAAGTATTAATTTAACTTATATATATTACTAATAATATTAAAGATTTACTTATAACTAACTTCTATTACTAGTAAAATAAGAATAGAATATATAATAAATACTATTCATAATTATTAGTAAATCTAAATCTAGTCTTACTAGTTTTAAGAGAAGAGTATTATAAGTACCCTTAGCTTATAATATAAGTTAAGTTAAGGATTCTTAGTTATAAGATATCTTTAAAGAAGGATAGAAAAGTAATTATAATAATTATAATACTAATCACTCTAATTACTTTAAGTAATTAGGGTAATTAAGATATTAATTACTTAAATTATACTAGAGCTTAATATAGTTTAGAAAAATATATAAGAGATAATCTTTCTACTATTAAACTTTTTTTTTATATATTTAATTTATATAATAGAGAGGAGTTTATAGTTAATAGATATTTAATTTACTTAATCTTACTTATATCTATTTATACCCTTAAGGAGTTAAATCTCTTTATTATATTTTAAATACTATACTCTACTTTATTTAGAATAAGTACTTTTAGTTTTATTATAAAAAATTATTAATATTTTTTTATAAAAGCTATAAAAATAGTCTAGTAAGATAATTTAGGTATTTAAATAGTTTTTAAGAAAAAATTTAAAGTCTCTATTCCTATTAAGTTCTTTAATAAGAGAGGGACTCTTAATAGCTATATATAATAAATAGAATTATATATAATATTCTACTCTTTATTATTTATTATATTAGAAGAATAAAACTTATTCTATTTTTCTTATTTAAAGAGAGATATAATATTAACTTTCTCTCTTTAACTTAATAAATATATTAAATTCTAAGACCCTTAATATATATTAAATAATATTACTAAGTTCTTTAATAAATATAACTATATTAAGGAGATCTTTAAAGCTTTATTTAAAGATAATATTAAAAAATAAAAGATAAAGAGAAAAATAATCTATCTTTATTAGAAAGAGTTTATAACTAAATATATAACTAAGTTTTAGGCCTTATTAATAAAGATTTAATAGAATACTACTACTAAAATAGTAGTATATTATAATAGGTTAAATAAAAAAGTTAAGAATAAACTAATAAGAATATTATAATCTTAAAATATATCTATACTTATTTAGGTAACCTATACTATTAATAATAAATTATATAAAAGAAAAATAAAAAGGAAAACTTCTAATCTAATAAGTAAGCCTAGTAGATAAAAAAATATTTTAATAATAGATTAAAAACCTCTTTATAAAACTAAAAAAGAAAAGAAGACTAGAAACTTATTATAAATAAAATATTATAATTATTATAAGAAGGGATACTATAAGAATAAGTACCTATAATAAGAATAGATAGCTATTATAAAAGAAAAAAATAACTCTTTTTAAAAAACTATTTAGGTTATAAATATCTTAGAACTAATTATAGTAGACTCTTAAATAAAGGATATATTTAAGTAGATTAAAAAGAAGATAAAGTATAATAGTTTATTTTAAACTATATACTATAAAAATTAATACTAAATCTATTAAAGTAAAAAGGAAGGAAGTAGTTACTTCTTTAAAAAATTAAAAAAGTATTTAAAAAATAAGTTTTAAATAATAATTATAAATAAAGAGGTATATAATTCCTTAGATTAAAAGTAAGCTAAATAACTATTTTTAAATAAAATTTTAAGTAGTAAAGTTTTACTCTTTAAGGAATTAGGTAATAATTTAAAGAAGTTATAAATATAATATTATATTATAGTCTAAATTTAAAAGGAGATAG
The DNA here is from genome assembly GCA_947623385.2 of Cladonia squamosa. Lineage (NCBI taxonomy): Eukaryota > Fungi > Ascomycota > Lecanoromycetes > Lecanorales > Cladoniaceae > Cladonia > Cladonia squamosa. The sequence continues at coordinate 319,915 of OX392392.1, read as the reverse complement.
CTAATATCTAGAAATAATAAATATATTATATAAAAGAATAAGTAATAGATCTTTATTATAAATTAGAAAAAATAAAAGGTTAGGTAATAAAAATATTTATAAAATAATCTATAAATATACTAATTAAGTTATTAAATATATATAAAATAATTTTATTACTAAATAATATATAGAAGCTAGTATTAATAAAAAAGTTTAAAGAAATCTTTAAAATAGTAGCTAAGGAGATTACTTATAATAAGATAAATAAATTAATAACTATTAAAGTATTAATTACTACTAAAATCTAATAAATATTAAGAGGGGATAATTATATAAACTTATTAAATATAATTTATATATATACCCTTAAGAGATCTAAGTTCCTAAAGGATAAATTAGTTTTATTATTAAATAAATAACTTATATCTTAATATATATAAAATAAGACTTAAGTACTTATAAATAATATTAAGACTTTATTATTATAGGAAAAATTAATTTTAGATATTAAGTTTTTAAATAGACTATCTATTATCCTAAAGTTAAATAAAGAGGAGGATTTAAAAAATTAAAAAATTCCCTAATAAATAAACTAATTAATAGAATTTATTTAGAAATTAAGTAGATTATTATAATTAGATTATAAAAAAATATCTAATTTAGATTTTAAGTAAAAATTATAGAATACTAAATCTAAATAATTATTAATAATAAATTAAGTAAAGATTTAATTAGTTTTAATTTTATATAAAAGTATAAAATTCTAACTATATAATATATATTATATATATTAATAAACTTTAACTACTTTATAATTAGAAAGATAGATTAAATAATTAAGTCTATTAATTTATAAATAAGGAGATAATATAAGAAATATAATTTCTACTTAATATTAAGGGGAGGAGTAGATAATATTATTTTTAAAGTTTTTTAATTATAAAAAGTTAATCTATTAATAGGATAGAGTTCTAGTATATTAATATTTAAAAATAATACTTTAAATTAAGTTTTTTAAATATAAAAGTATTTATATCTTAGTATTATTATATAGATAGTAAAGGAAATAAAGGATAATTTCTAAAAAAGAAATATAATAGTATTATAGAGTTAAGTTGCTATTATTAATAGTACTACTTATATAAAATTACCTAATAAATATATAAAATATAGAAACTTATTTTAAGAAAAGAGTCTTAATAAAACCCTTCTTAAGTACTAATTATAGGATTATAAGATTAAACTAATTCTAAGTAAAGAACTTATAAAGAAGCTAATATATCTACTATTAAAAGATAAGGTAGTCACTCTTATAGAATATATTAAGGAAAATAAAGCTAAGAATTTTATTTAAAAATTCTAATTATTAATAAAATATCTTATCTTATTTATACTAAAAATAAATAAAGAATTAAGGTTATATATAGATTATAGGGTATTTAATAATATTATAATTAAAAATAGCTATTCTCTACTCTTAATTAGGAAGTTCTAGGATAAGCTTTAAGAGAAGAAATAATTTATTAAGTTTAATATTCTAAAAGTATTTAACTAAATAAGGATAAAGAAGGGAAATAAATAGAAAATAGTATTCTATATAAGGTAAAATTTATATAAGTACTTTATTATACTATTTAGTCTAACTAATATCCTTATTACATTTTAAGTATATATTAATAATATCCTAAAAAAGTATTTAGATAAGTTTATATTAATTTATATAAATAATATTCTTATCTACTCTAATACTTTTAAAGAATATATTAAGTATATATAAAAAGTATTAAAAAAACTTAAAGAAGCTAGCTTATAATTTAAGATAATAAAATATAAATTCTATTAAAAAAAAGTAAAATTCCTAGACTTTATTATCTTAAATAAGAGGATTAAAATAGATCTTAATAAAATTAAAAATATAATTAAGTAGCTTATATTAATTAATAAGAAAAAGATTTAGTTTTTTCTTAAATTTATAAACTTCTATTAAAAGTTTATTAAGGATTATAGTAAGATTATAGAATCTCTAATAAGCTTAATATATAATAAAATATTATTTATATAGGGAAAGAAAGTAAAAGCTTCTTTCTAAACTTTAAAAAAATAGTTTACTTTAAATTTTATATTTTATTAATTTAACCTAGAACTTTTTATTAAAGTTTATACTAATATTTTAGATAGTATATTAGGAGTAGTAATAAATTAGTCTATATAAACTAACGCTAGTATTATTAAAAGAGAGAAAAAATATTAGTACCTTATTATATTTTATAGTAGGAAATTATAAGATACTAAGTCTAGATATTTAATATATAATAAGGAATTACTTATTATAGTAGATATATTTTATATATAAAAAGTTTATCTAAAAGAAACTAAATATTAAGTTTAAATCTTATTAAATTATAAGAACTTAATATACTTTCTATTAATAAAGAAGCTAAATAGATATCTAGTTTATTAGTATAAAAAGTTAATAATATTTAATTTTAGAATTAAATATATTAAGGGTAGTAAAAATAATATTATAAATATATTTAATAAAAGAGCTAATTATATAGAGAATATCTAGTAAAGCTTTAAAGCTATATTAGTATAAGATAAAAATAGATTATTATAATTAAATAAAATAAAACTTTATATTATAGTAACTATAATAATAAAAACTAAAAAATTTATCTAATAAGTATTAGTAGATTTATAAAAAGATAAAATAGTAATTAAAATTCTTAAAGATATTAATAGCTATAATAGATTTAGTAAAATAGATTTAAGACTCCTTTTATTTTTAGGAAAAATTTATATTTTAATATTTATATATATAGAGATCTTTAGAATTTACTATAAGATAAAGACCTTAGGAGGTTATTAAGAGATTAAGAAGACTTTTAAAAAATTATTATAAAACTTCTATTTTTTAAGGATAAGAAAGTATATTAAAGATAGAATTATTTATTATAATATATATATTAAAATAAAGTATACTTAACATAAACTATATAGAAAAATAAAATTAGCTAACTTTCTAAATTAAGCTTAGAAGAGTATTATATAGGATTTTATTATTAAATTCTTAAAGTTAAAAGAATAACTAATAAAGGTAGAATATAATATAATATTAGTAATTAATAATTAATTAATTAAATTAGTATACTTCTTACTATATAAGGAAGCCTTAAATATAGAAGATCTAGCTTATATATTTCTTAAAATAATAGTAGCTAATTATAAGCTTTTAAATAAAATTATTTTAAATTAAGATAAACTCTTTATCTCTAAATTCTAAAGATTATTAATAGATATAATAAGGATTAAAATAAAAATAAGTATAATATTCTATCTATAAATAAATAGATAAATAGAATAAATTAATTAAATACTTAAATAATATCTTTAATATTATATAAATTATTAGTAAAATAATTAGATTTAATATCTATCTAATATATAAATAGTATATAATAGATTCTTATTAAACTCTATTAAAATAATACTATATTAAGCTAATTATAAATTTAAACCCTATATAATACTATTATTAAAAGGTTATATGCTTAAAGTATAGTAGACTATTATAATAATTTAAGAAATAAGTTATCTCTATTAAAAATTATAAAAGGACTTATAGTTTCTAAGTAGATACTTAGTAATATATTATAATTAAAAATATTTAGAAGGTTTAAATATTTTTAAAAAAAATAAGATATATCTTCTTTATAGGAACTTTAAAATTAATAGACTTAGTAATAAACTTAATTATATAAAGCTTAGTCCTTTCCTAATTAAGGAATATAGAGGGGATATAAATTATATATTAAATTTACTAAAATTAATAAAGAAGTATAATATATTTTATATATTATTATTAGAGAAAGTAGATCTTTAAATATTATTATAAATAATATCTCTCCTTTTAAATAAAAATAATAAGAAATATAATATTAAAGAAATCCTAGATTATTAAAAAATTAATAGAAAATAAAGATATCTAATTAAGTAGTTAGACTATAATAATTTAGAGAATATATAGGAGCTACTTTTAATACTTAACTATTTAGAGAAGTTATAGAGATTTTAAGTTTAAAATCCTATATTAGTTAACCCTAGTCTAGTATTAAATTAAAACCCTTAAGTATATTAGATAAGAAAGTAGAAACTTAGAATATAGCCTCCTCCTCCTTTTTTTTAAAAAACTTAATATTTCTTATCTCCTTTTAAACTATCTTTACTTAGTTTATCTTAATCTTTTATATTTATTTATAAAGATAAGATAGCTTTTTAAAAGCTATTTCTTTTTTCTCTTATAATTATTTATATTTTTCCTCTAAATATTTTTACTTAGAAATATTAAAAGAAGATAAATTATAGTTATTATTAGTATAAATATATTTAATATATTAATCTAATATCTTATTAAAATAATAGAGGCGTCTCGCTTCTATATATTAAATATAGTCTTATTTTAATAGGGAAGCTATTCTAAGTTTTAAAACTAATTAATAATAATATATTATTAAATTTTACGGCTTCTTTATCTATAGTATAGATAAGAATTATATATTAAGAAAAATAAATTTCTTTAGAATAAAGATTCCTTAATAAGGGGATAGTATTATAGGTACTCTTAGCTTATAATATAAGCTAAGTTAAAGATTCTTAATTATAGAATATCTTTAAAAAAGGATAAAAAAGTAATTATAATAATTATAATACTAATTACTCTTATTACTTTAAGTAATTAGGGTAATTAGAATATTAATTACTTAAATTATACTAGAACTTAATATAGTCTAGGAGAATATATAAAAGATAATCTTTCTACTATTAGATTTTCCTTCTATATATTTAACTTATATAATAGAGAGGAGTCTATAGCTAATAAATATTTAACTTACTTAACTTTACTTATATTTACTTATACCTCTAAGGAGTTAAACCTTTTTATTATAAAGAGCGTTAGCTCTAGGAGCTCTAAGGGCTCTAAGCTAGCCTTAAAGGTTCTAATTTAGCCCCGCTAGCCCTAGACCTTCTATTTTAACCCTAATAAGGCACGTAATTTCGGCCCCTACTAGGCCTAAAAATTTTAATATTTAGAATTAATAGGTATGCTTAGTAGAGACTCTTTAAAAATACCCTTAATACTATTAAATTTTAATGCTTAGAATCGCGTAATTAGATTAATTTCTATATAAGAGTAACGCTAGCAGCGATATACTAGATAGTAAATAAGAGTAGTAAATAAGATAGATAAGATAGATAGGGTAGATAAAGTAAATAAAATAGATTAAAAGCTCTATAGATTATATCTAGACTCTATATATAACTCTAGATTATACTTTTAAGTTAAGTCGTAGAGACTATTATAAAAGAGATTTTTTTTTAGTCTTAGAAGTCTTAGACTAATATAGTATTAACTCTAGACTTTTTAGAGCTAGCTATCTAACTATTTAGTCTAAAGCTCTTAAGGCTAGCTTAAAGCCCCTAGAGCTAAAAAAAAAGCTGTTTTAAATTTACTAATAATAGTTTATTTATAAGATTTCTTTATATCTTTAATATATTACTTATAGCTTTATACTCTAAAAAGGGTTAAATAATAATTATTAAATTAATTATTAAAATATAATAATACTTACTAGTTTTCTAATAGTATTTAAACTTATCCTTAATTTACTTTATAATTTTATAGAAGAGAGTATTTAAATTATTTAAAATATTATATATAAATTTTAATATATCTATAAGTTATAAAAATAATATATTAGAATTAGTTATTAAGTAAGTATTAAAGTCTTCTTATAATATCTCTTAATATATATTAGCTTATAGATACTTATTAAACTTAGTTATTTATAATAACTTTTAAAATATTAAATCCTTACTCTTAAGATTAAGTAATATAACTTTATTATAAATATACTTAATAAATAATTAAGTCTATATATAGTATTTTTTTAATTTAGTAATAATTATTTAAAATATTTTAAATATCTATACTTTCTAAGATATTCTCTTATATTTAAAATATAATAAAGAGTTATTTAGATAATTAAAGAGCTTATTATAAATTTTAAATACTTAATAAAAAGTAGATTATTAAGTAGTATTAATAATTTAAATATATTTATAAAAAGATTTTATAATATTAATTAGATATTTAACCTAGAACTACTCTTTCTAATTTAATTTTAAAAAGTTTATTTTATACTCTTCTTAATAAATCTTAAAATCTAGTTTTAACTTATAAATATAAATAAATATATATAATATAAAATCCTATTAGATTTTAATATCTTAGATAAGCTTTAAAACTATTAATATATTAGAATAAGTCTTTATAAAGGAACTATATATTAAAGTAGTAGATTTAGTCTTTTCTTTATTTACTCTTTTTATTTATAAAGTAGTAAATTATTTCTTATATAAAAAACTAGTATTAATATAGATTATAATTTTATAAACTTATAATTAAAAAATATTAGCTTAATATAATTATTAAATTAATTATTAGATTCTTAATCTTTATAAGTATTAATAATATACTATTTATAATAGTTATTAGATTAATATCTATCTACTTATCCTATATTACTTAAAGTTCTTTATTACTTAACTTAATATAGATTTTATTAAATAACTTATTAATAATAAGTTAAATAATATATATAAAATATAAAAGATATTTAAAAGACTTAGAGCTATTATTATTATTTAAATTATACTTTTATTAAAAAGTCTTCTATATAGTCTATACTATAGTTTAATTATTTATTATATTATTTATAATAAAAGTACTAATAATATAAGTAATTTTATAGAGATTAATTTTATTTTAAAGAATAGTTATAATTTTCTTACTAGTATAATAGCCTATAATATATTAAAATATAAGAAGAACTTTATAATACTCTTAATCTATCTTAATAAAGTATATATTAATAGCTAGATAGCTTTATCTATTTTTTAATAACTAAATATTATATAATAAAGAAATTTTAATACTATTTTTTAAAAAATTTACTAAGAATAATAAATAAATTTTATTATACTAGTTTAAAATATTATATTTAATAATATTTATACTTAATAACTTAGCTATATTATTTAGATATTTAAAGACTCTTTAAAATTTAATATCTTAAATACTTTAAAGTAGTAGTTATAGAGAGATAATTATCTAAAATATTTAATTCTTCTAATTATTATAAGATAAGGTTTAACTATAAAGTATTATAAATACTCTTAATATATAATATATACTAAGCTAAGAGTATCTAGATAGAGAATATCTTAGAGGTAGAATAAAAAGTAATTAAAGTAATTAAGATACTAATTACTATAATTATAAAGTAATTAGAGTAATTAGGGTACTAATTACTATAATTATAAAATAATTAAAGTAATTAAGGTACTAATTACTAAGATTATATTAATACTTAATATAAACTTAGAAGAATATATAAGGGATAGTCTTCCTATTATTAAAATTTCTTTTTTTATATTTAACTTATATAATAAAGAGGAGTTTATAATTAATAAATACTTAACTTATTTAATTTTACTTATATCTAACTATACCCTAAAGGAGTTAAACCTCCTTATTATATTTTAAATATTATATTTTACTCTATTTAAAATAAGTACTTCTAGTTTTATTATAGAAAATTATTAATACTTTTTATAAAAGCTATAAAGATAGCCTAATAAAATAACTTAAATATTTAAATAATTCTTAATAAAGGACTTAAAATTTTTACTCTTATTAAATTCTTTAATAAGAAAGAAACCCTTAATAACTATATATAATAAGTAGAATTATATATAGTATTCTACTCTTTATTATTTACTAAATTAAAAAAGTAAAACTTATTCTATCTTTTTTATTTAGAGAGAGATATAGTATTATCTCTCTTTTTTTAATTTAATAAGTATATTAAACTATAAGACTCTTAATATATAATAAATAATATTAATAAGTTTTCTAATAAATAAAAGTATATTAAAAATATTTTTAAGGTCTTATTTAAGAATAATACTAAAAAATAAAAAATAAAGAGAAAAATATCCTACCTTTATTAAAAAAGGGTAGTAATTAAATATATAATAAAATTCTAGGTCTTATTAGTAAGGATTTATTAAAATATTATTATAAAGCTAATAGTATATTATATTAAATTAAGTAAAAAAGTTAAAAATACATTAGTTAAAATATAATTATCTTAAATTATAACTATATTTATTTAAATAACTTATACTATAAATAGTAGATTATATAAAAGAAAGATAAAATAAAAAACTTCTAATCTAAAAAATAAGTCTAGTAAGTAGAAAAATATTTTAGTAATAAATTAAAAACTACCCTATAAGGCTAAAAAAAAAACTAAAGACTTATTATAAATAGAGTATTATAATTATTATAAGAAAGAATATTATAAGAATAAGTACCTATAATAAAAATAGATAGCTATTATAGGAGGGAAAGAAATCTTCTTCTAAAAAAAAAAAGTTACTTAGACTATAAATATCTTTAAACTAATTATAATAGACTCTAAAATAGAAGATATATTTAAATAGATTAAAAAGAAAATAGAGTATAATAGTTTATTCTAGACTATATATTATAATAACTAGTACTAAATCTATTAAAGTAAGAAAAAAGAAAGTAGCTACTTCTTTAAAAAACTAAAAATATATTTAAAAAATAAGTTTTAAATAATAGTTATAAATAAGAAAACTTATAACTTTTTAGACTAAAAATAGACTAAACTACTATTTTTAAATAAAATTTTAAGTAATAAAGTTTTACTCTTTAAGAAATTAAATAATAATTTAGAAAAATTATAAGAGTAATACTATATTATAATCTAGGTCTAAAAGGAGATAGTTAATATCTAAGAATAATATATATATTATATAGAGAAATAAATAATAGATCTCTATTATAAGTTAGAGAAAATAAAAAACTAAATAATTAAGATAGTAATAAAATAATTTATAAATATATTAGTTAAGTTATTAAATATCTATAAGATAACTCTTTTATTAAATAATATTTAGAAGCTAGTACTAATAGAAAAATTTAAAGATATTTTTAAAATAGTAGTTAGAGAAATTACGCGTAATAAGATAAATAAACTAATAACTATAAGAATATTAATTACTACTAAAATCTAATAGATATTAAAAGGGGATAGTTATATAAATTTATTAAATTTAGTTTATATATATACCCTTAAAGGATCTAGATTCTTAAAAAATAAATTAGTTTTATTACTAAATAAATACCTAGTACCTTAGTATATATAAGATAAGACTTAAATATTTAGGAATAATAATAAGGCTTATTACTATAGAAAAAACTAATTCTAAATACTAAGTTTTTAAATAGACTAGTTACTATCCCTAAATAGAATAAAGAAGATTTAAAAAATTAAGAAATTCTTTAATAAGTAAGCTAATTAATAAGACTTACTTAAAAGCTAAATAGATTACTATAATTAAATTATAAAAAAATATCTAATTTAAATTTTAAATAAAGATTATAGAATATTAAATTTAAATAATTATTAATAATAGATTAAGTAAAGATTTAATTAATTTTAATTTTATATTAAAATATAGAATCCTAACTATATAATATATACTATATATATTAATAAACTTTAATTATTTTATAATTAGAAGAATAGATTAAATAATTAAGCTTATTAATTTATAAATAAAAAAATAATATAAAAAGTATAGCTTCTACTTAGTATTAAAAAGAGAAGTAAATAATATTATTTTTAAAGCTCTCTAATTATAAAAAGTTAATCTATTAATAAAATAAAATTCTAATATTTTAATATTTAAAAACAATACTCTAAACTAAGTTTTTTAAATATAGAAATATTTATATTCTAGTATTATTATATAAATAATAAAGAAAATAAAGAATAATTTCTAAAAAGAAAATATAATAATACTATAGAGTTAAGTTACTATTATTAGTAGTACTACTTATATAAAACTATTTAATAAATATATAAAATATAAAAACTTATTTTAAGAAAAAAGCTCTAATAAGATATTTTTTAAGTATTAATTATAAAACTATAAGATTAATTTAATTCTAAATAAAAAACCTATAAAGAAGCTAATATACTTATTATTAAGAGATAAGGTAGTTATTCTTATAAAATATATTAAAAAAAATAAAGCTAAAATTTTTATTTAAAAATCTTAATTACTAATAGAATACTCTATCCTATTTATATTAAAAATAAATAGAGGATTAAGGTTATATATAGATTATAAAGTACTTAATAATATAATAATTAAAAATAACTATCTCCTACCCTTAATTAGGAAGCTTTAGAATAAGCTTTAAAAAAAGAAGTAATTTATTAAATTTAATATTCTAAAAGCATTTAATTAAATAAAGATAAAAAAGAGAAATAAATAGAAAATAATATTCTATATAAGATAAGGCCTATATAAGTATTTTATTATACTATTTAACTTAATTAATATCTTTATTATATTTTAAATATATATTAATAATATCCTAAAAGAGTATTTAAATAAGTTTATATTAATTTGTATAAATAATATCCTTATTTACTCTAATACTTTTAAAGAATATATTAAGTATATATATAAAATACTATAAAAACTTAAAAAAGCTAATTTATAATTTAAAATAATAAGTATAAATTTTATTAAAAAAGAATAAAATTCCTAGACTTTATTATCTTAGATAAGAAAATTAAGATAGATTTTAATAAAGTTAAAAATATAATTAAATAACTTATATTAACTAATAAGAAAGAGGTTTAGTTTTTTCTTAAATTTATAAACTTCTATTAAAGATTTATTAAGGATTATAATAAGACTATAATATCTCTAATAAATTTAATATATAATAAAGTATTATTTATATAGAGAAAGAAAGTAAAAACTTTTTTTTAAACTTTAAAAAAGTAGTTTACTTTAAATTCTATACTTTATTAATTTAATTTAAAACTTTTTATTAAAGTTTATACTAATATCTTAAATAGTATATTAAAAGTAATAATAAGTTAGTCTATATAAACTAATATTAGTATTATTAAAAGAGGGAAGGAATATTAATACTTTATTATATTTTATAATAGGAAGTTATAAAATACTAAGTTTAAATATCTAATATATAATAAGGAATTATTTATTATAGTAGATATATTTTATATATAGAAAGTTTATTTAAAAGGAATTAAGTACTAGATTTAAATCTTATTAAATTATAAAAACTTAATATACTTTTTATTAATAAAGGAGCTAAATAGATATCTAGCTTATTTATATAAAAAGTTAATAATATTTAATTTTAGAATTAAATATATTAAGAGTAATAAGAATAATATTATAAATATATTTAATAAAAAAGCTAATTATATAGAAAATATTTAGTAGAGTTCTAAAACTATATTAATATAAGATAAAGATAGATTATTATAACTAAATAAAATAAAATTCTATATTATAATAACTATAATAATAGAAATTAAAGAATTTATTTAGTAAGTATTAATAAATCTATAAAAAGATAAAGTAGTAGTTAAAATTCTTAAAGATATTAATAGCTATAATAGGTTTAATAAAATAAATTTAAAATTTCTTTTATTTTTAAAAAAGATTTATATTTTAATATCTATATATATAAAAATTTTTAGAATTTATTATAAAGTAAAAACCTTAGAAGGTTATTAAGAAATTAAAAAAATTCTTAAAAAGTTATTATAAAACTTCTATTTCCTAAAAATAAGAAAATATATTAAGGATAGAGTTATTTAATATAATATATATATTTAAGTAAAGTATATTTAATATAAACTATATAAAGAAATAAAATTAGCTAGCTTTCTAAACTAAGCTTAAAAGAGTATTATATAGGATTTTATTATTAAACTCTTAAAATTAAAAGAATAACTAATAAGGGTGGAATATAATATAATATTAGTAATTAATAATTAATTAATTAAATTAGTATACTTCTTACTATATAAGAAAGCTTTAAATATAGAGGATTTAGCTTATATATTTCTTAAAATAATAATAACTAATTATAAGCTTTTAGATAAGATTATTTTAAATTAAAATAAACTCTTTATCTTTAAATTTTAGAGATAATTAATAGATATAATAAAGATTAAGATAAAAATAAATATAATATTCTACTTATAAATAAATAATTAAATAGAATAAATTAACTAAATACTTAAATAATATCTTTAATACTATATAAATTATTAGTAGAATAATTAAGTTTAGTATTTATTTAATATATAAATAATATATAATAGATTCTTATTAAAACTTATTAAAATAATACTATATTAAGTTAATTATAAATTTAAACTCTATATAATACTACTATCTAAGGATTATAGATTTAAGGTATAGTAAATTATTATAATAATTTAAAAAATAAACTATCTCTATTAAAAATTATAAAAGGACTTATAATTCCTAAGTAAATACTTAATAATATATTATAATTAAAAATATTTAAAAGATTTAAATATTTTTAAAGGGAATAAAATATATCTTCTTTATAGGAACTTTAAAATTAATAGATTTAGTAATAAGCTTAATTATATAAAGCTTAATCCTTTCCTAGTTAAGAAATATAGAGGGGATATAAATTATATATTAAATTTACTAAAATTAATAAAGAAATATAATATATTTTATATATTATTATTAAAGAAAGTAGATCTCTAGATATTATTATAAATAGTATCTCTCCTTCTAAATAAAAATAATAAGAAATATAATATTAAAGAAATCCTAGATTATTAAAAAGTTAATAAGAAATAAAAATATCTAATTAAGTAATTAGACTATAATAATTTAGAGAATATATAGGAGTTATTATTAATACTTAACTATCTTAAAAAATAACTAAGTTTTAAGCTTAAAATTTATAATAAGAGATTTCTAGTCTAGCTTCTTAAAATTAAAAGAATTACTATCTCTATTAGATAGTAAAGATCTTATATTAATTTAAAAAAGTATATTTACTTCCTTCTTCTCTTTCTTTTAAGTTAAGATATTTTCTAGTTTTTATTTTACTATCTTATTTTTTTTAATCTTAATAGAATTAATCTTAGTAGAGACTTAAACTATTTAGGCTAAAAATTTATTTTTTTTATATTTAAGGAGATTTTCCTATTCTAATAGATATTTCTACTTAGAAATATTTAAAGGAATAAAACTATATAATCTAAGTTCTTTATAATTTAATAGAGAAGTAATTTATTCTAATAGTATTTATATTATTATTTTAATAACTTAGCTATATCTAAATATAAAATTAACTTTATATAATAAACTTTAAAAGGAAGTTTTTATAGGCGTAGTATAAAAAAATATTTAAAATATTAAGTTATATTAGGATAATTATACTTTAAAATAAAAAATAATATTATAGATTAATCTATAAAGGATTTAAAAAATTAAAATTATATAGATTAAGTATAGTTAAGGGTATTATATTAGGATTAAATAGAATTAATATTTAATTATAGTTAAATCTTTTAAGATTAAGTAGAATTAAGACTTAATTATAAAGAATTATACTAAAACTTAATATAATCTAAATAAATATATAAGGGATAGTCTTTCTACTATTAAAATTTTCTTTTTTATATTTAACTTATATAATAGAGAGGAGTTTATAGTTAATAAATACTTAACTTACTTAATCTTATATATATTTAATTATATCTTAAAGGAGTTAAACCCCTCTATTATATTATATTAATAAGATTAATATTAATAATAAAGATAATATTTTTATTAACTAGTTATTTAAGAAAAAAGATTATTATATCTATAAAAGAAGAAACTTTAGTTTTAGATTATTAATAATATTTAAAAATATACTTTAGGCTAGAAAGATTATAAATTATAAAATTAAAAAAATAAAGTTTAAATAATTAAAATTTAAAGTATTAAAGGCTAGCGCTTATATTAGAGTTCTTAATAAAATTAAAAGTATATCTTTTATAATAAAAACACCCCTAAATACTAGTAAAGTACTAGTTAAAATCTTTCAAAAAAACTACTTAAAAGTATTATAAAGGTAAAGAAATTATATAAAAAGTAATAATATTTAAATCTACTCTTATTAAATCTAGCTCTATTAAAATAAAATAAAAATTTAAATAAAAACTATTAATAAGTAGTTATAATAAGTTAATAGAATTTATAAATCTAATAATTAATTTAATAATTACTTTAGATCTTACTCTATACTAAATTAAATACTATTAAAAGAAAGTTAATATTTTAATTTTAAAATTATCTTTTTAAAAGCTAGTTAGAGAGATTATTAAAAATAAGAATAACTTTAAAGAATATTACTAATAATTAAATATTTTAAATACTTTTTAAAAAATTATTAAAAGTTTTTTAATTATAGAATTTAAAAGTATAATCTTTCTAATCTTAATTTATAAGTAGAGTTATTAACTAGTTATTAGTAATATAATTATTAGTAATTTATATTAAATAAGTTATTATTTAATTTAAGAATATATAAATAATTAAAACTCTTTATAAAATAATAAATAAATAATATAAATAAATATAAAATATCTTAAACTTCTAAAGTTAATATTTTATATAGTATATATTATAGCTATCTCTAATATAACTACTTAAACTTTTAAGAGAAAATATAAATAATCTTAAGTACTTACTTTATTTTTAGAAATTTAATTATAACTTAATTATTATTATATATAGGCTATACTTTTAGATTTAAATATAATAATTAACTAAACTCTTAATAGAAGAAAGAGTTATTAGAAATATATATCTTTATTAATCTATAAGATAAATTAAATAAAATATATTAAATATTACTTTAATAAGCTTAAGCGTAAGATATAAAAAATTAAATAGTTTAAAAATATTAAAAATAATCTTAAATATCTTGAAAATATTAATATACTAATTAAATATAGTATATTAAAATACTCTTATTATAAATAAGAAATAGTTACTAGATATTAATAATATATCTAATATAATAAAATTTAATTAAGTTTCTCTTTCTTTTAATTATTAAATTAATTATTAAATTAATTATTAAATTAATTATTAAATTAATTATTATCTTAATTATATAAAAATAATAGATATTAACTCTATTAAAATTTTTAGTAGCTTAATTAGTATAAACTTAAATATTATTAAGAATAATTTAATTTAATAACTTAGTAAATAACCTCTATATATTTTATTATAAGAGGGTAACTCTTATATAGAAGATTATATTTTATATAGAAATAATATAAAGAATTATTACTCTAATAATTAGTATTAAAGATTAAAATATATAGTACTTAATTATATTATTCTAACTAATAATTACCCTAACTATTAATATAATAATTAATATAATAATTACGCTGCGTAACAGGTTTCCCTTAAGATTTTAACTTTTTTACGTTCTTTTCTTAATAACTCTTTTATTTATTAAGATAATCTAGATATTAGGGCATAAATTTAAAGCCCTACTTAAGGACTATAAAAGTCTATATTTTTTACGCTAAACTAATCTAGATTAGTAGAGTTATTAGTATATAAAAATAGGGACTTAAAATCTAGTCGGGTTAAGAATTTTCTAATAACCCAACCTGTTCAACCCGACGCTAATAACTCTACTAACTTATATTAGTTTAGCGTGAAAATTATACATTATTATAGCTCTAATATAGGGCTTTAAATCCATGCCTTAATATCTAAATTATTTTAATAATTAAAAAAGTTATTAGGAAAAGAAGATTTCTAAAAACACGCTAAAAAAATCTAACTCGACCCGTTGCGCAGCGTAATAATAATTATATTTATAAATTATAAAGAATATACTCTTATTTTATAATTAGCTCTATATAGATAAGCTTAAATAACTTAAACTTTTCTAAGATTTCTTTAAATTTATCTATTATAAGTAAATAAGTAAGTTATATTTTTATTAAATCCTAATTAGTAATCTAGCTATATTAATAATAATTATAATTATTAGACTATTAATTACTAGACCTTAAATATTTAATCTATCTACTATTATTACTTAATTTCTAGATTATAAAATTCCTTTATATAGTATATTCTATTATAGTAAAGTATATATATAGTAGAACTATTTTTTTATAGTAAATTTCTATCTAATTATATATTAATAAAAAACCTTAATTATTAGGTTAATTATTAGATTAAATTACTATCTTATTATAGATAATATTATTATAATTAATTAACTAGCTTATTTAGAAAGTTATAAGTATAGAAGATATACCTATAATTTATATATAATAATAATTTATCTTATAATTAATCTTTAAAGCTATTTATATTATTAAGAATTTAAGATATTTATAGGTTTTTAAGTTATATTATAGTAGTCCCTATATATAGTATTAACTAAAGTAGTTTATTTTATATAATAGTAAGATAATTACTAATTATTAATATTTTCTAATCTATAAGAATACTACTAGCTTAAGATTAGTTTTTTACTTTTTAAAAACTTTTATTAAATTATTCTTTATAGATAAAGTAACTAGTTTAATAAATTAAAATTTCTTCTTATTTAGAAGAGCTTAATAGGTCTAGTAAATTAAATCTTTTTTAAGTTCTTCCTTACTAAGATCTACCTAGTATATAAAGAGATTAGGTAGATTATTTTAACTTAAATCTACCTTAATAACTAAAAAACTATTATTAGTTAAGGATAAGTTAAGTATTATTATATTTATATAATATCTTATAAGTATTCTACTTATTTATTAAATTAATTATTAAATTAATTATTAAATTAATTATTATATTAATTATTATATTAATTAAATAGATAATACTTACTTATAATATATTATTATTATTTAACTATCCCTCTCTATCTTTACTTTTTTATAATTAAACGCTTTTTAATAGACTTTTAATTTTAATAGTTTTTTTTAACTTAATTTATAATAATTATATTAGCTACTTTAATAAGATATAGTTTTTTTTTATTATTTTATAGAGTCTTAATCTAAGTTCTAGCTCTCTTTATATATTTATTATTAAATAACTTAAATAGACTCTTTCTTTACTTTTCTACTATCTTTAAAATAACTTTTAAGATCCTTAAATATAAGTATATTAATAGAGTAGTTACTAGAATTATATTATCTATAATTATATTATATATAATTTTATTCAATTTCTTCTATTTATTATACTTATTATTAGTAGTTATAATAAATTAATAAATTAATAATTAATCTAATAATTAATATATTAGAGGACTTACTAGAAAATAAATTAATTTCTTTTATAATAATATCTTCTTCTATCTTTATTTTATTCTTACTTATATATATATTTTCTAATATAATAAAAAAGATATAATCCTTAAAAATAAGTTAGTAATAATAAAATTATTAGTATAATAATTACTAAATATAGTAATAAAATATCTTTTTTAATAAGCTAGTTAAAATATTTTAAGTATTAATAATAAGAGAATACTTATTATAAAAGTTATAATAAAATAAAATAAAATCTTAACTATAATACTAATATATACTAGTATAATACTAGTATAATATTAATTTAATTTTAATAGATATTTATTTATTTCTTATCTTATTTATTTATATCTACTCTTTATTCTATTTTACTATTATAATAATTCTAGAAAAGACTTATATATTATTAGTATATACTACTATTCCTATTTCTATTAATAATCTTAATTTATTATCTTTATAATATTAATATATATAGACGCTATCTTAATAATAAACTCTTAAAGTAAGATTAATATAATTATAATTTTATATTTTTTTAAATTATCTCTTTTATTCCTTAGAATATAAATTATAATTATTATATTAATTATTATATTTCTATTTTCTATATTTTAACTAGTTTTTTTTAGCTCTAATTAAAGTTTTATTTTTAAATATTAATTAATTATATAGAAAAATAAAACTCTTTATTAAAGATAGAGTTATTAATCTAGATAATTTTATTAATTTAAATAATTTAACTATTAATCTAAATAATTTAGTTATTAATCTAGATAATTTAGTTATTAATTTAAATAATTTAGCTATTAATCTAAATAATTTAACTATTAATTTAAATAATTTAGTTATTAATAATCTTATTTTTAAGCTTACTTTTTAATAAGTTATAAATAAGACTATAAAGAATACTAATATAATAGCTAGGTATTAGTATATTTTTTATATAATATAATATTTAAAGTATATTAATAGTATATTTATAATTAAGTAAGAAAGAATTATAACTATTTATATAATTTAAATAATAACTATTTACTAGGATTAAATATCTTAATATAGTATATTTACTCTTAACTCTATAATCTATTATAACTAATTTTATACTATTAAGTATATATAAAAGTAATATAATTTAATTTATTTAAAAAAGAATTATATTAATTTTAATAATATTCTATATCTTAAGTAAGTTAATTTAGTAATTAATTTAATAATTAATTTAATAATTAATTTAATAATTAATTTAATAATTAATTTAATAATTAATTTAATAATTAATTTAATAATTATATTACTTTAATATTTAAGTTTTAATTAAAAAAGAAGTCTATAACTCTACTAATTTTAAAGAAGATAGCTTTATTCTAATATATAAATAAAAGCTCTTCTAATATTATTTATAAATTAGTAGATAATAGTTATAATAGTATATATAATATTAGAAATATATTAAAGTCTTTAAGAACTATTTCTAATTCTTATAAAAAAATCTTTTAAATTATTTATAAAACTTTAACTACTCCTAAATCTTTAATTATTTCTAAATTTTTAATTACTTCTAAAACTTTAAATATTTTTATAGCTTTTTACTCTTAATATAGCTTAAAATTTTTTTTAAAGAATAATTCTTCTAGTTTTAAGAAGAAGAATAATAATAATAATAAATTAAATAATCTTAATTTCTATATTTATTTATTCTACTAATTATTTATAGAGTTTTTAAATAGTAATCTAGTCTTATAAATAGGATTAAATAACTAGTTAATAAAATTAACTTTAATAATAATAATATCTTATTTAATAATTAAGAACTTAAAATAAGAAATAATTATATTTATAAAGATAAAAACTAGGATTTAAAGACTAATCCTAAAATTTTATATATACTTTAAGTAGGGAGGATTAAAGATTATATATAAATAAAGAAAGCTTTAATTATAGCTAAATTATTATATAAAGCGCCTAAGTTATAATTATATAAGATATTTATAAAGATTAAGGTAATATAATTTAGATAAAAGTTTAAAAATATAGATAAGAGAAAATATAGATATAAACTTAATAATAAGTATCTAATAATTAATTTAATAATTAATATAATAATTAAACTAATTATTACTATAACGCGCGTATTAATAAAGATTAAATATTATTAAAAAAGTTTTAATTTTTTTAATCTTAAAAATATCTTTCTAGTATTTAGTTTATAAAGTTTAAGAGTAAATAAATAATAAGCTTATATATTACTAATAGATATTAATAATATTAATATTTTAAGAAGCCTCTAAGACTTTTTTAATTAAAAAATTTAAGTATATTAATTCTTTTTATCTATATAAAGCTTTTAAATAACTAATATATTAACTATTTATACTAAATATATACCTATTTAAAAGAAGGATATAAAATTAGTAGAATATTTATATAAAGTATTTATAAATTAAAATAAGAAAGACTTAAATCTTATTAAATAATAAAACTAATATATATACTAGACTTTTTTAAAGAGCTTTAATCCTAAGACTATAAATAATAAGTAGTAGCTTAGTATTAATAATATTTTAAATAAGAATTTAATTAAAAGCTCTCTTCTTCTAATTATTATATTAATTATTATATTATCTAATAACCCTATTATAAAGCTTAGTATATTAATTAAGTTAATTAAATTTAATTTAAAATTTATTAAGAAAAATCCAACCTAATTTAAACCTAATGTATTAGGTTAGATTTAGGTTAGATTTTAAATTAAATTAAAAAAACTCTAATTTAATCTAACTTATTATATAATATACTATATAGAATTAAGTAAAGAGATTAAAAATAAGTTAATAAAGATATAATTTTTCTAATTAATAACTATATTTATTTAGATAATCTATATTATTAATAACTAGTTATATAAAAGAAAGATAAAATAAAAGACTTCTAATTTAAAAAAATAAGTCTAATAGGTAAAAGAATATTTTAGTAGTAGATTAAAAACTATCTTATAAGGCTAAAAAAGAAAAGAAAACTAAGAATTTATTATAAATAAAGTATTATAATTATTATAAAAAAGAGTACTATAAAAATAAGTACTCTTAATAAGAATAAGTAGTTATTATAAAAGAGAGAAAAATTTTCTTTTAAGAAAAAAAAGTTATTTAGAATAAAAATAATTCTAAGTTATCTATAAAGGATTTATAAAAGAGAGATAATTTTTTTTAGATTAATAAATTAATAAAGTATAATTACTTATTTTAAATAGTATATTATAATAATTACTATTAAGTTTATTTTAATAAAAAGAAAGAAAGTAAATACTATTCTTAGCTTAAAAAAAATTTAGAAGATAAAATTTAGATAATAATTATAAATAAGAAGTTATATGATTTTTAAGATTAAGAATAGACTAAATTATTATCTTTAAATAAAATCTTTAAAAATAAGATCTTATTTTTTAAAAAATTAAATAATAATTTAAAAAAGTTATAAGTATAATATTATATTATAGTTTATATTTAAAAAGAAATTACTAATATCTAGAAGTAATATATATAATATATAAAGAAATAAGTAATAGATTTCTATTATAAGTTAAAAAAGATAAAAAATTAAAGTAATTAAAGTATTTATAAAATAACTTATAAATATACTAATTAAATTACTAAATATATATAAAATAATTTTTTTACTAAATAATATATAGAAGCTAGTACTAATAGAAAAATTTAAAGATATCTTTAAATTAGTAGCTAGAAATATTATATATTATAAGATAAATAACTTAATAACTATAAGAATATTAATTACTACTAAAATTTAATAGATATTAAAAGGAGATAGTTATATAAACTTATTAAAAATAAATTATATATATATCCTTAGAGGATCTAAGTTTTTAAAAGATAAATTAATTTTATTATTAAATAAGTATTTAATACTATAATATATATAAAATATAGCTTAAGTATTAATAAATAGTATTAAAGCTTTATTACTATAAAAGAAGTTAATTCTAAATATTATATTTTTAAATAATCTACTTACTATCCCTAAGTTAAATAAAGGAGAAGTAGAAAATTTAAAAAACTAGAAAGTCTTTTAATAAGTAGACTAATTAATAAGATCTATTTAAAGACTAAATAAATTACTATAATTAAATTATAAGAAGATATTTAATTTAAGTTTTAAGTAAAGATTATAGAATACTAGATTTAAATAATTATTAATAATAAATTAAATAAAGATTTAATTAGTATTAATTTTATATTAAAGTATAGAATTCTAACTATATAATATATACTATATATATTAATAAATTTTAATTATTTTATAATTAAAAAGATAGATTAAATAACTAAGCTTATTAATTTAAAAATAAAAAAATAATATAAAAAATATAACTTCTATTTAGTATTAAGAGAAGAAATAAATAATATTACTTTTAAAGCCTCTTAATTATAAAATTCTAATATATTAATATTTAAAAATAATACTCTAAACTAAGTTTTTTAAATATAGAAATATTTATCTTCTAATATTATTATATAAATAATAAAAGAAATAAAGAATAATTTTTAGAAAAAAAATATAATAATATTATAAAGTTAAGTTATTATTATTAATAGTATTACTTATATAAAACTATTTAATAAATATATAAAATATAAAAACTTATTTTAAGAAAAGAGTCTTAATAAAATATTTTTTAAGTATTAATTATAAAACTATAAAATTAAACTAATTTTAAGTAAAAAACCTATAAAGAAACTAATATATTTATTATTAAAAAATAAGATAGTTATTCTTATAAAATATATTAAAGAAAATAAAGTTAAGGGTTTTATTTAAAAAATTTAATTATTAATAGAATATTCTATCCTATTTATACTAAAAGTAGATAGAGGATTAAGATTATATATAGATTATAAAATATTTAATAATATAATAATTAAGAATAGTTATCTTCTATCTTTAATTAAGAAGCTTTAAGATAAGCTTTAAAAAAAAGAAATTTATTAAATTTAATATTTTAAAAGTATTTAATTAAATAAGAATAAAAAAGAAAGATAAATAGAAAATAATATTTTATATAAAGTAAGGCCTATATAAATAATTTATTATATTATTTAATCTAACTAACGCTCTTACTATATTTTAGATATATATTAATAATATTTTAAAAAAGTATTTAAATAAGTTTATACTAATCTATATAAATAATATTCTTATTTATTTAGATAATTTTAAAGAATATATTAAATATATATAATAAATATTATAAAAGCTTAAAGAAGCTAGCTTATAATTTTAAATAATAAAATATAAATTCTATTAGAAAAGGGTAAAATTCTTAAAATTTATTATTTTAAATAAAGGGATTAAAATAAACTACGTCGCGCAACGGGTTTTCGCTAAGATTTTAATTTTTTTATATTCTTTCTTTAATAACTTTTTTATCTATTAAGATAATCTAGATATTAGGGCATAAATTTAAAGCCCTACTTAAGGACTATAAAAGTCTCTATTTTTTACGCTAAACTAATATAGATTAGTAGAGCTATTAGTATTTAAAAAGAGGGACTTAAAAATCGGGTTAGGTTTTAAATTTTTAGAAAACCCGACCTAACCTATTCAACCCGACGCTAATAACTCTACTAACTTATATTAGTTTAGCGTAAAAATTATATATTATTTTAGCTCTAATATAGAGCTTTAAATCCATGCCCTAATATCTAAATTATTTTAATAATTAAAAAAGTTATTAAGAAAAGAAGATTTCTAAAAAACACGCTAAAAAAACCCGACCCGACTTGTTACGCAGCGTAAAATAAACCCTAATAAAGTTAAAAGTATAATTAAGTAGTTTATATTAATTAATAAAAAAGAGATCTAGTCTTTTCTTAAATTTATAAATATTTATTAAAAGTTTATTAAAAATTATAATAAAACTATAACTCTTTTAATAAGCTTAATATAAAATAAAGTATTATTTATATAAGGAAAAAAAATAAAAGCTTCTTTTTAAATTTTAAAAAAATAATTTACTTTAAGTTCTATACTTTATTAGTTTAATTTAGAACTTTTTATTAAAGTTTATACTAATACTTTAAATAATATATTAAGAGTAGTAATAAATTAGTTTATATAAATTAATACTAATATTATTAAAAGAGAGAGGGAATATTAATACTCTATTATATTTTATAATAGAAAGTTATAAAATACTAAGTCTAGATATTTAATATATAATAAGAAATTACTTATTATAGTAGATATATTTTATAAATAAAAAATTTATTTAAAAAAAATTAAATACTAAATTTAAGTCTTATTAAACTATAAAAACTTAATATATTTTTTATTAATAAAGGAGTTAAATAAATATCTAATAAAGCTTTAAATTTATATTAATATAAAATAAAAATAAATTATTATAATTAAATAGAGTAGGGCTCTATATTATAGTAATTATAATAATAGAAATTAAAAAACTTACTTAGTAAATATTAATAGATTTATAAAAAAATAAAGTAATAATTAAAATCCTTAAAGATATTAATAACTATAATAGGTTTAATAAAATAGATTTAGAACTTCTTTTATTTCTAAAAAAGATTTATATTTTAATATCTATATATATAAAAATCTTTAGAATTTATTATAAGGTAAAAACCTTAGAAGGTTATTAAAAAATTTTAAAAAATTTTAAAAAATTATTATAAAACTTCTACTTTCTAAAGATAAGAAAATATATTAAGGATAAAGTTATCTAATATAATATATATATTAGAATAAAGTATATTTAATATAAACTATATAGAGAGATAAAATTAGCTAGCTTTTTAAAATAAGTTTAGAAAAGTATTATATAGGATTTTATTATTAAACTCTTAAAATTAAAGAAATAACTAATAAAGATAAAATATAATATAATATTAGTAATTAATAATTAACTAATTAAATTAATATACTTCTTATTATATAAAGAAGCTTTAAATATAAAAGATCTAGCTTATATATTTCTTAAAATAATAATAGCTAACTATAAGCTTTTAAATAAAATTATTTTAAATAGAGATAAGCTTTTTATTTCTAAATTTTAAAAATTATTAATAAATATAATAAGAATTAAGATAAAAATAAGTATAATATTCTATTTATAAATAAATAGTTAAATAGAATAAATTAACTAAATACTTAAATAATATCTTTAATATTATATAAATTATTAATAAAATAATTACGTTTAGTATCTATCTAATATATAAATAATATATAATAAATTCTTATTAAACCTTATTAAAATAATACTATATTAAACTAAATATAAATTTAAATCTTATATAATATTACTATCTAAAGATTATAAATCTAAGATATAGTAAATTATTATAATAATCTAAAAAATAAGTTATCTCTATTAAGAATTATAAAAGGATTTATAATTCCTAAGTAGTTACTTAATAATATATTATAATTAAAAATATTTAAAAAGTTTAAATATTTTTAAAGGGGATAAGATATATCTTCTTTATAAAATTTTTAAAATTAATAAATTTAGTAATAAGTTTAATTATATAAAGCTTAATTCTTTCTTAGTTAAAAAATTTAAAATATAAAGAGGATATAAATTATATATTAAAATTATTAGAGTTAATAAAGAAATATAATATATTCTATATATTATTATTAGAGAAAATATACTTTTAAATATTATTATAAATAATATCTCTCCTTTTAAATAAAGATAATAAGAAATATAATATTAAAAAAATCCTAAATTATTAGAAAATTAATAGGAAGTAAAGATATCTAGTTAAATAATTAAATTATA
Organism: Cladonia squamosa; assembly: GCA_947623385.2. Classification (NCBI taxonomy): domain Eukaryota; kingdom Fungi; phylum Ascomycota; class Lecanoromycetes; order Lecanorales; family Cladoniaceae; genus Cladonia; species Cladonia squamosa. The sequence continues at coordinate 294,787 of OX392392.1, read as the reverse complement.
ATAACTTAGAAAATATATAGAAATTATTATTAGTACTTAACTACTCTATAAAACTAATTAAGTTTTAAGTTTAAAATTTATAGCTAAGGAATCCTAGTCTAGCTTCTTAAAATTAAAGAATTTACTACTTTTATTAAATAATAAGAGTTTTATATTAGCTTAGAAGAATATATCTCTTTTCTCTTTTTTTTTAAGCTAAAATATTTTTTAATTTTTATTTTATTATCTTATTCCTTTTAGTCTTAATAGAGTTAATTTTAATAGAGACTTAAACTATCTTTATTAAAAACTTACTCCTCTTATACTTAAAAAGATTCTTATATTTTAGTAAATACTTTTATTTAAGAATATTTAAAGAAATAAAACTATATTTAATCTCTATTTATATATATTTATAATAGTAATTTAAGTCCTTTATAATTTAGTAAGAAAGTAACTTATTTTAATAATATTTATATTATTATTTTAATAGCTTAACTATATCTAGATATAAGATTAGCTTTATATAATAAATTTTAAAAAAAAGTTTTTATAAGCGTAGTATAAAAGATATTTAGAATATTAAGTTATATTAAAATAATTATATCTTAAAATAGAGGATAGTATTATAGACTAACTTATAAAAAGTTAAAAAAATTAAAATTATATAAAATAAGTATAATTTAAAGTATTATATTAGAATTAAGTAGAATTAATATTTAATTATAATTAAACCTTTTAAAATTAAATAGAATTAGTACTTAATTATAAAGAATTATATTAAGACTTAGTATAATTTAAGTAAATATATAAGAAATAGTCTTCTTACTATTAAAGTTTTCTTCTATATATTTAACTTATATAATAGAGAGGAGTTTATAGCTAATAAATACTTAACTTACTTAATTTAACTTATATTTAATTATATCTCTAAGAAATTAAACCCTCCTATTATACTTAAAACTTATTACTTAATATAATATTATATATAATTAAAACTTTTATATAAACTTTTATAATCTTTATTATTATTTTAAATTATAAATAATAAATAATTATATAAAAAAACTTATTATAAGAATAAGAAAATAAATTATAATTATTTTTAAAATTATAATAATTTAATTTTAATATATTTTTTAATTATTAATATAATTTTTAAAAATAAGTTTTTTTAATAATAGTAATAATTATTATTTTAACTTTAATATAAATAATTAACTTAAAAAATACTTAAAAATAATTAAATTAACTTTAATAAAATAAATATAATTTTAAAGTAAAAATATTAAATAATAAAGTATTTAAATTTTTTTTATAAGTATTAAGAGTTTAAATAAAGTATTTAAAAAATTTATAATTTAATTAATTTAAAAAAGAAATTAAGAAATAAGTAAAAAGTTATTAAAATAATTATTTTTTATTATAAACTAAGACTTTTAAATAAAAAAAATAAAATAAAAGTATAATAAAAATACTTTATTAATATTAATATTAAAAAGAAAATATATAATAAATATCTTATATAATTAAATATAAAGTAGAATTAAATATAAATATAAAATTTTAAAAAAAATAAAAATTTATATAAAAAACTAAACTTTATAAAGTTAAAAAAAATAGTAATAATTAATATTTAAATAAATTAAAGTTTATAATAAAAATAGTTTTTAAAGATTAATATTAAGAAATAAAAATTATTCTTAATATTTTAATATTTAAATATAAAGTTAAGAATTTAATTAACTAGATTAAATAAATTTAATAAATTTTTAATAAAGTATAATTTATATTTTTTTTTAATATTTAATAAAATTTATTTATTTTTAAGCTTTAAAATTAATATATATAAAATTTTTATAAAAGCTTAGTATTTTTAATCATATTTATATTTATTTAATTATAATAATTATAATTATTAAAAATTCTTAAAATTTTAATTCTTAATATCTTAATAATATTTTATTTAAATTTATAAATAATATAGTTTTAAAACTATAGAAGTTAGATTTATAATTTTTATATATAACTTTTTTAGATTAGACTAACTTTTATATAGATAGTTATAGAGATAGACGTGATTAAAAATACTAAGCTTTCGTAAAAATTTTATACATGCTAAAAGATAACGATGCTAATCTAATCTACGAAAGCATGTAACAACGATGGTTCCACCCTCAGCCTTTGCACTGGTACTCTCCTCAGATTGAGTTTTTGGCAACAGCTACTGTGGCAATCACTTCCTCCAGCTCGTTTTTCTTATCAACTTCCTTGCTTCCTTGCTCCACCTCTTTCATTACACCTTGTCGTACTGTCGCAATGTGACTGCATTGCCTGCCTGGAGGATCCAGGATCTATGGGAAATGGCTGCTAATATACATAATGGTGACAAAGGATGCTAGACAAAGGAATGGGGCAAACAGGGCAATCAGCATAGGCAAAGGGCATACTGATTGTCCAACATGTACTTTCATTTGAGGACCAGACTCCATAGTCGATCTTAAAAAGCGTATCAAATCAGCATCATCGACGTCCTTCGCAAGCTGCAACGCTGTAAATCCCTCCGGAGTACGGCCTAAAACATGAGCTCCCTGATCAAGCAATATCATCACCGCTGTTAATTTCTTGGACCTCACGGCTGCGAAGAACAATCTTTGTTTTTCTACTTGTGTGATCGAGATGGCAGCCCCCACTTCGACCAACGTGAGGGCTACATCGTAATGTCTGTTTTGCTGCGCAATATAGAAGGCTGTTTGACCCCAGATATCTTTGTTGTTGAAGTCGGCATGGCAGGCTAGTAATTCTTGGGTAGCGGATAAGTTTCCCTTGACGGCTGCTAGATGCAAGGGTGTGCGTCCTTGGCGGTTCTGATGGTCGGGTGAAGCGTCGCTGTGGAGCAGAAGTCGCAAGATTTCCAGCTGGTTGGATATTACTGCCCAGTGGAGGGCGGTATTCTGGGTCCCAGGTTCCTTCTCGGATACCATTTTGGTGGGAATAGTAAGCTTCTGAGTATGAAGGATATCGGAGAAGCCGCATTTGGCCAGTGACCACAGAGGCAATTTCTGCTCATCTGGAACAAAAGTGGCAACGCGCTTGGAGAGCTTGTTCTCAAGCTGTAGGATGTCCATGATTTTGATGTAGCCATGTTGCCACGCAACTTCGATACAAGATCTGTCGAAATTATCTTTTACCGCAGGGTTGATGCCAGGTAGCTCGAGTAAGGCTTCAACGACCTTAGTTGATTCACCTCTGCTGCTGCTACAGGCATCATGCAGTGGTGTTTGTCCGTTCATGTCTTTGCTATTGACATCTAGCCATTCTGGTTTGAGTTCGCCCAAAAAACGAACAACTGCAGGCCATCCCTTTGCGCTTGCATGATGCAGAAGCCCGCAACGATCGTCGTCTAAGCAATCGAGGTCAACCCCATTCTTCATCATCGTCTTGATTACGGAAATAGCGTTGGAACCAGCCGCCAGCAATACAGCAGTAGCACCACCCTGGCGAACTCTGAGCATTGGGTCGGCTCCGTTCCGTAGTAGAAGCTCTACAATTTCCGTTTTGTTTCTTTCGGCAGCTAACATCAAGGCTGACTGGCCAAATGCGTTTACAAGATTGGCATCAATCTCCGGTTTCCCCAAAAGGATTTTAGTGGTATTCAAATGACCCCTGTATGCAGCTAGAGACAGCGCAGTCCACCCGTACGTACCCTGCGCATTGACTTTGATTTTGGGGTGTTTTGAGTAAGAGTTGAACAATGTTTGAGTGATTCTACCTTGCAGCGAGCATGAGCGCGGTGCGCTCATAATCCTGGACCAGAACAGCGTTGAGGTCGAGGTCTTTACGCGTTAAGAGCAGCTCCACGATCTTGGCTTTATTTTCCCGTATAGCCTCGAACATTGCTGTTGTCCCTTTCAAGGTGATCTTATTCACTGACGCTCCCCATTCCAGTAATGCTTTTGCTGCCTCAACATGACCTCTCCTGCAAGCGTAGATCAAGGGCGTTTGACCGAAAATAGGTTCTTCGACATCGACTTCGAAGTCATCCTTGTCGAGCTTGGGTATTATGGATGATAGTCCAAACCATGCACACACATGAAGACCGCATATACCTTTGTGAACGTCCCAGCCGTTCGCGCAGTAACTCTCCATGTACCACGCAGCTTGTACACATCCTGCAACTCGATCATAATCGTCAACCAGCCGCATGATATTGTCGATATCGATGTTAGCCCCAGCCTCACGAACATGATCTCCCCAGTACTGTGAAGCATAGGCAACGAGTGGATATTTCTTTTTCCGAGATTCAAGTTCCTCGTCATTCGGACTCGGACTAGATAGATCTTCGAGGTCCAGATAGGTCAAGCAGGCTCGGGCCATATCAGCCTAGTGAAGAATTGATTCAGTTTGCGTTATCTCAAGCAAAACACGAAAGTAGAGAAAATGTATATGAAGTCAAAACTATCTAAAGAGTCTTTGTATCCTTCAATTAGACCGCTATAAGAAGATAGAACATGAACCGTGCATGTGAAAAGACTGGAGGATGGGTCATCTATGATGCGTCAAGCGCTCTGAGCAGCAACAATGTAAAGATTGACGTACCTCGATTTCTGAGAACCACTTCTAGCGGACGCCTACTTGTTCGAGGTAGTCTTGCAAGCTGAGATGGACCAGTCGAACTGCTTTCAGATCGGTGTCAATAATGACTAGACCAGCAGTACTTTCAAGTATCTTTCCCTTTTCACACATCGTATCCGCATCAGAATTGGGGTTTCCCGGTTTCACAGCTAGCAGACATTGTAATTCTAGAAGACTCAATGTTCGACGTGCACAAGATATATGGGCTAATGTCCTCATTCCGCGGATTCGAGCACCCAGGTCAGGGGAAGCCTTGATTCGCGCTATTGCTTCATCATATAGGATACCTAACTCTTTTGGGAAGCTGCCAAGTGTCTCCTGAATTTCTCTGAGTGATTCCTTCGTTTTGAACGAGTCCATGTAGAGCTTGGCGATAAGGATCCGACCTTTCGCCTTCTCTCTTATAACTGCCGGTATCCCGTCCCAGAACTCAGGGTTCTCCCTGACCTTGATCGCAAGGCTGGTAGAGTTGTGTGGGTGTTTGCACGTTCGCTCGTCCCAGAACTCGATTCCGTAATCGAGTTCTTTCTTGATGTACCAATTCACGTATCGCTCTATTTCCTCGGGAGGCGTGATGATGTTAAGTTCTATCAGCCGACCGTACAACTCTTGAAGATGATGAGAGAGCTTTTTGCAATCGTTTCTGTTATAGTCGAGGCGTAAATTTTCAACAATTTATAAATTGATCGAGTCCATTTACAAATAGACTAGACCGTTCGCAAATATGCAGTCTATTTATAAATAGACGGTCTATTCATAAATAGACTAAAATGGTGCCTCGACTGCATAAAAATCTCTTATGGAATAAGGGGGTCCACTACTATCACCTACCACTATCACCTACCACTACAGCGATGGGCGACGGCGATGATTAATAGCGATAGGTGATGCGACATAATGGCAATAGGTGATGGTGGTGGGTGATGGTGGTAGGCAACTGCGGTTAACGCCAGCGAGGTAGATGACTATTTTGTAGAGTACTAAACAGACCTCTTAGCCAATTACATTAGTAATTCATAAATGGACTAGTCTATATATAAAGTCAGTCTATATGCCATTTTGCCCAGTTGATTTATAAATGGACTAAATTCACGCCTCGACTATAACAGTTTCTGCCATTATCCTTGCAATTTTGGCACATATCCGAGTTGCAAGTCTTGCAATGGAAGTATATCTTGTTGTCGACTGAAGGGCAATAGTCACAATCAGCGACCCAGTCTTGACCTTCATCGTCAAGCCGCCTCGACGTAAACATCAATCTTAGGTGCTCCGGACAAAGCTGAGACAACGAAGATACGAGCTTTTGTCGATCATGATACTCATCTAATGCATCTACCACAAGGAAGACTCTATCGTATCTCTTAATCTCCGCCTGCAATAACATGCGGATTTCGTCAAGCTTTGGTGGTTTCGCTTTGTCAAACTTGGTGGCATCACGATAAGCATCTGAATTGAAGTCGCTGAGCTGAATGAATTGTTTAAGTACGCTGCCAAGCAGAGTTTCTTGCGTCTGATTGATGGAGTCGTTATGATCAAGATAGATGTAGATTACCGGTATACTCTTGTCCTTGAATTTGCCTTGGAGATAACTAACCACTATGGATGAGAGTACCGTCTATAATGTAGGCTTGTCAGGGGCAAACATCCGTCTTAATTGGGCCCATCTACATACCTTTCCCGCCCCTGCTTCACCAAAACAGAGGAGATATCGAGGCGGTCCGAGGACCCAGGATTGGAATGTTTCATCCTTCAAGAACCAATCGCCAGTCATGCAGCGATCCTTGCAAAGCTCATCTTGTCTCGTCGAAAAAGAGAAGGGTGAGAGCCACTTCTGTATTGCAGTCTTCTCTACTTCTCGCTCCGCCTCTTCACGCAGCCTTCGCTGATCCTCCTGTTGCTTTTCCATCCTTCTAATGGTACTTTGGGTCTCCCTGTGATGTACTTGGTCGGCTTCATTCAGGATCATTTGGATTCTGGTGCAAGCTCTACCCAGCCTTTGAAGCATTTGGTTGAATTCGTTCTTGTCCCAGTGGTAACTCACCCTCTGAGCAAGTCTCTTCCATACCTTCGGCTGCTCTTTGGGGCACAGCTTACGGTCCAGCTCTGCTACAGTCTGATAGACCAGTGCCATATCTCTATACGGCTTTCCATTCTTAGGACAGCTGTATTTAAATTTTTCGTTCAATTCACCTGCTGTTTGAAACAGGTCATCCAACTCTTGACTGCCAGCTGCTTGAGAGTCTTCTTGTCGACGCTGTAATACCTGTATGACATGACTTAGACCCTGAAGCTCGTCTTTCAGCATTTCGCGCTCTTCTGTGGCTCTTTTTACGTCATGGACAAATTCGACGCTTTCGTAAAAGGTTTGTAATAGGGTAATGAAAGAGGCTGTGGCGCCAATTGGATCCATGACCGTATTGTGTAATCAAGCACTATGGGAAGACTTTCCTCCGTTTTGTTAAAAGCAATTGCCGCCCATGTTTTAATGAAGGAAATCGAGCGTTCAGAGAACCCAGTGGAAGATACAAAAGACCCTGTTGGTATCGAAGACGCCGAGAAACAGTGATCCGGAAGCGTAGAACGAGTTGCTAATAAAGCTGTAGGCGGCTACAAGGGTGGGGCGAAGGAGAGGAATCCAGCCGAGCAAGCCTGATCGATGAAGTTGGGCACAATTACTAAGAATCCTGGCGGCTTCATTGCGAATGAGTGATTAAAGGGACAACGTGCTGCAGACGACAATGAAACGTCTTGATACTACCCTGCACCTGCACCACAGCTGAAAGGTAGTATCAAGAAGGGCGCCAACTGCATATACTCCTTGATAGCCTGACCCTATCAGAGGCGAGCTGACCGTGTAACTGCTACCACCTGTAGGTACCTCACTGCTACTACCTTAATATCGCTAGTAACTAATCGTGACATTTATAAAAATTACCACAAGCGATTCGTTCTGCACTGAATCCTTCGTGGGCTCGTGCTCATCAATTTAGATTCTCGCAGAATGTCATTGAGACTGAAGCATATGAAACGGTCCTGCGAAAATGACAACTCCTACCCTGCAGGTACAATTGATATCCGATCTCGATTCTTCTCGTTTCTTCTTAAAATGAAGACGGTAGTCTGATTTAATTTCCTCTCTCCTCAACTTACACTCTTTTGGTGCCTGGTATGGTACTAATTTCGTTTGTGCGTTGGCTTTTGCCAGGCTTAACGCTCGTTTTCAGTCTGAAAATCCTTACTACAGGCACTTATGCAGCAACGCCGTCGATCCTTAGCTCTACTTTATCAACAACTAGTCTCACTGGGCCCCAATCAACCGCATGCGGTATCATTGCCAATTCAGAAGGTACATCCTCTCCGCCTTTTCTTTGCTTGCTTTATTACAATGCTTGAACTACTTGTGGTTCTTGACTCATGAATGCGACCTCAATAGCATGAACTACATTGAGTCTGAATGCATGAGTGTCAAGCCTTCAGAGCTTTATCTCATCTTTGAATCTACAAGAAATTTCGGGTTCCAGAGATACAGTCATGGTTCAGACCATTTAAGCAACTCAAGTGGCTAAGACCTTGACAGACCAGACGTTTGACGCCATCATTGCATACAATTGTCTTACCAGTGTACCGTTCAATACATCTGTTGCGCAAGAGTTCGTCAGATACTATAAGGATACCATTCAATTTCAGAGCAATTTGGCCTATCTGAAAAATCTGTTATAGTCGAAGCGTGAGTTTAGTCCATTTATAAATCAACTGGGCAAAATGGCATCTGGACTGACTTTATATATAGACCAGTCCATTTATGAATCAACTAGTCTATGGGTCAATTCCTCATATAATTGGATAAGAGGCACGGTTAGTTATCCACAAAATAGTTATCTACCTCACTACCACCCATCACCACCCACTACTACTACCACTACTACCACCTACCACCACCACCTACTAATATTACCCATCGCTATTACCAGTAGGCCATAGCGCGGATTAGTAGACAATAGTAATAAGCGATAGTAGTAGGCAGCGGCGATGGGTTAGACCCCCTTATTTTATAAGAGGATTTTTATTAATAGACTAGTATAGCCTTACCCTATTAGTAGTAGCTTGCTATTATAAGATATTATTATATTATGCCTTCCTATATATATATTAGTACTTCTTCTTTATAGATCTATAGATCTTTAGATATTATATATAGTTTTATTATTTTTTAATAGCTTAATACTATTATCTACTATAGTTATAAGCTCGGTTTACTCTATACTTACTTAATTATACTAGTAGTAAATAATTCCTATTATAATAATTTTTTAATATCTTATTTTCTTTAATACCTAAAAGTATAGAAGTTATTAATACTTAGTTATAGCCTCTATAGCTAGTATTTAGTTAGTATTAACCCTATTAATACCTATATTCTAGTATAGATAGCTTTTAATCCTTAAGATATCTACTATCTAGTTAGAGATCTAGGACCTTATTAATTTATCTAAAATAGTAGAACTAATCCTTACTAAATTACTTATTTTAAAGAAGAGTACTATTATTATAACTACTAAGTAACTATAAAGCAACTTATATATAAACCTTATAATAGAATATAATAAAGATATTAAAATCTTTAAAGAAAAGAAAGTAGCTCTAATATATATACTATCCTATATTTAGAAGTCTATTTTAGTTAAGTATATTATTTATATTTATAAAAAGACTAGTCTATAGTAAATACTAGTAGCTTTTAAGACTATTATTAAACCTAATATATTTCTTAAGATCTTAAATATTAACTATTAGTATAAGGCATTATATACTAGCCCTCTTAAAGATTAAAATCTTTAATACTAGATTAATAAATAGGAACTCTTCTATATAGAAGCTAGTATTATTAGTTATATAGATATTATATTTAATCTAATTATAAACTACTTTATTAATAGCGTTAGGCTATTAGAATCTTTCTAGATAAATATCTTTTATATTAAGCTTTAAATTAAATAGACTAGGAATTAGACCCTATTGATATTTATAGAAGTTCTTAATAACTTTTAATAGGTATATACTATAGATATAGTATCTACTATATCCCCTTCCTCTTATAAAGCCTCTTTATAAGGATAGCCTAAAGTATTAATATCTACTCTACTTAAGTAGAAGAATTAAGTTAATAGTAATAATAATAATACTCTATTAAAGGAGTATAATTATAGAAAGAACTACTAGTTTTATAAATACTTTTATATTAATAATTTAATCTATTCTAAAGGATAGAACCTAGACCTAAAGATTTAAAAGAAATTTAATAAAATAATAAAAGACCCTAAGATAAAGACTAAATTAGAAAAAGCTAAGAATTAGATTTCTTATAAGTAGATACTAATATCTACTATAGAGCTTTTAACTAAGTCTTTAACTAGAAAGAACTTTAGTATTAAATAATATTACTTAATCCTTAATAAGGCTAGCACTACTTAAGCTAGCTACTTAATACTTAAAGTTAAAGATTATAATATAGTAAATTACTAAATTTAGGATTTAGGATTTAATATCTATATCTATAATAACTCTAGTTATTTTAAAGCTATTAAGTTAACTATATTTAAGAACTATCTTATTTCTAGATTAATAAAATACTTAATAAAGGTATATAAGACTATTAATATTATTGTTACCTTACTTACTAGTAGAAAGAAAACTATTACCCTTAATAAGATAGCCCTAGTACTAGGATTTTTCACTAATCTAGTAGCCTTTAGTAGGGTAATAGTTATAGGAATTTTTTAGAATATAAAAAAAGCTACTCTATTTATTATTAATAAAAATAAGAAGGATTACTTCTATTTACTAAAACTATATAATAAATACTAGATTATAAAATATAATACTCTACTATTATTATTAGCTATTATAACCTTATCTATAGTAATAAACTAATTAACTTAGAAGGCTTTTAAATTAGTATTAGAGCTAAAAGTCTTTAAAGTAATATCTTTATATCTATACTAAATACTAGGCTATATAGGGTCTAATGCTATTTTAAAGCTTTTATCTATTATTAAAGGCTTAAAGCTTGCTTTACTAATAGTTTTAGAAGATTTTAAGATATATAAGGTATATTATCTTTTAAAAGCTTATAGAAATATATTTAAGAAGTCTAATTATAAACTTTCTATAATATATCTATTAGAATATATATCTTATAATCTTATTCTAATAACTAAGGCTTATAACGGTGATGAGTAGATTAACTACTTTATATACTAAATTACTTACTTCTACTAGGTATAGACTCACTATAAGAAGAGTAAGATAACTTATATTATTACTCTTATAGTTAATCTTATTAAGAACTAGTATTATATTACTATAATATACCTATAAATAGATAATAAGCTAGTACTAGGTAATACCTTTAATAAGCTACTAGCTTAGTATAGTATTTAATATAAGTAAATAGCTCTCTATATATTAGAATAAAATAACTAGATTAAATAATCTAGGGGGGTAATAATAGTAAAGGCTAGATATATATATATTAGTATAAATCTACCTACTAATTTATAGCCTAAGATAGTTATAGTGGTTATATATATTCTTAATAGAACTTTAATATCTAGGATAATAATAACACCCTTTAAAGCCTTATATAAGTTTAAGTTAATAATTAATTATATAAAGGTCTATAACTATAAGGTCTACCTACTTATTTATAGTATTTTAAAGCTTTAAAAGCTAGATTCTAGAGCTTATATTAATTATCTAGTAGAGTATAGCTTTAGAAATATTTATTAAATATAGATATCTAATATTAAGAAGGTAGTTAGGATTTATAATATTATCTTTAATAAGACTACTTACTATTATTTAAATAATATTAATATAGACTAGCTTATTTTAGAGAGAGAATTATAAGAAACTATCTAAATTCTATAGGAAATCCCTAAATCTATACTAGTAAATAATTAGGATAAAGTGGAGATAGGAATTCTAATTATAGATACTATCTACTAGGGTGATAATATTTTAAGCTTTATTAAAGCCTCTCTACTAAAGACTCTACTTATTAAGAGTTAACTATATTAAACTTTACTACTAATAGGTTAATAAGATGATATTTATCTTTCTTCCTTATTAATAACATTGGCTGAGACGCTAGTAGTAGAAGAAGAAGATAGTTAAGAATATTAATTAATAGGAATAGTAGCTCCCCGCTTATAAGAGATATTAGTAAATTTTAATAAAGATAATATCCTTCCTAATTAAATAAGGAATTAAAGATATACTTATATAACTACTTTTATTAATCTAGATAATCTATCTAGCTTCTATACTATTTTTATAATAGATTATATTACTACCCTAGACTACCTATATTATAATAAGCTTTTAAAAGAACTAAAATATTAAAAGTAGATGCTTAGATACCCTTATAGATAATACTTTATTAAAGCTACTAATATTAAATTTAGCTATCTAAAAATTAGAGAGACTTTTAAGCTTATAAGTAAATTTATAATAATAGCTAATATCTTACTACTAGTCTAGATCTTTAAATATAAGTTTAATAATAAAGGGTATCTAGTTAAGTATAAGGCTAGATTATATATTAAAGGTAATTTATAAAAGATAAAGTAAGATACTACTATTACTATCTTAGCTATTTAAGTATTTAGAGCTCTAATAGTTCTTACCGCTAGCTTTAAACTTACTACTAAATAGTATAATACTATTAACGTCTTTATTAATAGCCTTATAAATAAGAAAGTCTATATTAACTACCCTAAGGATATAGAATAATTTATAAATATTAAAAAACTATATCTACTTCTACTTAGAGCCTTATATAGACTTAAATAATCACTACTTTTATAGCTTAAGGAGGTTATATTAATATTATTAAACTTAGATCTTTATCCTATACTAGATATTAACTATCTCTTTACTAATAAATAGCTTATCCTATTTTTTTATATAAATAACTTTATACTACTCTATTAGTCTAAGGATAAGGCTAGGTTTATTAAATTTAAAGCTTTATTATTAGTAAAGTATAAGATTTAGAGTTTAGGAGATCTTAAATAGTTTCTAGATATTAAGATTATTAGGACTAAAAGTAAGCTCTATTTATATTAAGACTCTTATATTAAAAAGATTATAGAAAAGTATTATATATAGATAACTATACCCTATCTAAAGATACTAATACTTATAGACTTATTAGTTAAGTATAAGGATATTACTATTAAAGCTTAAATCTATACTTACTAATAATATATTAGCTCTCTTACCTTTATAGTAATAATAATAAGGCTAGATATTATCTATATTATTATAAAGCTAGTTTAATATCTTACTAATCTATTACCTATCTATCTATTTATAGTTAATTATATTATATAATATCTCTATAGTACTAAAGATCTTATAATAAATTTTTAAAGTTAAAAATTAATTTAATATTTCTATTTAGTATTAATATGATTTTTACTAATAATTAAAAAACTTATAAAAGCTTATTTAGATATTTTATCTAGCTATATAGAGGACCTATTAATTAGAAGGTCTTAAAGTAAACTATTATAATTATATCTAATATAGAGATAGAGCTTCTAGCCTTATTTAAAATATTTTAATAAACTCTATAATAAAAGTATTTTTTTATAATTATTTATTTTAATATTTAGTAATCTATAGTTATTTATTATAATAATAAGTAGATACTAAACCTTATATATATTAAGACTTTAAGGCTATTTATATATCTTAGATATATTAATATCTATAGCTACTAGTTAAGATAAGAGATTTAATTTAAAAATATTATTATTAAATAAATTCTAATAGTTAAAATACTAGTAGATAGTCTTACTAAAGCCTTATCTATTTAGAAATACTAAAAATTTATTAAATTACTTAATATAGTAGATATACTAGTAATAGCTTAACTACTACTTAAGTTAAAGAGATATATTAGTAAACTAGTATAGTCTTACCCTATTAATAGTAGCTTACTATTATAAGGTATTATTATATTATATCTTCCTATATATATATTAGTACTTCTTCTTTATAGATTTATAGATCTTTAGATATTATATATAGTTCTATTATCTTCTAGCAGCTCAACACCATTGCCTGCTATAATTTTCATGTAGTCGAGCTGCTATTTTAGTCTATTTATAAATGGACTGGATTAATTCATAAATTATTAAAAATTCACGCCTCGACTATAACAAATCCACTAGCAAGCTATTAACAACCAGCCACAGACCTTGTCCAAGGATTGGAACAGATCAGTAAGAGCATCCTGGACGGGGAATTCCACAACCAGTATGAATTTGAGGCAGCGTTGCAAACCCTAATCTACTCAGCGCATGATGCGCACCTCAATCTTGATGCAGGTATATTGTCTGCTTTTACGTTTGGAAGTCCATACAGCATTGCGTCTGTGTCTCTTGATGGGCTGCAGGTCCCCAGGGTCTACATTACTGGTATTATCATTGCCTGTGTCATATCTTCAAGACTGATGTTCCTTAGATGATCTTCTCCGAGCGCAAGCTGGCGGACTGATATGGCAGCCTTCGCCGATAACGACTATCAACGATCAAAACGTTACAGACTTTCTCTTGCAATGTGCTGCTCGCAACGCCGCGGACAATTTGGAGCCACATGCTGATTGGAACCAACTGATGTCAAACGCTGCTTCCAGTATCCAGAACCAAATGAGCATCTTCGACGCCGAGATTACCTTTTACCCCGGCGAAAATATCACAATAGTATTGGAAGATGGAACCCAACTTGGCCCTAAACCCTGGAATGCGTTCTACTATAGCGCAGGGTCTGCTGCACCTCTTGTTACTCCTAGCGACTTCTATAATTTCTTCGTTTTAGGCCTCTCCCCCAACTCATCCAATGATTTCTCAAATGCTTCTCAGTCTATTCCAGCTACACCAAGCTCTCCACTCACTTCAGCATTATATGCCGCAACATCAGCATCCTCCACTGCCCTTACATCTCCCCAATGGCCCGATTCTGCCTATCCACAATATCCCGACGTCTGGCAAGCCGAATCAGAAGTGTTGCAAGATTTTCCTATCTTCTACCCTTGCTCAGAATCTCGCTTAGTTGCCCCTATTAAGGCATGCTTATTTTCATCGCTTCTTCTATTCTAGCGTCTTCTACCCCTATTAATCCTTATCTGCCCTGCTTAATATTATATATATAGATATATCCTTTTATAAACCTTAAATCCTTAGATAATATAGTATTTACTATTAATTATATATTTTTTTAAATTATAATAATTATAAGTCTAGATTTATTTTTAAGGATTATTTAATTTATACTAGACCTAATCTAGTAATTCTACTACTATTTTTAAATTTTTTAGCCTTAAAAATCTTTTATAAACTATTTATAAAGATATTTATTACTCTACTATTATAAGCTAATAAAATATTATTATTATTATAGTTATTTTTACTAATATCTTATAATAGTATATATAACTTATACTTATTAAAAGTAGTATAAAATAAACTAAGATCTAGATTTATATAGATCTTAATAAAAAAATAAAACTAATTAACTAAAAATCTTTAATATTAAATAAATATATAATAGAAGTTAATAATAATACTATATAAAATATAAAATATACTAACCTTATAATAATATATAATTAAGATTATAAATAATAGAAGAAAAGATAAAAAGTACTTCTCTAAACTATTTAAACTATTAAAAAATTTATTTCTAATAAATATTTCCTCTATATACTTAATAAAAATATTCCTAATAAAGCTCTTAAGACTCTTAAAGATATAGTTATATCTATACTATATAATAAGTTAGATTTAATCTAATAGGTTCTAAGTTAAGTTAGGTTTAGATTAGATTTTAGGTTAAGTTTAAAGATTTTATTAAAAATCTAACTTAAATCTAATTTAATAATAAGTTTTTAGGTTTAACCTAACTAACCTAGTTACTTATTTTAGTATACTAATTATTATAATAAAATATATAATATTAATATATCTATTTTATTTATTAGATTAATTATTAGCTTATATTTTTTCTATATTCTTATTTAACTAAGTCTCTAATATACTACTCCCCTTAATAGATATTATAGACTTATTTCTTTTATTTACTAGTTATTACTTATTAGTTATAGATATAGATACTTATACTAAATAAATTCTTTTAATTTAAGATAATTTCTTAATTAAGTTTCTCTTACTATTCTATAGCTTTAATATCTTAATAAAATTTAATATAGTATATATCTATAATTATTAGAAGAGAATTACTTATTTTAATTAGATTATCCTTATCTTTCTTAGCCTTACTAATATATTAATATAAAAATATATTATTTAGAGCTATCTTATACTATTTTAACTCTAATTTAAGTTCCTCCTTAATAATTATTTTATCTTAATATAAATTAATATAATAATATATATTAATATTCTCTATATAATTATATTAATTAATAACTATAATTACTAAGAAGGTCTTTAGCTTAAAGTACTAATTTAACTTATATATATTACTAGTAATATTAAAGATTTACTTATAACTAACTCCTACTATTAATAAAGTAAGGATAGAATATATAATAAATATTATTTATAATAGTTTATTTATAAGATCTCTCTATACCTCTAATATATTACCTATAACTTTATACTTTAGAGAGGGTTAGATAATAATTATTAAATTAATTATTAAAATATAATAATACTTACTAGTTTTCTAATAGTATTTAAACTTATCCTTAATTTACTTTATAGTTTTATAGAGAAGAGTATCTAAATTATTTAAGATATTATATATAATTTTTAGTATATCTATAAGTTATAAAGATAATATATTAGGATTAGTTATTAAGTAAGTATTAAAGTCTTCTTATAATATCTCTTAATATATATTAGCCTATAAGTACTTATTAGGCTTAGCTATTTATAATAGCTTTTAAAATATTAAATCCTTACTTTTAAGGTTAAGTAATATAGCTTTATTATAAATATACCTAATAAATAATTAAGTTTATATATAATATTTTTTTAATTTAGTAATAACTACTTAAAGCGTTTTAAATATCTATACCTTTTAAGATATCCTCTTATATTTAAGGTATAATAAAGAGTTATCTAAATAGTTAAAGAGCTTATTATAGATTTTAAATACTTAATAAAGAATAAGTTATTAAATAGTACTAATAACTTAGATATATCTATAAAAGAGTTTTATAATATTAATTAAATATTTAACCTAGGATTACTCTTTTTAATTTAGTTTTAAAAAGCCTATTCTATACTCTTTCTAATAAATCTTAAGATTTAGTTTTAACTTATAGGTATAGATAAATATATATAATATAAAATTCTATTAGATTTTAATATCTTAAATAAGCTTTAAAATTATTAATATATTAGGGCGGGTCTTTATAAAGGAACTATATATTAAAGTAATAAGTTTAGCTTTTTCTCTATTTACCCTTTTTATTTATAAAGTAGTAAACTATTCCTTATATAAAAAACTAGTATTAATATAAATTATAATTTTATAAACCTATAATTAGAAAATATTAGTTTAATATAGTTATTAAATTAATTATTAGATTCTTAACCTTTATAAGTATTAATAGTATGCTACTTATAATAGTTATTAAATTAATATCTATCTATTTATCCTATATTACTTAAAGTTCTTTATTACTTAGCTTAATATAGATCTTATTAAATAACTTATTAATAATAAGCTAAATAATATATATAAAATATAAAAGATATTTAAAAGGCTTAGAGCTATTATTATTATTTAAGTTATACTCTTATTAAAAAGTCTTCTATATAGCCTATACTATAGTTTAATTATTTATTATATTATTTATAGTAAGAGTACTAATAATATAAATAATTTTATAAAAATTAATCTTATTTTAAAGGATAGTTATAATCTTCTTACTAGTATAATAGCCTGCGATATATTAAAATATAAAAATTTTTTTATAGTATTCTTAATCTACTCTAATAAAGTATATATTAATAGCTAAATAACTCTATCTATTTTTTAATAACTAGGTATTATATAATAGGGAGATTTTAATACTATCTCTTAAAAATTTTACTAGGAGTAATAGATAAATTTTATTATACTAGTTTAAAATATTATATTTAATAATATTTATATTTAATAGCTTAACTATATTATTTAAATACTTAAAAACTCTTTAAAACTTAATATCCTAAATATTTTAAAGTAGTAGTTATAAGAAAATAATTATTTAAAGTATCTAATTCTCCTAGTTATTATAGGATAAGGTTTAATTATAAAACTTTTATTTCTAAATTTTATCCTTTATTATTTTATTACTTAAGTATTAATTAGATATAATATAATTAGAGAAATAATTTAATAATTAATCTAATAACTAAATAAGATTTAGTAATTTATAGACTTATAATATAATAACTAGTATTTACTATTATTAGAGTTATAATATTTTTCTATCTATATATAATTCCTATTATCTAGGTATATAGTTATTCCTAAGAGGCTAATATTTTTATATATTAGATATTTTATATTAGAGTTATATTTTTTATATATTACTATTAAATTACCCTTAAAGATATAAATATCTTTAAAGAAGTATAGTTATAAAATAGCTTTTTTTTCTTCTCTTTAAATAATCTTAATCTTAGTTTTATTTTTTTAAATATTATTTATCTTAAATTATTCTATACCTTATTATTATTATAGGAAAAGGTCTTTTTTTTTATTTTTATATAAAAAGTAATCCTTTTTTAATCCTATTTTCTTTAGACCTTCTTTTAAGATAGTAGCTAAGATAGTATTTATTATTAATTAATTTAAATTTATATTAAAACTACTTTCTAATATAATAGAAGTTATAATATTTATTTAAATTTAGGTAGAAGTATTAATATATTATTAAAATTTCTATATATAGATTAAATATAAATATATTTATCTTATACTTTAATTAATCTAGTAATTATAATCTATTACTATAATAATAGGGTATTATATAGCTAATTTATTAGCTCTAAATTTAATTAAAGGTTAGACTTAGTATTTTCTACCTTTAAAATTTTTTTTTAATTTAAATTCTAGCTCTTTATTAACTATATCTTCTATAATTATAAATATTTAAAAGATTATAGATACTAATATAAATAATTAATAAAATATAAATATAAATATATATATAGAAAATTAATAAAAAGGGGATATAAATATTAATAATATTATTAACTTTATAATTAGTATCTTAAAGCTAAGGGTAACTATAAGTATACCTTCTAAATTATTAGAGTAAAAGAAGACTATTATTAAAAAAAGTCTCCCTATATTAAAAAAAAAATTTTAGAAAGTTTTTAATTTATTAATATAACTATTACCTAGGACTTATTATAAATAGAAAAAAAAAAATTTAATTTAATTTATTTTAATACCTCTTATATAATAGTATTTTAATTAGATAGAATTAATTATATATTAACTATAACCCTTTAAAAGATTAAATAATATTAGAAATCTATTAATTTACTTATATTAAAAAAACTATTCTCTTATATTATCTATAAGATTATATATATATAGGTACTAAATTATAATATTTAAATATAAGTATCTACTTTAAAAGCTCTATAAGAGGTAGTAGAGATATATTTTATTAGAGAACTAAATAGTAAGCTTTTATAATATTTAAATTATAATTAATTATTAAAGGATTTAGTAAGTAATCTTTATATAATTTATTATAAAAGAGTAACTCTTATATAAAAGGATATAGTACTTATATAAATAATATAAAAAATAATTACTAAAGTAGATAGAAATAAAGATTAAGATAAATATTATTTAATTATATTAATTATTTAATAATTAATCTAATAATATTATAATAATTATAATTTTATATAATTATATTTACTAAGTAACCTTTTATTCTATAGTTAATTTAGTAGAAATAAGTTTAAATTTCTTAAAATCCTATAAATATTTCTTATACTTAAATTTATTAGTTATAAGAGTATATATATACTTTACTTTTTAAGAGTCCTAATTAAAAACCTAGCTATATTAATAGTAGTTATAATTATTAAGCTATTAATTACTAAGCCCTAGATATTTAATTTAGCTATTATTATTAAGTAATCTCTAAATTACTAGATTTTATTATATAATATATTCTTTCTTTATAAAGTATTTATATAGAAGGAATTTCTTTATATAGATAGATTTAGTCTAATAATATTATTTATATATTAATAAAGAGCCTTAATTATTAAATTAATTATTAGAATAGATTTATTATCTTATTAAATATAATCTCTCTATAATTAATAAAGTGGCTAGTTTAAAAGAATATTAATATATAAACTAAAGATATAATTTTAGTATAAGAGTAATATACCTACTTATTAAATTTTAGAACTATATATATTATTAAGAACTCTTAATATTAATAGGTATTAATATTATACTATAAAATTTCTTTTACTTAATAGTAGCTAAAATATCTTATTTTATATAATAATAAGATAATTATTAAGTATTAATAGATCTAGACTTTAAAAAAACTAGTTTATTTTAAATTATTTTATTACTCCTTAAATATACTAATACCTAATTCTTCTATATATTTTAAAGTATTATTAATACCCCTAAACTCATCCTTATTTATATAGGTTAAGTATATTTAGTATATAGAGTTATTATCTAATTCTTATTTAGTAAAGTTAATTTATAGGTTATTTAGGTCTAGTAATAACTTAATATTATATAACCTAAGCTTAATTATTAAATTATTATTATAAGTTATTAAATAGTTTTATATAATTATATTTACGCCGCGTAATAGGTTAAGTTAGGTTAGGATTTTTTTAATTTAACTTAAAATCTAACCTAAACCCAACCTAATATATTGGGTTTAGGTTGGGTTAGATTTTTTTTAATAAATTTTTAAGTTAAATCTAACTAACCTAACTAATATACTAAGCTTTATAATAGGGTTATTAAATAATATAATAATTAATATAATAATTAGGAGAAGAAAGCTTTTAATTAAATTCCTATTTAAAATATTAATACTAAGCTACTACTTATTATCTATAGTCTTAGAGTTAAAGCCCTTTAAAAAAGCCTATATATATTAGTTTTATTATTTAATAGGGTTTAAGTCTTTCTTACTTTAATCTATAAATACTTTATATAGATATTCTACTAATTTTATATCCTTTTTTTAAATAGTTATATATTTAATATAAATAGTTAATATATTAGTTACTATTAATCTATTAGTTATTTAAAAGCTTTATATAAATAGAGAGGGTTAATATACTTAAATTCTCTAATTAGAAGAACCTTAAAGGCTTTTTAAAATATTAATATTACTAACTTTTACTAGTAATATATAAGCCTATTATTTATTTATTTTTAGACTTTATAAACTAAACACTAGAAAGACATTTTTAAAATTAAGAGATTAAAACTCTTCTAATAATACTTAATCTTTATTAATATATGTGCTATAGTAATAATTAGTTTAATTATTATATTAATTATTAGATTAATTATTAGATACTTACTATTAGATTTATATCTATATTTTTTTTTATTTACCCCTTTAATTTCTTATCTAGATTATATTACCTTAATCTTTATAGATATCTTATATAATTATGACTTAGACGCCTTATAAAGTAATTTAGCTATAGTTAGAGCTTTTTTTATTTATATATAATCTTTAATCCTCCCTACTTAAAATATATATAAGAATTTAGGATTAGTTTTTAGACCTTAGTTTCTATCTTTATAAATATAATTACCCCTTATTTTAGGTTCTCAATTATTAAATAAGATATTATTATTATTAGAGTTAATTTTATTAACTAGTTATTTAATCCTATTTATAAAGCTAGATTATTATTTAGGAGCCTTATAAATAGTTAGTAGAATAAATAAATATAGAAATTAGGGTTATTTAACTTATTATTATTATTACTATTCTCTTTAGAACTAGAAGAGCTACTTTCTAAAGAAAGCTCTTAGGCTGTATTAAGAGTTAAAGCTATAGGAGTATTTAAAGTTTTAGGAGTAGTTAAAGTTTTATAAGTAGTTTAAAAAGTCTTCTTATAAGGGTTAGGAGTAGTCCTTAGAGACTTTAATATATTTCTAATATTATATATATTATTATAACTATTATCTACTAACCTATAAATAATATTAGAAGAGTTCTTATTTATATATTAGAATAAAGCTATCCTCTTTAAAATTAGTAGGGTTATAGACTTCTTTCTAAATTAAAACTTAAATATTAGAGTAAAGTAATTATTAGATTAATTATTAGATTAATTACTAGATTAGCTTACTTAGGGTATAAAATATTATTAGAGTTAATATAGTCCTTCTTTAAATAAGTTAGATTATATCGCCTTCGCTTATATCTAATAGTATAGAGTTAGTTATAATAGAATTATTAAGGGTTAAGAGTAAATATACTATATTAAGATATCTAATTCTAGTAAATAGTTATTATCTAAATTATATAAATAATTATAGTTCTTTCTTACTTAACTATAAATATACTATTAATATACTTTAAATATTATATTATATAAGAAATATACTAATACCTAGCTACTATACTATTATTCTCTATAATCTTATTTATAACTTATTAAAAAGTAAACTTAAAAGCAGGATTATTAATAGTTAAATTATTTAGATTAATAGCTAAATTATCTAAATTAATAGCTAAATTATCTGGATTAATAGCTGAATTATTTAAATTAATAGCTGAATTATTTAGATTAATAGCTAAATTATCTAGATTAATAGCTAAATTATTTAAATTAATAGCTAAATTATCTAGATTAATAAAATTATCTAGATTAATAACTTTATCTTTAATAAAAAGCTCTATTTTCCTATATAATTAATTAGTATTTAAAAATAAAACTCTAATTAGAGCTAAAAAAACTAGTTAGAGTATAGAAAATAGAAATATAATAATTAATATAATAATTATAATTTATATTCTAAGGAATAAAAGAGATAATTTAAAAAATTATAAAATTATAATTATATTAATCTTACCTTAAGAGTTTATTATTAAGATAGCGCCTATATATATTAATATTATAAAGGTAATAAATTAGGGTTATTAATAGAAATAAGAATAGTAATATATACTAGTAATATATAAATCTTTTCTAAAGTTATTATAATAATAAAATAGGATAAAGAATAGATATAAAAAAATAAGATAAGAAATAAGTAAATATCTACTAAAATTAGACTAGTATTATACTAGTATTAAACTAGTATATATTAGTACTATAGTTAAGATTTTTTCTTTACTTTACTATAACTTCTATAATAAGTATTCTCTTACTATTAATATTTAAAATATTTTAACTAGCTTATTAAAAGATATTTTATTACTATATTTAATAATTATTATATTAATAATTTTATTATTACTAATTTATTTTTAAGGATTATATCTTCTTTATTATATTAGAAAATATATATATAAGTAAGAGTAAGGTAAAGATAGAAGAAGATATTATTATAAAAGGAATTAATTTATTTTCTAATAAGTCCTCTAATATATTAGATTATTAGATTAATTATTAGTTTACTAATCTATTATAGCTACTAGTAATAAGTATAATAAATAGAAGAAATTTAATAAAATTATATATAATATAACTATAGATAATATAACTCTAATAACTATTTTATTAATATACTTATATTTAAGGATTTTAGAAATTATTTTAGAGATAGTAAAAAAGTAAAGAAAGAATCTATTTAAGCTATTTAATAATAAATATATAAAGAGAGCTAGAACTTAGGTTAAGGCTCTATAAAATAATAAAAAAAGATTTTATCTTACTAAAATAACTAATATAACTATTATAAGCTAAGTAAAGAAAAAGCTATTAGAATTAAAAGTCTATTAAAAAGTATCTAATTATAAAAAGATAAAAATAGAGAAAGATAGTTAAATAATAATAGTATATTATAAGTAAGTATTATCTATATAATAATTAATATAATAATTAATATAATAATTAATTTAATAAGTAAGTAAAATACTTATAAGGTGCTATATAAATATAGTAGTACTTAACTTATCTTTAACTAGTAATAGTTCTCTAATTATTAAAATAGGCTTAAATTAAAATAACTTACTTAATCTCTTTATATATTAGGTAGATCTTAATAAGGAAGAGCTTAAAAAAAACTTAACTTACTAAATCTATTAAGCTTTTTTAGATAAGAAAGAATTTTAATTTATTAAACTAATTACTTTACCTATAGAGAATAATCTAATAAAGATTTTTAAAAAGTAAAAGATTAATCTTAAACTAATAGTATTCTTATAAATTAGAAAATATTAGTAATTAATAATTATCTTATTATTATATAAAATAAGCTACTTTAGTTAATACTATATATAGGGGTTATTATAATATAATTTAGAAATCTATAAGTACTCTAAATTCTTAATAATATAGATAGCTCTAAAAATTAATTATAAAATAAATTACTATTATATCTAGATATATCTTCTATACTTATAACTTTTTAAATAGGCTAGTTAATTAATTATAGTAATATTATTTATAATAAGATAATAATCTAATCTAATAATTAATCTAATAATTAAAGTTCTTTATTAATATATAATTAGATAGGAACCTATTATATAAAAATAGTTCTACTATATATATACTTTACTATAATAGAATATACTATATAGAGGAATCTTATAGCTTAGAAATTAGATAGTAATAATAAGTAGATTAAATATCTAGAGTCTAATAATTAGTAGTTTAATAATTATAATTATTATTAATATAGCTAGGTTACTAATTAGGACTTAGTAAAAGTATAACTTACTTATTTATTTATAATAAATAAATTTAAGAAGATCTTAAAGAAGTTTAAGTTATTTAAGCTTACTTATATAAAGTTAATTATAGAATAGAAGTATATACCCTATAATCTATAAATATAATTATTATATTAATTATTATATTAATAGTTAGGGTAATTAATAGTTAGAATAATATAATTAAGTACTATATATTTTAATCTTTATTACTAATTATTAGAGTAATAATTCTTTATATTATTTCTATATATTCTATAACCTTCTATATAAGAGTTGCCCTTTTATAATAAAATATATAAAGGTTATTTACTAAGTTATTAAATTAAGTTATTTTTAATAGTATTTAGATTTATACTAATTAAGCTATTAAGAATTTTAATAGAGTTAGCGTCTATTATTTTTATATAGTTAAAGTAATAATTAATTTAATAATTAATCTAATAATTAAAGAGAAGAGAAATTTAATTAAATTTTATTATACTAGATATATTATTAATATCTAATAACTATTTCTTACCTATAGTAAGGGTACTTTAGTATATTATTTAATTAATATACTAATATTTTTAAGATATTTAAAATTATCTTTAATATTTTTAAGTTATTTAGCTTTCTATATCTTATACTTAGGCTTATTAAAGTAATATTTAATATATCTTATCTAATTTGCCCTATAGATTAATAAAGATATATATCTTTAATAACTTTTTCTCTTATTAAGAGTTTAGTTAGCTATTATATTTAAATTTAGAAGTATAGTTTATATATAATAATAATTAAGTTATAATTAAAATTCTAAAGATAGAGTAAATATTTAAGATTATTTATACTTTCTCTTAAAGGTTTAAGTAGTTATATTAGGGGTAGCTATAATATATATTATATAAAATATTAACTTTAAAAGTTTAAGATATTTTATATTTACTTATATTATTTAATTATTATTTTATAGAGAGTTTTAGTTATCTATATATCCTTAGATTAAATAATAACTTATTTAGTATAAATTACTAGTAACTATATTACTAATAACTAGTTAGTAACCCTACTTATAGATTAAAATTAAAGAAGATTATACTTTTAAATTCTATAATTAAAAAACTTTTAATAACTTTTTAAAGAGTATTTAAGGTATTTAATTACTAGTAATATCCTTTAGAATTATTTTTATTTTTAGTAATCTCTTTAACTAGCCTTTAAAAAGGTAATTTTAGGATTAAAAGACTAACTTTCTTTTAGTAGTATTTAATTTAATATAGAGTAAGATTTAAAGTAATTATTAAATTAATTATTAAATTTATAAATTTTATTAACTTATTATAGACTACTATTAGCTTTCTTTTAAATTTTTATTTTATTTTAATAGAGCTAGGTTTAATAAGAGTGGATTTAAATATTACTACTCTTTATATAGTTTTTTTACCTTTATAATATTTTTTAATAGTTTTTTTAAAAATTTTAACTAATACTTTACTAGTATTTAGGGGTATCTTTATTATAAGAGGTATATTTTTAATTTTATTAAGAACTCTAATATAAGCGCTAGTCTTTAATACTTTAGGTTTTAGTTATTTAAGTTTTATTTTTTTAACTTTATAATCTATAATCTTTTTAACCTAAAATATATTCTTAAATATTATTAATAATTTAAGGCTAAAGTTTTTTCTTTTATAAATATAGTAACCTTTTTTCTTAAATAGCTAGTTAGTAAAGATATTATCTTTATTATTAGTATTAATCTTATTAATATAAGTTTTTATATTTATAATATATCTATATTTATATCTATAATTATATAGATTAAAAAGTATTTATATATAAAAAACTAGTATAAATAATAATATACCTATTTTTATTAATATCTTTAAGATATTATTAGCTATTTCTTTAATTCTTAACTCTAAAATAAAGATAAATTAGTTTAATAGTCTAATTTTTAAGTATTATTTAAAAGAGTATTATTTATATATTATTATATACCTATCGCTAGTAAAATCTATAGTATTATAGGGTAATATAAGGATTTATTATTTCACCCTAAAAAGGTTTAATTATTAGATTAATTATTAAATTATTACTTAAGATTAATTAGCTTACTTATCTATTAAGTAATATAAATAATTATTAGGGTCTACTCTATTATTAATTAAATAATTAGAGTTTTTAAAAGATAGGTTATACTACTCTTAAAGATTCCTAATTTTACTTCGTTTAATTATATAACTCTATGTTTATAAAGAATATATAGTATTATAATAAAAGAATTAGGTTTATAATTATCTATTAAGTTATAATTCTCTACTTATACCTTTTATATAGCTTTAAAGATATTAGTTTAATAAATAAAAGACTATATTAAATAAGAATAGATTATAGACTATTTATAAATCTAATTATAAGTCTAATTATAGACTTTAAATTATTCTATAAAATTATATTTAAAGTTATATTAATATACTACTATATTAGTATTAATTAATAGACTTAATTTATACTATACTTATAAAATAAGAAAAAGATAGATATTTAATTTTTTAATATAATAATAATAATTTAATACTTAATATAATAATTATTTATAGGAGTATATATTAATATTTTACTAAGCTTTAAGAAAATAAGTTAATATAGACTCTTTTAGAAACTTTTATTTTAAACTTACTTATTTCTTATCTTAATAGGCTATAATATATATATATTAGTAATATTAGTATAGAACTTAAAAAATATTAATAGAAATAAAAGAAAATATATATATTAATAAAGATTAAAGTTTTATATATATATTATAAAAGGAAAAAAGGTCTAAAATTTAAAATAAGGATATAAAATAAGAAGTAAATTATATAAACCTAAATAATACTAGTACTATACTAGTAGACTAGTTTACTACTATTTAAATTTTTTTACTTTTAATTTTTTATCTTTTATATTCTAGTCTTAGGATAATTCTAGTATTTATATAAACTATTAATAAAATCTTTTCTTAATATATTTAAAGTTAATTTTACTAATTATCTAGTTATTACTAGGTTATTTTTATTACTTATACCTAGAATATTATATTAAAAAATATATATATAAATAAGAGTAAAGTAAAGATTAAAGATAATATTATTATAATAGGAATTAATATATATTTAGGTAAATACTCTTTTATATTAAGTATTAGATTAATTATTAGATTACTTATTTATTATAGCTACTAATAAAAATAATAATAAGTAAAGAGAATTTAATAAGATAATAATAAATATAGTTATTTTATTAAATTAATTATATATTCTAAGAGTTTATTTAGGAATAAATAGAAAATATAGAATTTTTTTTTTTAAGCTTTTAGATAACTACTATATAAAAAGGGCTAGAGACTAAGCTAGGGGCTTATAAGGGAATAAGTTAATACTTTTTAAAGCTAAAGCTATTAATACTAGTATAATCTTAGCTATAAAAAGAAAGATATTAGACTCTATAGCTTATTAAAACGCCTCTAATAAAAAGAAGACTAAGATAATTATAAATAATAAAAAACTAATAATATATTAAAGGTAAGTATTACCTACTTAATAATTAAATTTAATTAATAATTTAATAATTAATCTAATAAGTAAAATACTTAATAGGTAGTATGCTAATATAATTATATAAAACTATTTAATAACTTATAATAGTAATTTAATAATTAAGCTTAAATTATATAATACTAAGTTACTACTAAACCTAAATAATCTATAAATTAACTTTATTAAATAAGAATTAGATAATAACTTTATATACTAAGTATACTTAACTTATATAGATAAGGATAAGTTTAGAGATATTAATAATACTTTAAAATATATAGAAAAATTAAGTATTAATATATTTAAGGAGTAATAAAATAACTTAAAATAAACTAGTTTTTTTAAAGTCTAAGTCTATTAGTACTTAGTAATTATCTTATTACTATATAAAATAAGATATTTTAGTTATTATTAAGTAAAAGGAATCTTATAATATAATATTAATACTTATTAATATTAAGAGTTCTTAATAATATATATAGTTCTAAAATTTAATAAATAAGTATATTACTCTTATACTAAAGCTATATTTTTAATTTATATACTAATATTCTTCTAAACTAGCTACTTTATTAATTATAAAAAGATTATATTTAATAAGATAATAAATCTATTTTAATAATTAATTTAATAATTAAGACTTTTTACTAATATATAAATAATATTACTAGACTAAATCTATTTATATAAAGAGATTCCTTCTATATAAATACTTTATAAAGAAAGAATATATTATATAATAAAATTTAATAATTTAGAGATTACTTAATAATAATAGCTAAATTAAATATTTAGGGCCTAGTAATTAATAGCTTAATAATTATAACTACTATTAATATAGCTAGGTTTTTAATTAGGATCCTTAAAAAGTAGAGTATATATATACTCTTATAACTAATAAATTTAAGTATAAGAAATATTTATAGGATTTTAAGAAATTTAAGCTTATTTTTACTAAATTAACTATAGAATAAAAGATTACTTAGTAAATATAATTATATAAAATTATAATTATTATAGTATTATTAGATTAATTATTAAATAATTAATATAATTAAATAATATTTATTTTAATCTTTATTTCTATCTACTCTAATAATTATTTTTTATATTATTTATATAAGTACTATATCCTTTTATATAAGAGTTACTTTTTTATAATAAATTATATAAAGGTTGCTTACTAAATCCTTTAATAATTAATTATAATTTAAATATTATAAAAGCTTACTATTTAATTCTCTAATAAAATATATATCTACTACTTCTTATAGAGCTTCTAAAGTAGATACTTATATTTAAATATTATAATTTAGTACCTATATATATATAATCTTATAAATAATATAAGAGAATAGTTTTTTTAATATAAATAGATTAGTAAATTTCTAATATTATTTAATCTTTTAAAGGGTTATAACTAATATATAATTAATTCTATTTAATTAAAATACTATTATATAAAAGGTATTAAAATAAATTAGATTAATTTTTTTTTTCTATTTATAATAAGTCCTAGGTAATAATTATATTAATAAATTAAAAGCTTTCTAAAGTTTTTTTTTTAATATAGGGAGATTTTTTTTAGTAATAGTCTTCTTTTACTCTAATAATTTAGAAGGTATACTTATAGTTACCCTTAACTTTAAGATACTAGTTATAAAGTTAATAATATTATTAATATTTATATCCCCTTTTTATTAATTTTCTATATATATATTTATATTTATATTTTATTAATTATTTATATTAGTATCTATAATCTTTTAAATATCTATAATTATAGAAGATATAGTTAATAAAGAGCTAGAATTTAAATTAAAAAAAATTTTAAAGGTAGAAAATACTAAGTCTAACCTTTAATTAAATTTAGAGTTAATAAATTAGCTATATAATACCCTACTATTATAGTAATAGATTATAGTTACTAAGTTAATTAAAGTATAAGATAAATATATTTATATTTAACCTATATATAGAAATTTTAATAATATATTAATACTTTTACCTAAATTTAAATAAATATTATAACTTCTATTATATTAGAAAGTAGTTTTAATATAAATTTAAATTAATTAATAATAAATACTATCTTAGCTACTATCTTAAAAGAAGGTCTAAAGAAAATAGGATTAAAAAAGGATTACTTTTTATATAAAAATAAAAAAAAAGACCTTTTCCTATAATAATAATAAGGTATAGAATAGTTTAAAATAAATAATATTTAAAAAAATAAAATTAAAACTAAAATTATTTAAAGGGGAGAAAAAAAAGCTATCTTATAACTATACTTCTTTAAAGGTACTTATATCTCTAAGGGTAACTTAATAGTAATATATAAAAAATATAACTCTAATATAAAATATCTAGTATATAAAAATATTAACTTCTTAAAAATAACTATATATCTAGATAATAAGAATTATATATAAATAGGAGGATATTATAACCTTAATAATAGTAAATACTAGCTATTATATTATAAGTCTATAAATTACTAAATCTTATTTAGTTATTAAATTAATTATTAGATTATTTTTCTAATTATATTATATCTAATTAATACTTAAGTAATAAAATAATAAAGGATAAAATTTAGAAATAAAAGCTTTATAGTTAAACCCTATCCTATAATAACTAAGAGAATTAGATACTTTAAATAATTATCTCCCTATAACTACTACTTTAAAATATTTAGGATATTAAGCTTTAAAAAGTTTTTAAATATTTAAATAATATAGCTAAGCTATTAAATATAAATATTATTAAATATAATATTCTAAACTAGTATAATAAAATTTATTTATTACTCCTAGTAAAATTTTTAAGAAATAGTATTAAAATCTCCTTATTATATAATACTTAGTTATTAAAAAATAGATAGAGTTATCTAACTATTAATATATACTTTATTAGAGTAGATTAAAAGTACTATAAAGTTTTTCTTATATTTTAATATATTATAGGCTATTATATTAGTAAGAAAATTATAACTATTCTTTAAAATAAAATTAATTTCTATAAAATTACTTATATTATTAGTACTCTTATTATAAATAATATAGTAAATAGTTAAACTATAATATAAATTATATAGAAGACTCTTTAATAAAAGTATAGCTTAGATAATAATAATAGCTTTAAGCCTTTTAAATATTTTCTATATCTTATATATATTATTTAGCTTATTATTAATAAGTTATTTAATAAGATCTATATTAAGTTAAGTAATAAAGAACTTTAAATAATATAAGATAAGTAAATAGATATTAATCTAATAGCTATTATAAGTAATATACTATTAATACTTATAAAGATTAAGAATTTAATAATTAATCTAATAACTATATTAAGTTAATATTTTCTAATTATAAGTTTATAAAATTATAATCTATATTAATACTAGTTCTCTATATAAGGAATAATTTACTACTTTATAAATAAAAAGGGTAAATAGAGAAAAGGCTAAATCTACTACCTTAATATATAATTCCTTTATAAAGACTTACCCTAATATATTAATAATCTTAAAGCTTATCTAAGATATTAAAATCTAATAGGATTTTATATTATATATACTTATTTATATCTATAAGTTAAAACTAGATTTTAAGATTTATTAAGAGGAGTATAAAGTAAGCTTTTTAAAACTAAATTAAAAAGAGTAATCTTAAATTAAATATCTAATTAATATTATAAAACCCTTTTATAGATATATTTAAGTTATTAGTACTACTTAATAACCTATCTTTTATTAAGTATTTAAAATTTATAATAAGCTCTTTAATTATTTAGATAACTCTTTATTACGCCTTAAATATAAGAGGATACTTTAAAAGGTATAAATATTTAAGGCGCTTTAAATAACTATTACTAAATTAAAAAAATACTATATATAGACTTAATTATTTATTAGGTATATTTATAGTAAAACTATATTATTTAACTTTAAAAGAAAGGATTTAATATTTTAAAAGCTATTATAAATAGCTAAGTCTAATAAGTACTTATAAATTAATATATATTAAGAGATATTATAAGAAGACTTTAATACTTACTTAATAACTAATCCTAATATATTATCTTTATAACTTATAAATATACTAAAAACTATATATAATACCTTAGATGACTTAGATACTCTTCTTTATAAAACTATAAAGTAAATTAAGGATAAGTTTAAATACTATTAAAAAACTAGTAAGTATTATTATATTTTAATAATTAATCTAATAATTATTATTTAACCCTCTTTAGAGTATAAAGCTATAGGTAATATATTAGAGGTATAAAAAAATCTTATAAATAAACTACTATAAATAATATTTATTATATATTCTATTCTTACTTTACTAGTAGTAGGAGTTAGTTATAAATAGATCTTTAATATTACTAGTAATATATATAAATTAAATTAATATTTTAAGCTAAAGATTTTCTTAGTAATTATAGTTATTAATTAATATAATTATATAAAGAATATTAATATATATTATTATATTAATCTATATTAAGACAAGATAATTATTAAGAAGGAACTTAAATTAAAGTTAAAATAGTATAAGATAGCTCTAGATAATATATTTTTATATTAGTATATTAATAAGGCTAAGGAAAATAAGAATAATTTAATTAAAATAAGTAATTCTCTTCTAATAATTATAGATATATATTATATTAAACTTTATTAAGATATTAAAGCTATAAAATAGTAAGAGGAGCTTAACTAAGAGACTATTTTAGACTAAAAGAGCTTATTTAGTATAAGTATCTATATCTATAACTAATAAGTAATAACTAGCGAATAAAAGGAATAAGTCTATAATATCTATTAAGAAGAGTAGTATATTAGAGACTTAATTAAATAGGAATATAAAGAAAGTATAAGCTAATAATTAATCTAATAAATAAAATAGATATATTAATGCTGTATATTTTATTATAATAATTAGCATACTAAAATAGGTGACTAGGTTAGTTAGGTTAAACCTAAAAACCTACTACTAAATTAAGTTCAGGTTAGGTTCTTAATAAAATCTTTAAATTTAACTTAAAATTTAACTTAAACCTAATCTAATCTAGAATCTATTAGGTTAAACCTAACCTATTATATAATATAATTATATTAATATACTACCTATTAAGTATTTTATTTATTAGATTAATTATTAGATTACTAGTTAAATTTAATTATTAAGTAAGTAATACTTATCTCTAATATATTATTAGTCTTTTATTATTTATAATTATCTTAGTCTTCTCTTTATTAGAGGTATTTTAATAAGTTATAAAATCTAATATCTTTCTTTTTATAATTAAGATTATACTAGTATTAGTAGCTTTAGTTTTAAAAAGTATTAACTTATCTTTTTATAAGCCTCTAGCTTAGTCTCTAGCCCTTTTTATATAGTAGTTATTTAAGAGTTTAGAAGGATCCTTTTTATATTTTCTATTTATTCTTAAATAAATTCCTAAAATATATAATTAATCTAGTAGAGTAGTTATATTTATTATTATTTTATTAAATTTTCTTTATTTATTATTATTTTTATTAGTAGTTATAATAAATAAATAATCTAATAATTAATCTAATACTTAATATAAAAGAGTATTTATTTAAATATATATTAATTTCTATTATAATAATATTATCCTTTATCTTTACCTTATTCTTATTTATATATATATTTTCTAATATAATATTCTAGGTATAAGTAATAAAAATAACCTAGTAATAACTAGATAATTAGTAAAATTAACTTTAAATATATTAAGAAAAGACTTTATTAATAGTTTATATAAATACTAGAATCATCCTAAGACTAGAATATAAAAGATAAAAAATTAAAAGTAAAAAAATTTAAATAGTAGTAGACTAGTTTACTAGTATAATATTAATACTATTTAAATATATATAATTTACTTCTTACTCTATATCCTTATTTTAAATTTTAGATCTTTTTTTCTTTTATAATATATATATAAAACTTTAATCTTTACTAGTATATATATTTCCTTTTATTTTTATTAGTATTTTTTAAGTTCTATACTAATATTACTAATATATATATATTATAGCCTATTAAGATAAGAAATAAGTAAGTTTAAAATAAAAGTTTCTAAAAGAGTTTATATTAATCTATTTTTTTAAAGCTTATTTAATAAAATATTAATATATACTCCTATAAGTAATTATTATATTAAGTATTAAATTATTATTATTATATTAAAAAATTAAATATCTATCTTTTCCTTATTTTATAGGTATAGTATAAATTAAGTTTATTAATTAATATTAATATAGTAGTATATTAACATAACTTTAAATATAAATTTATAAAATAATTTAGAATTTATAGTTAGACTTATAATTAAACTTATAAATAGTTTATAATCTATTTTTATTTAATATAGTTTTTTATTTATTAAACTAATATCTCTAAAGCTATATAAAAGATATAAGTAGAGAGTTATAACTTAGTAGATAATTATAAACTTAATTCTTCTATTATAATACTATATATTCTTTATAAATATAAAGTTATATAATTAGACTAAATAAAATTAAGGATCTTTAAAAGTAGTATAATTTATCTTTTAGAGATTTTAATTATTTAATTAATAATAGAGTAGATCCTAATAATTATTTATATTACTTAATAAATAAATAAGCTAATTAATCTTAAGTAATAATTTAATAATTAATCTAATAATTAAATCTTTTTAAAGTAAAATAATAAATCCTTATATTATCCTATAATACTATAGATTTTACTAGTAATAAGTATATAATAATATAAAAATAATACTCTCTTAAATAATATTTAAAAATTAGACTATTAAACTAATTTATCTTTATTTTAGAGTTAAGAATTAAAGGAATAACTAATAGTATCTTAAAAATATTAATAAAAATAAATATATTATTATTTATACTAGTTCTTTATATATAAATACTCTTTAATCTATATAATTATAGATATAAATATAGATATATTATAAATATAAAAACTTATATTAATAAGATTAATATTAATAATAAAGATAATATTTTTATTAATTAGCTACTTAAGAAAAGAAATTATTATATTTATAAAAGAAAAAACTTTAGCCTTAAATTATTAATAATATTTAAGAATATACTTTAGGCTAGAAAAATTATAAATTATAAAATTAAAAAAGTAAAGCTTAAATAACTAAAATTTAAAGTATTAAAGACTAGCGCTTATATTAGAGTTTTTAATAAAATTAAAAATATACCTTCTATAATAAAGGCACCCCTAAATACTAGTAAAGTACTAGTTAAAATCTCTAAAAAAATTATTAGAAAGTATTATAAAGGTAAAAAAATTATATAAAAAATAATAATATTTAAATTTACTCTTATTAAACCTAGCTCTATTAAAATAAAATAGAAATTTAAAAGAAAGCTAATAATAGTCTATAATAAATTAATAAAATTTATAAATTTAATAATTAATTTAATAATTACTTTAGATCTTACTTTATACTAAATTAAATACTATTAAAAGAAAGTTAGTTTTTTAATTTTAAAATTACCTTTTTAAAGGCTAGTTAAGAAGATTATTAAAAATAAAGATAACTTTAAAAAATATTATTAATAATTAAGTACTTTAAATACTTTTTAAGAAGTTATTAAAAGTTTTTTAATTATAGAATTTAAAAGTATAATCTTTTTTAATTTTAATTTATAAATAGAGTTATTAATTAATTATTAGTAATATAGTTACTAGTAATTTATATTAAATAAATTATTATTTAATCTAAGGATATATAAATAATTAAAACCCTTTATAAAATAATAATTAGATAATATAAATAAATATAAAATATCTTAAACTTCTAAAGTTAATATTTTATATAATATATATTATAGCTACTCCTAATATAACTATTTAAACCTTTAAAAGAAAGTATAAATAATCTTAAATATTTACTTTATCTTTAGAATTTTAATTATAACTTAATTATTATTATATATAGGCTATACTTCTAAATTTAAATATAATAGCTAATTAAATTTTTAATAGGAGAAAAAGTTATTAAAGATATATACCTTTATTAATTTATAGGGTAAATTAGATAAGATATATTAAATATTATTTTAATAAGTTTAAGTATAAAATATAAAAAGCTAAATAGCTTAAAAATATTAAAAATAATCTTAAGTATCTTAAAAATACTAGTATATTAATTAAATAGTATACTAAAGTACCCTTACTATAGGTAAAAAATAGTTATTAGATATTAATAATATATCTAGTATAATAAAATTTAATTAAGTTTCTTTTCCCTTTAATTATTAAATTAATTATTAAATTAATTATTATTTTAACTATATAAAAATAATAAGCGCTAATTCTATTAAAATTTTTAATAATTTAATTAGTATAAATTTAAATACTATTAAAAATAATCTAATCTAATAATTTAGTAAATAACTTTTATATATTTTATTATAAGAGGGTAACTCTTATATAGAAGGTTATAGAATATATAAAAATAATATAAAGGATTATTACTCTAATAGTTAATAATAAAGATTAAAATATATAATATTTAATTATACTATTCTAATTACTAATTACCCTAATTATTAATATAATAATTAATATAATAATTATATTTATAAATTATAGGGTATATATTCCTATTCTATAATTAACTCTATATAAGTAAGCTTAAATAATTTAAACTTTTTTAAAACCTTTTTAAATTTATTTATTATAAATAAATAAGTAAGTTATATTTTTACTAAATCCTAATTAGTAACTTAGTTATATTAATAATAATTATAATTATTAGGCTATTAATTACTAGACTCTAAATATTTAATTTATTTATTATTACTATTTAATTTCTAGACTATAAAATTCCTCTATATAATATATTTTATTATAGTAAAGTATATATATAATAAAACTATTTTTATATAGTAGATTCCTATTTAATTATATATTAATAAAAAACTTTAATTATTAAGTTAATTATTAAATTAAATTACTATCTTATTATAAATAATATTATTATAATTAATTAACTAGTCTATTTAAAAAGTTATAAGTATAGAAGGTATATCTAGATATAATAATAATTTATTTTATAATTAATTTTTAGAGCTATTTATATTATTAAGAATTTAGGGTACTTATAGGTTTTTAGATTATACTATAATAACCCCTATATATAGTATTAACTAAAGTAGCTTATTTTATATAATAGTAAAATAATTATTAATTACTAATATTTTCTAACCTATAAGAATATTATTAGTTTAAGATTAATTTTTTACTTTTTAAAAATCTTTACTAAATTATTCTTTATAGGTAAATTAACTAGCTTAATAAATTAAAATTCCTCCTTATCTAGAAGAGCTTAATAGGCCTAGTAAATTAAGTTTTTTTTAAGTTCTTTCTTATTAAGGTTTACTTAGTATATAAAGAGATTAAGTAGATTATTTTAACCTAGACTTATCTTAATAATTAGAAAACTATTACTAGTTAAAAATAAGTTAAGTACTACTATATTTATATAGTACTTTATAAGTATTCTACTTACTTATTAAATTAATTATTATATTAATTATTATATTAATTATTATATTAATTATTATATAGATAATACTTACTTATAATATATTATTATTATTTAACTATCCCTTTCTATCTTTATTTTTTTATAATTAAATACTTTCTAATAGGCTTTTAATTTTAATAGCTTTTTTTTTACTTAGCTTATAATAATTATATTAGTTATTTTAATAAGATATAATCTTTTCTTATTATTTTATAAAGCCTTAACTTAAGTTCTAGCTCTCTTTATATATTTATTATTAGATAATTTAGATAAACTTTTTCTTTACTTTTTTATTATTTCTAAAATAACTTTTAGGATTCTTAAATATAAGTATATTAATAAAGTAATTATTAAAGTTATATTATCTATAATTATATTATATATAATTTTATTAAACTCCTTCTATTTATTATATTTATTATTAGTAGCTATAATAAATTAATAAACTAATAATTAATCTAATAATCTAGCGTATTAGAGGACTTATTAGGAAATAAATTAATTTTTTTTATAATAATATCTTCTTCTATCTTTATCTTATTCTTACTTATATATATATTTTCTAATATAATAAAGAAGATATAATCCTTAAAAATAGGTTAGTAATAATAAAATTATTAATATAATAATTACTAAATATAGTAATAAAATATCTTTTAGTAAGCTAATTAAGATATTTTAAATATTAATAATAAGAGAATACTTATTATAGAAGTTATAGTAAAGTAAAGAAAAAATCTTAACTATAGTATTAATATATACTAGTTTAATACTAGTATAATATTAGTTTAATTTTAGTAGATATTTATCTATTTCTTATTTTATTTATTTATATCTACTCTTTATTCTATTTTACTATTATAATAACTTTAGAAAAAACCTATATATTATTAGTATATACTACTATTCCTATTTCTATTAATAACCCTAATTTATTACCTTTATAATGCTAATATATATAGATGTTA
This sequence comes from Cladonia squamosa, assembly GCA_947623385.2. Classification (NCBI taxonomy): domain Eukaryota; kingdom Fungi; phylum Ascomycota; class Lecanoromycetes; order Lecanorales; family Cladoniaceae; genus Cladonia; species Cladonia squamosa. The sequence continues at coordinate 256,100 of OX392392.1, read as the reverse complement.
TTTTAATAATAAACTCTTAAAATAAGGTTAATATAATTATAATTTTATAATTTCTTAAATTATCTCTTTTATTCCTTAGAATATAAATTATAATTATTATATTAATTATTATATTCCTATTTTCTATACTCTAACTAGTTTTTTTAGCTCTAATTAGAGTTTTATTTTTAAATATTAATTAATTATATAGGAAAATAGAGCTCTCTATTAAAGATAGAGTTATTAATTTAAATAATTTTATTAATTTAGATAATTTAATTATTAATCTAAATAATTTAGCTATTAATCTAAATAATTTAGCTATTAATCTAAATAATTTAGCTATTAATTTAGATAATTTAGCTATTAATCTAAATAATTTAACTATTAATCTAGATAATTTAGCTATTAATTTAAATAATTTAGTTATTAATAATCCTACTTTTAAATTTACTTTCTAATAAGTTATAGATAAGACTATAGAGAATAATAATATAATAGCTAGGTATTAGTATATTTCTTATATAATATAATATTTAAAGTATATTAATAGTATATTTATAGTTAAGTAAGAAAGGACTATAATTATTTATATAATTTAGATAATAACTATCTACTAGGATTAGATATCTTAATATAGTATAATTACTCTTAACTTTTAATAATTTTATTATAACTAACTTTATACTATTAGATATAGGTAAAGATAATATAATTTAACTTATTTAAAAAAGGATTATATTAACTCTAATAATATTCTATACCCTAGGTAAGCTAATTTAGTAATTAATTTAATAATTAATTTAATAATTACTTTATTTTAATATCTAAGTTTTAATTTAGAAAAAAGGTTATAATCCTATTAATTTTAAAGAAGATAGCTTTACTCTAATATATAAATAAAAACTCTTTTAATATTATTTATAAGTTGGTAGATAATAGTTATAATAGTATATATAATATTAAAAATATATTAGAATCTCTAAAGACTACTCCTAACCCTTATAAAAAAATCTTTTAAATTATTTATAAAACTTTAATTACTTCTAAATCTTTAATTACTTTTAAATCTTTAACTATTCCTAAAACTTTAAATACTCTTATAGCTTTAACTCTTAATATAGTTTAAAAATTTTCTTTAAAGAGTAGCTCTTCTAATTCTAAAAAAAATAGTAATAATAATAATAAGTTAAATAATCTTAATTTCTATATTTATTTATTTTATTAACTATTTATAGGGCTCTTAAATAGTAATTTAGCCTTATAAATAGGATTAAATAACTAGTTAGTAAAATTAACTCTAATAATAATAATATCTTATTTAATAATTAAGAACCTAAAATAAGGGGTAATTATATTTATAAAGATAGAAACTAGGGTCTAAAGATTAATCCTAAATTCTTATATATATTTTAAGTAGAGAGGATTAAAAATTATATATAAATAAAGAAAGTTTTAACTATAGCTAAATTATTATATAAGGCGTCTAAGTTATAATTATATAAGGTGCTTATAAAAATTAAGGTAATATAATCTAGATAAGGAATTAAAGGGGTAGATAAAAAAAATATAAATATAAACCTAATAATAAGTATCTAATAATTAATTTAATAATTAATATAATAATTAAACTAATTATTACTATAGCACGCGTATTAATAAAAATTAAATATTATTAAAAAAGTTTTAATTTTTTAATTTTAAAGATACCTTTTTAGTATTTAGTTTATAAAGTTTAAGAATAAATAAATAATAGGCTTATATATTACTAGTAAAAGTTAATAATATTAATATTTTAAAAAGCCTTTAAGGCTCTTCTAATTAGAGAATTTAAGTATATTAACCCTCTCTATTTATATAAAGCTTTTAAATAACTAATAGATTAATAGTAACTAATATATTAATTATTTATATTAAATATATAACTATTTAAAAAAAGGATATAAAATTAATAGAATATCTATATAAAGTATTTATAAGTTAAAATAAGAAAGACTTAAACCTTATTAAATAATAAAACTAATATATATAGGCTTTTTTAAAGGGCTTTAACCCTAAGACTATAAGTAATAAGTTAGTAATTTAATATTAATATCTTAAATAGAAATCTAATTAAAAGCTCTCTTCTCCTAATTATTATATTAATTATTATATTATCTAATAACCCTATTATAAAGTTTAGTATATTAGTTAAGTTAATTAGGTTTAACTTAAAAACTTATTAAAAAAAACTTAACTTGACCTAAACTTAATGTGTTAGGTTAAGTTTAAATTAGATTTTAGATTAGATTAAAAAAACCCTAATCTAACCCAACCTATTACGCGGCGTATATTAGAGTTCTTAAGATTAATTATAAATATTATATACTATATAATAGGTTACTAAGAGGTTATAATCTTAATTAATAGTTAAATAAATAGAAAAGAGTTTATATTAAGATAAAGAAAATAAAGTATATAGAATTAGAGTTAGAAGTTATATTATATACTTTTATTAAGATAGTTAAATACTTCTATCTTAATTAAATAATAATAGCCCTATATAATTTATAGTTTAAAAAAGATAATAAAGTTAAATTATTTTTCTTTTTAAAACTACTTAATATATTTTAATATACTAATATAAATTAAATACTATTTATTAAATCTTTAGTATATATTATCTTAATACCTTTAATACTACTAACTTTATAAGAGAAAGTATTAGATTAAGCTAAATTTATTTTTAAAATATTATTACTAATAAAGCCTATCTATATATATAAAAAAAGATATTTCTATTATAAATATTTCTACCTTAGAGACTCTAAACTTTTATAGTAGAGACTTAATATTAAAATCTTAAAAAACATAAAAGAAGCTTTAAAAGATATAGACTTTAAAAGAAAAGTTAAAAGCTTAAAATAAAAATATAAGATATAGAAAGAAAGATAAGAAAGAAATTAATAATTAATAAATATTTTATCTAATATCCTATCTACTATCTTTATTACTAAAGATTATTTAAAATCCTAAAATCTTAGAAGCTTTACTACTATATAGTAAAGAAATAATATTATTAATATTACTATACTTATTCCTACTAGTTATTTAGTTAATAAAGTAATTAATTATAAACTTCTTAATAGCTAGATCCTAGATTTAAGATTTAATATTTATATTTATAATAATCTAAATAGATTTAAAACTATTTATATAATAACTTATTAAGATTATCTAGTATCTAGTTTAACTATATATCTAATATTAAAATATAATATTATTAATATCCTTTTTAATACTTTTACTAGCTAAGTAATTACTATACCTTTTTATTATATAACTTTTATACCTAACTTCTTTACTAATCTTATTTCTTTTAATAGAGTAAAAGAAATAAAAATCTTTTAAAATACTAAAAAAACACTCTATATACTAAAATAGATAGTAGAAAAGAAAACTACTTTTATCTATTATACCCTTATAATAAATATTAGATTATTAAATATAATAATCCTCCTATTACTTCTATAATATATATATTATCTACTTTATTAAATATTATATTACTACTAACTTAACTAAGGATTAAAAAAATCTTATCTTTACTAGCTATTTTAGCTACTTTATTTAAACTAAAAATTCTAAATCTCTTACTTATTTATCTATACTTAATTATAGATTATATAAGTATAAAAGTAATTTTAAAGCTTTCTTCTATTATTACTAACTTAAAGCTTACTTTATTATATATTAAGGATAAATTTAAAAGCTATAAGGCCTACTAGCTATTAAAGGTATATTAAATTATTATAAGAAATAGTAATTTTAAAGTCTTTTTTATATATTTACTTTATTAAATAGCTTATAATCTTATCTTAATATTAACTACTATTAATAGCTATTAATATATTAACTATTTTATCTATATTACTACTAACTACTATTAGATCTAGACTTATACTTCTAAAAATAAAATAATTAGAATAGTTTAAATAATAATTAATTTTATAAAATATTTTAAATAGATAATATCCTTTATACGCTTTAATAATAAATAAATATTAAATAATCTCTTTAAGGCTATCCTATATAAGAATAGTATTATTTTTAAGTATACTATTCTTTATATCTTAGTCTAAAATAATAAAAATAAATAGTTAGGTAGATTAATAATAATAAAAGCTTACTATATAAGAATTATTATAAATCTTTCTTATAATTTATAACTAGAAATAGTAGTAATAGTAATATATATACTTAACTAAATCTTAATCTTTAAGATAAATAAGATACTCTTTAAATATCTATATAAATTAAAATCTAGGATCTTCTATATAAAGTCTTATAAATATTAAGCTTATCCTCTTAATTATAATATTTTAAAATTTTAAAAACTTTAGCCGCGTACTTATATTAATTATTTAATTAATTATAATTCTAGAAATATCTACTATATCTAAATCTCTAATAAGGATAAGATAATCTATATATAAGATATTATATTTAATAAAAAAATATTTTATTAACTTAATAATATTAATACTATCTAGCTAGTTTAAAATTAAGAGTTTAACTAAGCTATTTAAATTTTATAAAAAATTCTAAAATCTCTACTTATTTATAATTAAGATAAGGTAGAGCTAGAAATCCTATCTTTTATTAAATTAATTATAGCTCTACTAACTATTAATAAAAACCTAATAGATATTATAACTAATTAGTAATAAATATACTTATTACTACTAATATCTAATATAAAAGATCTTATAGGGTTATTATTAATACTAATTTAAAAAAACCTCTTAAGAATAATTAAAAAAGATATTAAAAAAACTATTAAAGAAAATAATAAAGAAAGAGTATAAAAATATTATTTAATAGAGATACTAGTATCTTAATCTACTAAAATATCTACTAGTTTAAATAAGGATAATATCCTTCTAATAAGAATAAAAAATTATTAGTATATTTATACTATAACTTTATAAAACCTTATTAACTATATTAGTTATTATATAATATTTACTATAAATCCTTTATTAAAAATAGGCCTTTACCGTTATTATCTTTCTAAGAAACTAAAAAATTAAAAAGCTATATTAAAATACTTTTATAGTTAATAATTTATAAAAGTAGCTTTAAAAGAGTTTAAATATCTATAATTTAAGAGTACTTTTAAATTTATCTCTAAGTTTATTAATAAATAAATACTCCTACTTATCTAGATATTTAAGTATAAATTTAATAATATTAGTTATCTTACTAAGTATAAAATATATCTTTATATTAGAGGAGACTTATAAAAGATAAAATAAAATATTATAGTAGCTATACTAGTAATAAAAGTCTTTAAAGCTTTTATAACTTTTACTACTAACTTTAAACTTACTACTAAGTAGTATAATATAGTAAATATCTTTATAAATAATATTATAAATAAGGAAGTCTTTATTAATTATCTTAAAGATATTAATTTACTATAAAATTTTAAAAATCTTTATTTTCTACTACTCTAAGCTTTCTATAGACTTAAATAATTATCTTTATTATAATTTTAAAAAGTAATAGTAATACTACTAAATCTTAGTTTCTACTTAATATTAAGAGTAAACTATTTATTTATTAATAACTAGTTTATTCTCTTCTTTTATATTAATAACTTTATAATACTCTATTAAGTAGAGGATAAAAAAAGATTTAAATAATTTAAAAAAGCCTTATTAATTATTTATAAAATTAGAAATCTTAGTAATCTTAAATAGTTTTTAGATATTTATATTATTTAAATAAATAATAAGCTCTACTTATACTAGGATTTTTATATTAATAAAATTATTAAAAAATATAATATTACTACTACTAGATCTTATATAAAAACGCTACTAATAATAAACTTATTAATTAAATATAAAGATATTATCTTAAAGGATTAAATCTATACTTATTATTAATATATTATATTATTTATATTTACTATTATTACTATTAGGCTAGATATTTTTTTTATTACTATAAAATTTATCTAGTTTCTTACTAATTCTTTATTAATATATATATAAGTAATTAATTAAGTTCTATTTTACTTATTTTATATAAAAAATCTTATTATTAAGTTTTTTAAGATAAAGAAAAACTTTATATTTTTATTTAATTCTAATACTATATTTACTAATAATTTAAAAACTTATAAATTTTTATTTAGGTATATTATCTAGCTTTTTAAAAAATCTATTAATTAAAAAGCTTTAAAATAGTTAATAATAATAATATTTAATATTAAGATAGAACTTCTAACTTTATTTAAAATAAATAAATAAATAATCTAATAGAAATTTTTTTTAAGGGTATTAATTTTAATACTAAGTAATTAATATTTATATATTATAATAATTAGTAAATACTAAGACTAATTTAAAATAAAATTTTAAGATTATTAATTAAATTAAAATATATTAATATTTATAACTACTAGTTTAAATAAAAGATATAATTTAAAAAAATTACTATTATTTAAATTCTTATTATTTAAATATTTATAAATAATCTTATTAAGGCCCTACCTAATTAAAAATATTAGAACTTTATTAGATTATTTAATATAGTTAATATATTAAATCTTATTACCTTATTTTTAACTTAATTAGATTATTACTTAAATTAAAAGAGTATATTATAAGATTTTCTTATCTTTTACTCTTACTTAGAATCTTACTTAGTTACCCTTATTAAGATATACTTATTTTTATTATTTCTTTTATTTTAATATCTTCTATCTTTATTAATCCTTATCTACCTTGCTTAGCATTATATATATAAATACATTCTTTTATAGACCTTAGATCCTCAGGCAATGCAGTGTTTACTATTAATTATACGTCTTCCTAGATTGCAACAAGAAGATAGTGCAATTCCCAACGGATATTTTCTCCACAACATAGCAACGGCTGTACTCAGCATACCGAGCTTCTCAGTATCCAGCAAGGCGGCTCGGAGCTTCTCAAACACCATTGGCAATTTCGTTAGCCAGAGCAAGCGTGCAAGAATGGATAAAGTTTTGATTGATCTGCAAGGAAATCTAGGAGGGGAGACATTTTTGGCAATAGATGCGTTCAAACATGTTGGTCCTACGCTCCATCCCTTGGCGAGGGTTGACATCTGCTAGTTCTTTCCAGGGATCGAGCCTTATGGTGGAAGTCGAATGCGGGCCCACCCTACAGCAGATGTGCTGGGTAACACGTTTACGACGTATTATAGCACCACTTTGAATGCTTCAAGATACGACAACCTCACCGTGAACGAATGGGTCGCTACCAGTCTGTTGAGTGCTGAGGATGGCCAGAATTTCACATCCTGGGAAGATTTCTATGGTCCTCACGATTACAACGGCGACGGCTTCACGAGCGTCGTAAGTTTGTTTGCATCATTCGACCCTCTCTCTGTATGCTGACAGGGTCAACAAGCAAAGGTACAATCTTTCCAGCTACATATTCGACGAAGTTTCCCTAGGTGGTTTCGTCGTGTATGGATACGATGATCGTCCAGCGCCATCGCTGTCGCCACCTTATGCAGCCGAGGACATTGTCATTGTAAGGATCTTGGGATTCATCCTTCGCTAGATCCTCGCTGACTGAATTAGCTTACTGACGGATTATGCTCCTCGGCGTGTTCCCTCTTCATCGAAATGATGAGCCACCAGGCCGGTGTCCGAACAGTAGTCGCTGGAGGGCGGCCAGTCACTGGAGCTATGCAAGCTGCAAGCGGAACTCGGGGCGCACAAGTGTACGATACGAGTCGACTTGACGATGACATTCAACGCGCAATTGGCATTAACTCGAGCACCTCCAACTACCTCCCGAATCGAACAGAGGCTTTCTTAGTCGACTATGCCAGCTTCAACATTCGAGACCAGATCCGGATGAATGAGAGTACTCCCCTACAGTTCCTCTATGAAGCTGCAGACTGCCGAATCTTTTATACCCCAAGCACCTTCGCTAACTATACAAATCTGTGGATATATGCCGCGAATGCAACATGGTGGACACCCCAACTCTGTGTCGAGGGATCAACTGGCCGTGCCTCGAATATCAATACCACCGCCATCAATGTGTTTCCGGGGAGTTTTGTGAACACAAGTGTCAATCAGAATCTGTCCGCGATCAGTAGCGAAGACCCACACATTCAAACAACTTCCACCGACCTAGAATTCGACACGGTACACAATCGCGCCTACGCCTGTGAGACCTACAACAGCGCGGGGGATAAATGTAATCATAAGGACCACAACGGCCCTGACCCCAGCAAGTGTAAAGGAGGCACGGGTTGCTTTCAATTCAACTTTTGTGGGTCAACTCACCAGTCAACTCACCATTGGTACTGCGCTATCAAATGTGATCTAAAAGAGTATCCTAAATGCTGCAATGCACATAATTATTGTCCGCCACCAATGACTTGTCGAAACGAGGACGGTAGTAAGCTTTACGAAATCTCTATTGACACGTATGCTAATGTGGACACGTCGAGTTGTCCAGGTGCCGAAGAGGATTCGGCTTCGCAACCGAAGGACAACAGGGACATGGCAGTCGGAGACCATATTATGGCCGGATTGCAACCGTTCGGACCGTAACTTTTTGATGCATTCATGGACCTGTGTTTTATGTACCTTGATATAGACTTTGATGCTTGGACTTTTCTGATGGTGGGCGTCTTCAACTTTACGTATCATGTACGTTGTCTCGACTAGATACGAATTTAGCATAAAAAGCAGATGGTAGTAATGAAATCAGATAGATAAACATGGGTTAGACGCCGGATTCTCTTCGCGAAGTTCGCTCAGACAGTCTTCTATAGCAGCCATTGTTCACACGACGATTGCTTCACTATCATTGATGATGAGACCGTAGCCAATCCCGATCCCTTCCCGCGCACACTGAGCTATTGACGCGATATTAAATGCGAGCTCATATCAAATCCCAACCCACCAAGGAATTCGGCATGACGGCTTTCGCGATGTGATAGTCTCCAAGGGGTATGAATACAGCAATTAAAATGCGTCAGATCCAAGAATTGGACCTGAGTGGGGAGTTTAAAGGAGTGTTGCCCCCGCAGCATAGGCCCCCATCCCCATTAGGAGGAAATTGCACCGCAGCACCACCCTAGAACTACCTAACCTCCCCGGCACACGGCGCCAATCTCAGCACCATCATCCGCCGTACCCTAGCCCCAGCGCCACACTTCGGGTGCATCCTCCGGCTCTCTCGGCCCACGTGGACCCCTAGAACTAGTTCTATCCTCTACCTTAGCATAAGGTACCTTAAGGTACCTCATTCCGTACTAAGCTCAACTAAGGTAGGTATACACTCTGTATATTACCACCACCATTACATCCCGTTCCTTCGATATATAACCTGTATATATATATATATATATTTTCAATAGCCTATCCCCATACACACATAGCAAACAAATAGTATCTAGCACTCCCAACATGGAAGCTGCAGCCGAGCCCCTAATCCCCCCCGCCGTGCCTCCTCCTCCATCACGAACATCTCAACCCAAGCCCACCACCAAGACGAAGATCCCTTGAAAACCGCTCGCGGCTGCTAGTGGGGCTTGTGCGGCTATTAATGGGGTGTTTGCAAAACTGTACGATACCCCGAGACCGAAGAGATGAGGACGAGATGAGATGGAAAGGCTGATGGAAATGATATGTGCTTCTAGAACGACAACCAAACTCATATCCTCTTGGGCCGCAGCAGTATCCTCATCCCTCTCCCTCTCCCCCCACAACGCATTCATCGAATTCATAATCCGCGCCATACATCCCCTTTCCTCCCCCACCCTCCCCTTCCCCCTTTTTCCACCCTATTCCCCAACCAACTAACACCCCCCCTAGTCCTTCTTCACACTCAACCTTATCTTCAACTTCCTAATGTGGACCCTCTTCACCGCGGCCTTCACCCACTCTTCCTCTACCACCCGCGTCGCTATCATCAACACGTCTGCGAATTTCATGATCACGGCATTAACGGGATAGATTGTTTTTGGCGAGAGGTTCAATAGGTTATAGTGGGTTAGAGCGGAGGGATTGGTTGTTAGGAATATAGTTATTGGGAGGAGGGAGGAGGAGGGGGAGAAGATAGAGGGGGAGGGGGGGAGAAGGAGAAGAGAGTAATGTCAAGCATAAGGGTACGCAGCCCCGTTATTAATTAGCAAATACTAAGTATGTTCCCCATAAATTTAATAGTAGCAAGGTAGTAGCAGCGAGGTAGCAACAGCAAAGTAGCGAGAGCATGGTTGTTAGCCCTATAGGGTTGCCATACAGATGACTTAGAAATTTGAAAAAGGAATTCCCTCTATGCATGACTTATGCCGCATTCTCTTACCCCCATTCCAAAAATTTCGGCTTTTTTGGGGAACTTTTTTTTTCGAGCGCGCGCGCGCGATGCAGCCATTTGCGAAATACCAAAACCCAAATAACGCAGCCACCACCCATTATGATTTTGTAAAAGCTTAGTAATAGCTATATCTTTATACTACTAGATAGGCCTAAGATTTTGAAGTTTATAATATAAGCTTTCGTCCGTGGGAGCAACCTGGAAAGATGGACAGCAATAGCTGAGGGCTCGATGGTAAGGCGCATAATGGGCCGGCTTTATGTTCGACAATGGGAAGACATGGAAAGAACGGCGATGCCTATCGTTTGGACGCAGACCGGGCCACCTCTCAGCCTGATCTCGATCCGGCGACAATAACATTGATCGAGACTGCGTTGGAGCGTCTGGTGGATATCGAGCTACAGCGATATGCGGCTGAGCGATGAAGGAAGGAATAATCAAAGTGATGGTACAGGTTTCGTTCGTGGTGGTCGTTGTACGGGGATCAAGATTTTGTGCGGGTAGGGTTGAGTGTAAAATCTTCTTGAAGTAATATTGTTATTAGAACCCAGGTAGAATAGGTCATGTATGAGGAGAGAACAATGCATAAGATCACACATACCAGATTCCTATAGCGCTAAGGAAATCGAAACAACGCTGGGCTCTCTATCGGCGAAATAGAGATATTACTATAGTACGCATAGTTCTATGGAAGCCATAGTGGCTAAGAACGGCACTGGTCCATTTTTCCGAAACACTAAGCTGACTAACTCAGACTCCTAGTGGTGGCCTCATTGTAGTTGAGGATATTCGGATACTCCTCTGTGCGAAACCCAAGACGCACGGTAATAAGTATGGATTGGTTGAGAGTATGAAGATACAAACCCCAGATATTGTCCGTTTGTAAAACAATAAGCACAAATACGAGGATCTTATCAAGTCACCTATACTGCAAGTCTGCCATATCCGTATATCAACTTTCACTGCCTCAACCGATATATTGCGTAAGTCTGTCTACATTCCGACTTGACTATACGTCTTTAGTTGGCCTAATGTAAGCAAGCAGCTAGAAGAATATCAGCTAGTACTAGCAATAACAATCAGGGACGCGGCACTCACATTTGGTGTCCCTTCTGGCACACCTACTAATTTGTCTTGATTTGCACGACTGACGATGTATTTCTTGAGCTCGCTAGGACTTATTCCCGTAGGATCAAAGCCCGGGTATTGCTCAGGCGACAAGGAGAGAAAGTAGGCCAATATTCCGGCAACATGCGCAGCAGCCGCTTCAGTGCTCGTCCTAGTGTTGACGGCGGATGGGCTTCCAATCCATGCCGACCCAATGTTCTGCCCCGGCGCAATCAAGTCCACACAGCCACCGTAGTTTGAGAGAGAGGCGAGTTCGTCTGCTAGGGTTGAAGCGCCAACGGTGATGGAGCTTGATGGCATGGCAAAATTATTGCAAGAGTCTGTTCCATCATCTCCAGCGAGAGTAACAACATGGATGCCTGCTTCAATAGCTGCATCGAGTGCGGATTTCAAGCTATCCGTGCTACCGTCTTGTTGCACATTTCCCATGCTCAGAAGAGCAACGCTACCTTTAATACTCGCTTGAGTCGTGCCTTTTCCAGAATCTGCGGTATTCTGCTTATGTCTTTCGATGACCCAACTCAAACCGTCTAGGAAAGCAGTTTGGGAGCTCCCGGTGCTGTCTTTCGCAATTTTTACTGCAATAACATTCGCTCTCTTTGCGACCCCGTATTTTCTCCCAGCAACAATAGCTGCAGAGTGTGTTCCCTGTCCATCTGTATCTTCTTCGGCCGTCTCACTGACTGTGTTTATCCCCCATCTTGCTCGACCTTCGAAATCTACATGATCGGTGAATATGCCCGTGCCAAGGACATACACATTAACTCCATCCCCAGCAGACTCTTCGAATGTGTACTTATCAAAAGTGCCGATGGTTAATTTTGATACATGTGAGATTCTGGCTAGTCCCCAAGGTGCACGAGGCTGTGTTATAGTACTCGAAGAATGTATTTCTCCTCTTTGGTCCACCAAATCCGTGGCTGCAGCCTTTTCTACATATGCAATCTGCTCATGGAGTAAAGTCAGTCAATGAACTGCACATAGGGCCCAACGTCTCATCGACAGCTGCAGGGTAACAAATAGTGGGAGAATATTATTGGAACTACCGAGTCACCAACTCACATGCGGATGTTTACTGATCTCCTCGGCGGCCTCCTCATTAGGAATTCCGGCATAACCAGGACCGCCACTCTGCAATACAAATCTGCTTCCCAGTTGATCCTCTTGGTGATTCTTGAGCGAAAAGGGAAGTAGTTCTTTCTCCTGTGATTCTCCGTGTCCTTCCTGAGCTTGCATCTCCTGGATCCAATTATAGTGTTCATTTCGTACTTGTCCAGTGGAAGGTTCTTTGGAAACAACAATGTGAACATCTAGAGTCGACACTGAGGGGTTACCGGCTAGTACTTCAGAGCCAATTGGAGAGGTCAATACAGACTCCAACAACAGGAGAGTTAATGAGAGGCCAAGGGAGGTCTTCATACTCGAAAGCATGACGGCAGATACAATGCTTGCGATAATAAGGAAGAGACTTGCAGACAGGTCTGGGACCAGTCCGAACATAGGGAAGACCTGGGGTTCTTTAAGACAAAGCTGGACAGCTCAAGCGAGGATGACCGATAATACGCGATGATGACGTGCACCATACTATGCGCCATTTGGCCCTCCTCCATTCACTGAATTTAGCGCTTAGAGACTACCGAGTATTTACGAAGTAGTGAGATGATCCGCGGTTCGGGATGGGACATATTGTTCGGCAAGGCTCGGTCAAATCTCGTCAACGAACAGACATGGTATGGTACGCATCGTATGCTTTTGCATCCACGCCTAGCGTCCGTCCCTCAATGTTCATTATATCGGCGTCGGCAAACTTTTTTGAGGTCAGGAAATGCTCAGAAGCAATGAAAGGATGATCCTTGGTATGAATTCCGGAAGCAAGGCAATTCATCGCTTTCGCCTTTCGTTTTGGCTCCATAGTGCGAGTGTAAGGGGACGGAATATCCTGAGAGGTCATGCACATTGGATTAATACCTGCCAAAGCGCTGCTTGAAACCATATCAACGGAATCGCTTTGGACATTTACCAACCTTTGAAGAGAGATGTAGTGCTTAAGAAGCAACAAGAGCTTGAAAGGAAATGTTCGCTCGTTAGTGACTTTTGATAAATCCCAGTGTTCCCATTGATAATGCCCCCGTGGGGTATCGCATCTCTTCTGGATCAATAACACCGTCAACACCGTCAATGTCACTAGCATTTTCGGTTTATCAACCAGGATGCAGTGGCCCAGCTCAGGTAACAGGCCGAGTGCACGCAAAGACAGCACGAACTGGCGTAATGAACTAATATTCTTACCTCCTAAGGCTGCCCCAAGCGTCCCTCTTCCCTCACGTATGACCAATACTATAATGAGCCTTCGTCCACATCGCCCTCGTCTCCTCAGGCTTCAAAAGCGGTCCCACCTCCCCCGTCCTTCTCTCGGCCCAACTATTGAAGAACCCATACCCCTTATACTCCCTTAGATCGGCGTAAAACCTCCCCCTGAAGCGATCCCTTAGCATCACACACCTCTCATTCATCGTTCTCGTCATCCTCAACCTCCCTAACTCTTCATCTACCGGCAGCAAATTCGTCTCCTCATCCACGCCCGCCCATGTGGTATCGAATTCAGCAACCCACACTCCACCCCCTCCACCCTGCGGCCACCCAACCTTAAGCAACCGCTTCTCACGCATCGTAGGCGCTGGCTGCTCATCCAACACAAACGCATTACGCACACGTCGTCCTCCGCCGCTGCCGCCGCCCCCAACAGCCCGTAATTCCATCTCCGCCAAGATTGAATATCTTGCCTCACTATCCCACCACTTCGCTCCCAGGAGCAATAATCGGCGACAAAACCTGTCTTCGGCGGCTTGGTCATCAAGGCGCCTTAGTGGGGGGTCCAGAGGGTCCAGACCGAGGAACTCGAAGTCCATTGCTTCGGCGCTGTCGAGAATTATCACGCCGCCATGGGAGGGCCAGGCGGAGATGCGGGAATCGGTGTCGGTGAAGGTTGTTCGCACGGTAGGGTCATAGGGGTATGTTGGACCGCAGGCGGAGAGGGGGGGTCGTGGGGGGTCGTGGGGAGGTCATGGAGTTGGTAGGAGTGGTTTTGGGTTGGTCATGCGAGAAGGGCAATTCGAGATACGTGGAGCAACGTCGGTGGTAGGTATCACAGAGAATCTGGGCAATATCATGGCTTGAGAAGAGGGTAATGTTATTACTGCGCCTCTTTGCATTGTGGGCTTTAATGATCTACAGAAATGAAACACCCTCCCAGAGCTGGGCCGGTGACCCCCCAACAATTCAGCCTTGCAGGGCTGACGTTGCGGAGCTCCTTTTCATCCTATCGATGTGGTATTAAACAATGGGACGCGAACCTGCAAGTCTTCCTAGACATCAAACATACACAGCTTAATAATTTAAAAATTAATTATCGATAATAAGTTGATATTATGAACTTATAAATAATCATGTAATCTTAAAGTTAATTGTGTAACGTTATTACTTAAAGGGTTTATGAGCTTAAAGTCGAAGGTGCTGTAGCCGCTAGCGTTGGCGGGGCTTGAATTTGGAGTTTGTGCGGGGATTTTCTGAGGAGTCGATAGCGGTGCTAGTATTCACAGTGCCGTCGATGTCCTCGCAGAAGTGGACATCAGTTGATATTAGGGTTTAGGTCGCCGCCGCTGAAGACGTTGTGTGGGACGCCGCTGGGAGCACTTGTGTTGGGGCACGAGGTGATAACATTGTTTCCTGTTGAAACACCAAAGGTGGCCTAATTTGTTTCCTTTTCAACATCCTAAGCCTAAAACAACAATGCTAGCCCTGCCTTATCAGTAACACTTCCTTATCCATAGTGTTGTTCCATCAAGCGATTACATAGCTTTCAATCTTGTATCCTCACTCATCCATCTAGCAGCTCAACACCTGCAATCCTGCGGCACAACAACACCATCTCCACCCGGACTAACCAGCCAGCCGCCATCATGGTTCTCAACCAAGTCGACCCTAAATCCATCCAGGACGAAGACTCCACAACCTACACAGCTCCCACACCCCTCGAAAGCGAAGCCGCCACCGACCTCCCGGATGATCACAGTCCGTTCAGAGGCGCCGAACTCAGCTCCTCCTTGGTTCCTTGGCCCAGCTCCACCTTTGTCATCCGCTCCGTCTTGTCCGGGCACGTGCTCACGCTGCTTGATGGGCAAATTATGCTGACCGAGGTAGACGGTCGTGGCTCGATCTACTGGGACTGTGTGGAAACCAAAGGCTGGCTCGGCTTCCGGAATACTGTTTCTGGTAGATTCCTGGGTCATGACGCAAAAGGGAAGCTATGCTGCTCAGCCGAACGGCATCGAAGTTGGGAGTACTTTTGCGTTAGGATGAGGCCGGAGGGAGGCTGTGTCTTGCTCATGACGCATTGGGAGAGTCTTTGGCATGTAGGAACCAAGAAGGAGCAAGATGCGGAGAAGTTGGCAAAGATTGGGGAGGGGGCATCTGATGGGATTGTTTGGGAGTTTGCTAAGATCTAATACTATTTAGTACTCTACTATTCTTTGCAGTTTTCAATCTATTGATCGATGGAGTTTGGCAGACTCGTCAAGATACAACCAAGACTTCATAAAATGAGGAATGATTGAAGCCACGTATTGTGACCGTGTTGCACATGAAAAAGAATGACAATTTTGAAGAGAGATCTTTGCATTGTAGCTACCATTGACTTATTGCCTCGATCATTATTTCAGTATTGATTAGTTACCTACTAACCTCACTTCCAAAAATTGACGACGTGAGCATACTACCTTATAATTGCCAACGAACGCCGCCGTACGAGGCTATTGTTGCATCCTTTCCAATTGTCCATTGCTTGGTGCTGCAAAATCGTCATGCGGTTGTGATTGAGCATTACTCGTGTTCACGGAAATACAGCAAGGCGCTCCAACACCGGAGTCCAAAATATTGAGGGCATTCAAGTGGTTGGCGGTCTGGAACATGCGAGAAAGCTGGACTTCCATTGTCGCTGGTCTATGGAAGTCTAACTACGGGCCGTGACATCAAGATATATAAGGCCTTCGTCCGTCAAATCATAATTGGCCATAATTCAATTTCTCCCTGAAAGTCTATATTGTATGAAATAAAGGAGCTGATGTCTTAAAATCAGAAACAATTATTATGGGAAGGGAATCACTCAACGTAAGAAGAATCCCGAGAATGTTTTGTGTAATCTTGAGAAGAATATCGATCTCTATCTGACAGAGACGACTAAGTCTTATCCTCTTCGTAACACATCTCCTGATGGATCACCACACCAGTTTCTCACACTAGGGACCATGAATTCAAGGGAGAGCAGCTCTGATTGCCTTCTTTGGATCTTTCTTTGCCTTTGTCTTCGCTATTACCTCGAGAACGGGATATACACGACTTCTCAAAATTTCCTCATGGTTCCTCCACGTTCCTGGGAACGTCAAGACTTGGATCTGGATAGCATCCACCGGAAACCCGATTGAGGCAAGGGCATCTACGAAGTGCGATGGAGCTGTCCTTGCATCCCAGGCTGTCTTAATGTCATCGATGGTCTCTCCCTTGTGATAGCCAAGAATAAGATCAAGGTGAGCTAGACGTCGGAAAGCTGAGACGCGGCGAGGTAGGGTTAGGAAGTGGCTTGGCGATCCCACAGTCGCTAGACAAAAGACGATCGAGGAAATGAATTTAAGTGCGGCCTCCTGGTCTTCGGCACTGAGCCGTGTAACTTGCAGCTTTTGCAGCTTTTCGGCGTGAAAGGGGTCCATGTGAAAGGTTTTGCTGGAGAAAAAGGCTTCTTTGCCTAGCTGGCGGAATCGCTTGCATGTCCCATTGATCAGACGCCAATCCCGGAGATGTATTTGTTGGGTCGCATTCAAGCAATCGTAAAGGTTGTCCGACGTAGATGGCGGTTTGCCGCTTCCAGGCTTGCCATGGGGAAACTTCCCGACTCTATTGTCCTCTGCCTCTTGGGAAGCTCGGAGGAATTCGTCTAGATAGAATGGTGACTTGCTCAACATGGTAAACTCTAGTATCTTCTGAAGTAGCTCATCTGGGAGGCAATTCAGTTTCGATTGAGATGTCTCTGGAGATCTAAATAACGTCACATCGCTTGACCTCATCGGCTCTATATAAGGAGCTGCCATTGGCAGGCAGCTGTTCAGCAGAGCGGCAGCGGATCCGGGTATGTGTTGAGAGAAGAAGGTTTTCTGTGGTGGAATACGGAGTACTTGAAGACCTTTTTCCTGATGCCTAGGCCGAGCAGCGTTGGCGGTAGCTAAGCGGGGCTTAGAGCCCCTCTAGCCAAGCCCCGCGAGCCCCAGGCGCAGCCCCAAAATTCTACGGGCCTCGCGCGCTTAGCACACCCTAAACCACCATAACCCACTACCTTAGGTATCCTTCTTCCTTCTAGCTCGCGATGCGTACATAACTTTTTAATCATTTGGAACAGACAGAAATTGACACCTACTACTATTACCTTTGCACGCCCGCGACCATCGATCTTGATACCCTCCCACTGAGGGTTGATAGCGGTGCCAGACTAGAGTCTCGCGACGCTCCCTTTTGTGCGTGATCTGAGCGGCTACCTCTGAGGCCCCGGGGGCAGGCTGTGCAACAGAACGCGCGAATTCGGACACGGGGAGAGGTGAGTGTAAAGGTGATAGTAAAGCGTGCATCACTCAGTCTAGATCGCTAAAGCGGCAGGACTGAGCTGGGGAATTTCTGTCGCCTTTTGTGACCAAGCTTTCCAGAAAATTTTGTGCAGCAGGCAACAGCATCCAACTTACAACTTAGATAGAAGGATCTAATTAATAACCATACACAGACCCCACCTAAAACGACTATAATCCCTCCGAATGTCACAGTGTTACATGATAGCTCGTTTCATATCCGTTTCAACGGAAGCTATTCAACGCCTACTCCGTTGTAATTCTGACACCAAATTTGCCGCATCTGACTCCCATATTTGGTCTTAAGACGCATGGATGTTGTCTTAAGACTAGCGTCTGCAAGGCCCTGCAACTGACTTTTTTGCTTCAACGACATACTATCCTGCCCTCATTAGCTACTATTGATTGAGCATACCTTCATGCCTTCTAGGCATTGGGCTTGTTAAGGACCATGACAAGTTACAACCAAGCTACTCTAAGCCGGATCTATAGCACACATCGCCTCGCCTACACGCAATATTAGCATTACGAATCTGTCACCCGTGGCAATGCCGTTACTCGCCCGTCGACATAGGCTTGTGCCATGGGTCTGCATTCTCTTCGCCTTTCTCGCTAATCTAGCACGCCGACAAGTACAAATCCCCCTCTGGCGAATCTGCGAATTGGGAGCTTGTAGGGCATACTATGCCAAGCATGACCCGTCAGTCATCGGCGGGGATGGCAACGTGAACGGGTATCTTTGTAAGACAAAGGAAATCCAACATCATCTTGCATATGTGATTGGCGTGCTCGAAGTGCTCCAGATAGTCATTGGTGAGATCTCTGCTACCGAGAACCCCAATGATGTTTTCTAATCCCGAGAATCCAGAGCTCATCGAATTGATTCCCTTCGGAATCATTTCAGACAAGTACAGCCGGAAGCTTTTTCTCTTTCTGTTGTCCTTCTCGATGGCGGCCTCTTCGGCATGGATTATGGCAGTTGGTAAGATTTGTTACTGCGAGAGTTTGGCTATTTGCTGACGACTCATTAGGCTATTTTTATACTATCTTGCCACCCCAAAGCATTTTTGGGCTTTCTCTTTTCTACTTGCTTTGTGGAGGCGACGGTGTTGCGTTTGCCAACATGCTTGCAATAATTGCTGACTGTGTTCATGACGAAGTAGAAAGGTGCCGGAAATTCAATATTCGTTCCAAAGTATCAATGCTAACAATAGACTCAGGACAAGATTGTTTGGATACCTCAGTGCGACCTCCCAGGGCCTGCTCCTGCTTGGACCTGTCATCGCCTCGTCCACCGCATTAGTAAGCTTGTGGCTCCCACTCTGGGATAGCATTGCCGCCAGTTGCTTAGCCGGACTGACTATAGCAATACTCCCTGATAATCGGCCGGTGTATCATGTCAAAGGCCAAGACGAGCCGGTTCAGCAAGAGCACACAGAAACTGAAGCCCTTCTTGATAAAACCGACAACAACAGCAGTGAAGAAATGAGCCCACATCACCAAGACCAGGGGCTCATTGGGTTAATCCGCGAAGTCAAAGCAAAGCTCGGCACTAAGGCTCAGGGTTTGAAATTGCTGCTGAAGACGTCTGGAAATTTCAAGTTGTGTCTCTCCATACTTCTTATAACTCGGCTAGGGGCTTCCAACACAGTCATCCTAAACCAATGCATTTCGGTAAGATACGATTGGACCTTGATACAGGTAAATCTCTGACCACAGATCGTGATTTCATAGAATCTAACAATAAGATCTGGGCTGGCTACTTATTCTCTGTGAAAGCAGTCGCCATGTTGCTCCTTTATCTCGTATTCATACCAGTAGGTCTAAAGTATCTTACAGGAAAGCGGAATTTCTCGACGGCAGCAGCGAATCTCACTGGAACAAAAATAAGTTTTGTGATTTTGTGCATTGGAGCTCTGGCAATTTCGCTGTCAGTCGAGATTTGGATGTTCATCCCAGGTAAGCGGCCTTTCACCTTAAATGAAAGCCAACTTGGCGCAAACACAAAGCTATCGTGGTATACATATCTGGAAACGGACTGGGCCTCTTCATACTATCGCTCTTAACATCACCTGAATTTGGTGGCGCTGAGGAGCAGAACAATTCAAAAACGTATAGCTCTGTTCAATTTGTCGAAGCTTGCGGAACACTCTTATCAGTCCCCATTCTAACTGCTACGTGGGCTGCCTTTATCAATATTGGCAGCATTGGACTTGGTATGCCATTTTTTTTATGTGCTGTAAGTCTGCAATTCGCTAGATACAATGCACAATTACTAACAGACCCTAGTTGAGTTGCTTTGTAGTTTGCTTTATAGTTTGGAACCTAAAGGTTCACGATTACAAGACTCAGCCGTAGGGGATACTTCCTTACAAGACTAGCTGTGAACGCCAAAATCTCACATAATGAAAGCATAGTGTCTTACACACTACCAATGAAACGAGCGACATCTGATGCACCCTTTCATTCTAGTCTTAAAATCTCCGCTTAAGCCCTGGTCCTTGTTCACAAATTTCCAGGACGCCTCAATATATGCATTCGCCTGATTTTCTTCCGTAAACTCCCTCACCTGCTTCTCAACACTCATTGGATACGATCGTAACATTGAGTTGGTAGTCAACCGCTGCCAAATTCACACCTTCGCTTTTGAGGTACCTTGATTTGAACATCGTACAGTTTGATTCTCAAACAATGAGCTCTGATCGCTTTCATTTCATCCTACGAGAGTCCACATCCTATCCATATTCTAGCCAGGCGCTGCTGCAGTGAAGATGACATCTACGCGACGTTTTGAAGGTTTCTTAGTCAACCAATTAGTTCTCTGTAAATATCAACCCGAAGATATACAATACTTATAGAACTATATATAATTTACTATAGGACACAATTATCTATGAATCCAACATTTCTCTTGCCGCGGTTGAGGCTTTCTATACTAGATGATCATCTCGACGACCCGAGGTCATGTTCTGGAACCAGCGCTTCATAATACGTTTTGGGGCCCCCAACCCGGACCCCCTGGCTAGTCTCCCTGCTTGGGTCTCGATCGTGGAAATTATAGGGCATAAACCATACTGAGCTGGCGCTGGTATGCTGTAATGTGTTTGGAAGATCGCCCGAATGAGGCACATGATGGTTCCCCAGATTGAACCAGATAACCCTAGAACAACAGCGGAAAGTGTCAGCCACAAGAGACCTCTTGCGCAACAAAATCCCCAGGAAATTTCTCTTTTTTCTGCTAAGGAAACTCACAAGTCCTCTTGTACCACATCCTCTCCATCGATGAACTTCCCAAAATCTATCATCGGATCGTGTGCAATGAAGTTGCTGGCAGGAGTGCTACTCCGCGCCTCCGTATCTTTCTGCTTCGACACCCATAAATCCTTCTGTGCCCACTCAGCCGCACGGCCCAGGGTCTCCGATCCCTGAAAGGTGAGGTGCGCAGGCGCTCCCATGCCGCTTCCGGGCATGATGCGGTATCCTCGCTTCTCACCCCAAGCGTTTGACGAGTCGTTGTTGATCACGACCAAGTGAGAGGCTGAATTTGCCGGCCAATTGAGCCCAGTCTCTGTCTCCACGGTTCGTCGAGTCAGTTTCATTGTGTTTCGCTGTTCGTCAGGTGACCAGGGGTATTCGGCGATTGTGGGTTCTATGTCCACGCTCATGAGCGTGTTGTGCTGACCGAGGATATCGAAATCAGCTTTGAAATTGATAACGTGGTCGTGGAGGCTGCTGGCGAATTGATCGTGAATGCGATAACCGTAGTCTTCGCTCTCGCTTGGGATATAGTAGGCCCCCTGGATGAAGCCGCTGGCTCGGAACTTGATCTCTATACTACCATCAAGATAGAAGATATAGTCGATAGTATAATCGTAGTTGCCGACTACTGAAATTGTCCTGACGACAAAATACTTGTTCTTGGAGAGCGATGTATAGGATTTGGTCGTATGACGTTGAAGAGGATAGTCGGCGGTGTACTCAAATAAACATATCGCGTTGCGGTGAATGTTCATCCGGGAGCGTAACGAGAATTGGGTATCGATATATTCTGCATCATCGGGACAGTCATAGCCTGGGAGTATTAGATATGTGTCCTAGTGTAAGTGCTGAGATGGAGTGTACCTGGAACCATTTCGAACATCGTTCCTCCCATACCCCAGAAAGAGTCCAAGTACCTTGCGGCACCTTGTACTGGATCACTGCCTGCATACTGGGATAGGGCTTCCTGAAGACCCAACTCGTACAGGATCCTCTCCCCTTTGAAGCGGACATCATACAGTGTGACTCCAGTCACCGCTGAGAAGGCCATGTAAAATTCGAAACCCATCCAAGAAACGAATTTCTGTTCCTTGTCAAATGTGTACCTCCGCCTTGGAGCTTGATTATCACTAGATGCAGCAAGTTTCTGCGCCTCTGGCTCATTGTCACTTATATTTTCAATGGACGTCCAATCCCCATCCAGATTGGGCGGCGTTATGACGAATCTGGGCGTTGCCCAGGCAGCACGGAACGCCTCAGTGGAATTGTACAACACGTTGTCGTAGAACCAATGCAGGACTTCCCATTTCTTAGGATCCCTCCCCGTCGTATCCAATTTAACGTACAGCCCTTGGGGGAGCAGCGTCCGCGATTGTGAGGGCGCTCCTGCTCTCTGAAAAGAGCACCAGCGAAGAGTCCTACCGTTCTCATCTATCCATGGATCCCGAAAGCCAATTTCCAGGCCGTCCGGATCTGATCTGTTCCCGGAATTGATAATACTGCCAAGGATATTCTGTGTTATGTCAGAGATCTCGTCTGCGATCGAGTACGGCCAGTCTTTGAGGGACGTTGAGTCTGGAACTAAATTCGGACTACTGCTCTTCCCGGAGTTGTGGTAAAAGGTCAAGGATCGAACTTGTGTCTCTTCAGTTGGAGGTAAGGGCCCTACCATGTATTCGTCGAGGGTCGCTTCATCACCGGATCCATGGAATATAATGACATGAGCCCATCGAGGGGGCCGAGTTTCGGACCTCTTGTCCACATAATCCAAGGCTTGCGACTTATTAGGTCGCAATACCTCTGTGCTAAGGATGTAATTGCTGAATGGATTCGATGATTCTAAAGTTGTTAAATTAAGATGGTTTGGCACAGTGTGCAAATAGTGAATTAACTCCTTCGTCTCTTCTATACTTAAATCTGCCCAGATATTATGTCGGGGCTCATTGTGACTGGCTAACTTCTCAGAGGTATGTAGCCCCTGTATTGATGGATTATTGAAATGAAGCGACGATGTATCAAAGAGAGCAGAAAGAGTAAATGCTGAGACAATGATCAGTAGAGCTGCGAAGCCAAGGGACCTGGCAGTTGGAGGTGGAATAGGGGAATAGTCCATTATTCGATTCAGCGGTAGAGTGAGTGATAAGGGACCGCAGAACGACAAGAAAGGCCAGAGAAGATCAAAATGTCATGGTAATTGTGACTTGCAAACAATAAAAGACACCGGAGACGAGGGTACGAAGTGATCATAAGTGGCAATAGCTAAGTTGGAAAGTTTGAGCTTGAACATAAAGTGTCAATCACGACAGTAAGTCTGATTCTTTCTTAGTCTTGACAGCTTGCATTCAAGGCAAAGTCCGAAGCTCAAGGTATTGCCGTAAGTGAAAATTAATAATTCAAAGGTCTAGAAGACTTTCCTCAGACTTAATGATGACTTGTGCGCTCTGCAATCTAAGAGATGACTTGACTCTAAATCCAGCTCTGTAAGGGTTTAGTCAGCAGTAAGCATTCGAGAAAAGGACCTGTTGTAAGTGCACAAGCTTATTTAGTGAACTGAACCCAAGACACAGTCAGCGCAATCGCTGGAAAGCGGAGTCTCTCATCCCCTAAGTGGCTGACCTGGGTCCACGAAAGCGGCAGACTTCCACGCACTACCCCCGAAAGGTAGACGTTAGCCACTTAAGGGATAAGCAAGTAAGTGTTAATAGAAATCTCATGGTGCCGAGTATTGCAAGCGAAGCCAATAAGATGTTGAGTTGCCACTTTAGATAAGAGAATATCGTGAGCAATGCATCTATTCGGTCATTTCAAGCATGCCATTTTTGTTTTCGCCAACGACACACCTGGCAGGCTAAGCGAGCGGCAAAGCGGCGCTTGTGATAATCAGGCTAGATCCATCAAATTATGCCAAAGCGTAAAACCTTCTCCCACCTATATCCTCTATCTCTCACTAATCAACAGAGTAGAGGAAACCATCGAAACAGGGATGATAAAACTTTATTGGCATTAATTCCATGTACCATACTCGCCCTGGTTCCTTTTACTCCTAAGTCTATAGACGAAATCTCTATATCTGGTCTTAACCAAGATCATATAGAAAAATACTAAGCGCAGCTTGCTCGTCAACACTCTGAGCGCGTACAATGGCTGTCTGATCTCTAAGCTTTACCTATTAATCAGAGCTGATTGATCATTTCCACTCTGTTGAGCATCCCTGCTAGAGCTCGTATAACATTTGGAATAGATCCGGAGAGTATAACGAAAAGAGGGTAAGCGCAACTTCTCGTTGACACACCAGCTCGCCTCATGGCTATACAGCTTCTGCTGCTTATTTTTTTCCATGTCAGCTTCGGAGCTTGTCTTCCATTTCCAGTATGATGAGAAATTCCATCTAGAGCCCCTTCGAGACTTGCAACTTCTCTTTGCCTTGTCTTACCGTCTATATAAACCCTCCTGGTTCCGGCCTATTTCTTCCTTCATTAGTTCTCATCCCCATCTCCATTCCCATCTTCATAAGCCAAAAACAAAACACGCTACTCCAAAACACCACAAAGCCACTATGCAATATTCAAACTACCTCACCTTCCTCTGCCTCGCCTTCAGCATGGCTGCCTTCGCCAAGCCCATCCCTGACAATGCTGTCAACGAGGTACATCCTCCGCTTTCTTATGTTTTCCCAGATTAATCTGTCAGCGCAAATTACTGATGCTGGTGAGGAATGTAGGTCGCCAAGCTCGTCGCCAGAGGCGAGTGGAATAATGGGAGCCCCACCTGCGACAAGCCTGATACACTCACTGACGAGGAGTGGGAAAGTCTGACTAAATAGATCGGTTAGACGGTGATAGGAGGTTGTTCGGGCGGATGAGAGGAGGTTTGGAGAGATTTTAGGGGGACTGATTCTTTCTTCAGGGGACGGACAAACGCTTCGACCTAGGTTTCCTAATGGGTTTTCCTAGATCCTTGTGCGAATGCAGAGGCTCAAATTATTGCATTCTCACCCAAATTTCTCTTATGACTCTATGAACATAGTAATTAAAGCTTCACCGTCCTCCTCTCTCTCGAGGTCTTAGCCATGACTTTGCTGGTCTTCCTGATCGGCCGTCAGATCGCCCGGCCTCATGCGGCAAACAAGGATAGTACCATGACGCTAAAGCAAAGGAGGCAAGATCGTGCTGATGGCGAGGTGGAAGTTTAATTCAAGAGTGTGATGATCTTCGGAGTGTGTAATCGTATGCTTAGAGCGTCAAAACGCGGGCTCACAACCTGTTGTTTTATGATGTTGGTTGAGTATATTGTTGCTTGCCTGCTTGCAAGGTACGCGGTGCGCGCTGCAAATCTACCTAGTACAACTATATCAGTAGGCGACCATAGGAATCCGGCTCTGAACTACAGGGTATCCTTTAGTGGATTTGTGGTGGGGGGGGGGGGGGGGGGGGGAGGGCGGGGGGTCTTCTAGGCCTGCCTAGCGGGGTTAAAACGGTGCGGGCCGCAGGTACCCGCGAACAAACAAACAAACAAACAAACAAATTTCAACAACACCTCAGGGCAGCTATTTCTGAATATTATAAGCGTCATAATATCCATAACGTCCGTGACATCCATGGCATACATTAAAAGAATCAGTGGCTCGTTTAGCTTTTCAACGAGATGCTACAGGGTTCCTGCTCGTAACACTGATTGAGTTGTATCACATGCCACTAGAAGTTTCCAGCGCATATTGCAGGGCGCTAGAGGTAGTGACTTCCACTCCGGTTTGCAGGAGCAAGCCACTTGCATTCCGTTAGGGATAGGAAGGATGTAGAATGGCTAGTTGCAGCAGGGACAGAATGCGGTCATATCATCGCAACAAAGCCACGTGCTGGATCTTCCACGCTATATGCCTACTTGAGACCTTAGTCTTGCGCAAGCTTTGCAACTAATGAGCCAGGAAGCTTGTGTGCGCACGCCAGCGACGGACCGGGCATCTCCGCCAGCCTCACTGATGACACATGCATGCAAGTCTCGGAAAGGCATGCCAACTTCCCTTTCGCCAGGGTCCGATGCTGAGCTGCTCTGTCAGCTCGCTTGGACGAATTTGGGGATAAAAGTCAGGCCCACGTTCTTGACGTTAAGATCTCTTCTTTCTCCTCGCTTCCTCTCCTCTCCTCTCTAGACTGTCCAATCCTCGTCCTGATGATATTTTCAAGAGCACAGCTCTTCCTGTTGGTACCATTAGCACGTCTCTCTTCCCGTGCTCTCGCTACCCCGTTTGCCCCTCGTGCAGTCATCGTCAATGATTCGCAGCTGAGAACAGAATACGACTATGTGGTCATCGGTGGGGGTACCAGCGGTTTGGTGGTTGCGAACCGGCTCACGGAGAATCCCAATGGTGGGAATATTCAAAGACAAATCGCTCTTGGATTTGAAGACTGATCGTGCTCCGCGCTTTAGTGACTGTTCTGGTAATTGAATATGGGGTTCTGTACGGCTAGCACTATTGACCTCTCATATATGCTGTCCAAGCTAAGATGTGAACTCAGTGGCGAGCAAGATGGAGGAACGGAGGTGCCTGGCCTCCCAGTACCAGAGAAGTACTTTCGCAATTACCAGAGCGTTCCCCAGGCCGGACTCGATGGTCGAAGCAGTCCAGTATACTCAGCTGCTGTTGTCGGCGGCGGAACGGTCGTTAATGGAATGTTCTTCAATCGTGGCTCGGCTGGAGATTACGACGCCTGGGAGGCATTAGGAAATCCTGGTTGGGGCTGGGCCGGCCTCTTACCGTACTTCAAGAAGGTCAGCCGGTGCCCCCAACATGGATCGCAGCTTCAGCACTGACATCCGTGCTTCCATTCTAGAGCGAGACATACACACCGCCACCCGAAGAATTGTTAAACCAATACCCTGGTATCATCTCGGGTGACTTATCACCTCACGGGACCGACGGACCTGTAGGGTCTAGCTTTTCGAATTATCAATATCCTAGCGTAGGTAAGTAGGCCGGGATCTGTCTTGAAGAGTTCGAGAAAGAGCCGTGGGACAAGATGGCTGGCTGCTGATTCTGCTTCTGTACAGAGTATTTCTTTAAGGGCTGGAACGCCATTGGGATAGCTACGCAACCTGAACCGAATGCCGGTGATGCTAACGGTGCTTTCTATAGCCCCCTCTCATTGAAGGCCCATAATCAATCTCGATCCAGCGCAGATGAGGCTTACTATCGCCCGATCGCTGCTGTGAGAGATAATTTTCACCTGATGCACGGTCAGGCGGTTACCAAGATCAACGTAGACAACCAGACGACAGCTACCTCAGTCAATTTTCAGCCCAGTAATGCGACTAACTCGACGGGCAGCGCTACCACCAGCACTGCCAAGGCATCCCGTGAGATTATTCTTGCTGCTGGTGCTCCTCACAGTCCCCAGATCCTACAACTTTCGGGCATTGGCCCGAAGGAACTGCTTTCTGGCCTTGGAATTAGAACAATCGTCGATCTTCCTGGTGTTGGCCAAAATTTCCAGGATCAAGCCTCCATGTTCATGTCCTACAGCTACAGCAACTTCCCTTACCCAACCCCCGACTGGCTGAACACAAACGCAAGCTGGACAGCTGAACAACTAGCCATTTACTACAAAAATCGCACAGGCCCGATGACTATCCCCTACATATCCGGCAGCATAGTAGCTTTCCTGCCCCTTCAAAATATCACCAACCCCCAAGCCATCATCTCCTCCGCCACAGCCGTCAACCTCACCTCCCTGCTACCAGAAGACGTTGACCCTTCTATCCTCAAAGGCTATACATTCCAGAGCAATCTTATCATCGATCTATTCAATTCCTCCCACGCTACAGTCCAAGAAGTCGCTTTCGGCGGTGGTGACACCGTCCCTATCGCCATGCTAAAACCCCTCTCCCGGGGCACCATCACAATCAACAGTACCGACCCCTTCGCCGCCCCGGTATTCAATTACGGAACATTCTCCCACCCCACCGATCTCGAGATCGCAGTACAAGCCCTCAAAAAGACGCGCGAATGGATGAATTCAGCGCCAATGCAAGAGATACGCGCCACGGAAACCTTCCCAGGGGCAAATATCACCAGTGATGCAGATATAGCGGCGAGTATCAGGACGTTTGCATCGAGTACGTGGTCACATCCGAGCGGGAGTTGTAGTATGATGAAGGAGGAGTTTGGAGGGGTGGTGGATTCGGAGTTGAGGGTTTATGGGGTTAAGCGGTTGAGGATTGTGGATGCTAGTGTTATGCCGATGATTCCGGGGTCGCATATTAGCAGTACGGTGTATGCGGTGGCGGAGAAAGCGGCAGACATTATCAAGGGGACTGAGGGCCGGAAGAGGCATGGATGAGCTTTGGTTAGCGCAATTGTGGATCACTTTGTATCGTATGGTAAGTTGAACAGAAATTAGCGGTCTCTGTACCTTCGATTAGGGACGTTGTATGTTCCGAGCTTCTTTCTAAGTACTGTTTAGCTGCAGCAATCAGTCTTCTGAATTTTCCGTACTTCAATAGACTGATTCGGCTACAAAGACCTAAAACTGCTTACCCGATTATTTACGGTTGATAAAAAGCAGCTAATAATCAAAGAAGATTGTATATAAAATATAGTAGTTTCTTTATTATCTACTTAAGATCTTATTTTAAATTAATAGGAATTTTTCATATAGTATTTATCTAGAAGCTTTTCAATTTGAAATCACTTTATAAATTTTTGTATTCTCATCCAGAAGACCCCTAAGTATGTCCCTAGAACAAAGCTCAAGGTATACGCCCGGAGCAGATCCCTAAAGCTGGCGAAGAGCGCCCGGAGGACACCCTGAACCGATTTACCGAAGCCACAGGATTGGGCTCGGGGGCAGCTCATATCGGGGACTCTTCCAGGGGCCGCTTCAGCGGCTTTAGGTCCAGCCCTATAGAGCTGTACAGTATGGGGATTAACCCTTGTTCAGGGTATGGTGGGGAATACCATAGGCTCATACCCCGGCATGTTTTGCTACCTCCAAACCCCCACTTTAGCCATCTTATGCATGTCAGATTTAAGTTCCGAATTTCTTGTGAACTCTCAACCATGGCAAAGGATTAAATTCCGGGATTCAACTTCAGAGTATCTTCCCCAATAACTTGACTTGTCTCTGTAACCCATTCGCCGCCAAGTATGAAGAAGTCACGAATGTGAAAGAAGGAACCTTTTTCGCCTGCCCATATTCATCGCAAAGCTACTCAATTTATGAGCGCCAGCTTCATCGGATATGATACTCAACCTTTCGGGAGATCATCCTTCAGCCTAGTACGCAATCGCATAGCCGTGGCGAGCTCTTATCTCTTTACGATTATTGTACATATATACGCCTCACCAGCGTCCATATCGCGACATCAGACTTAGCCGTCATGGCGGAGGCACTCGCGATCATAGGGTTTGTTGCTGCGATTGCGGACCTAGTGGAACTTGGGAAGAAGGTCATCGGACGCTTGAATGAGTTTGACTCTGCGAGAAAAGAAGTACCAGAATCGTTCCGGGCCATTGCAACCCAGTTGCCTCTTTACCTAGATACGCTGCAGCTCATGAAAGCTCAAGCCGAGACAGGTGACATCAGTTCTACGTCCGCGCAGGCGCTGGAAAGAGTGGTCTCTACGAGCATCGACCTGACGAAAAAGCTGGAGAACATCCTTGCGAAAGCCTTACCACCGGAAAATGCTACGACTTTTGAGAAACGCCTAGCAGCCTTAAGGAGTCTTGGTAAAGATAAGAAGGTCTTGGAATGTCGCGATAAGCTTGAGAGCAACATTAATCTATTGGTATTCTTCCAGACAACCCATCATTCGGAAAAAAGTCAGCAAATCCTATCAGTTCTTTCACAATTGAGCCTTACCCCCGCAACAGGGGCCTCGTCATTCGGTCTTGATACGTTGCCGAAGGAGCATGTCAACTGTCTCAGAACCCTCTACACGTCTGACTACGAAGCTAATAGGCGAAGTAATCCTCCCAGACTCCCCGGAACCTGTGCATGGCTTTTGGATCATTCTCAATATCGAGAATGGCACCAAGAACGAGTCTCTAGTCTGCTATGGCTTTCAGCTGATGCGGGGTGCGGCAAATCTGTCCTTTCATCTTACCTGATAGAGGAATTGAGGGGTGCAGAGTCGCAGGCTGGATTGCCCGGCATTGTCTGTCACTACTTCTTGAAAAATGATGTTGACGGCATCTTGGCTCTTCAGGCACTCTTACACCAATTATTTGTCCAAGATCCTTCCAGTATCAAATATGCAATGAGCGAATACCATGCAAAGGGAGAGGCTTTTGCCAAAGAGTTCGAAACGCTTTGGAACATATTCCTCAACGTCATTTGTGACAGCGAGAGCCAGAACATTATCTGTGTTCTGGATGCATTGGACGAATGCAGCCTCCCGTCACGGGGACAGCTACTCAATCTTTTAACTGACTTATTCTCAAATCCTGCCAGCTTTGGGTCACCTCGAGTGAAATTCTTCGTAACAAGTCGACCTTATCCGTCTATTGAAAGGCTGCTCATGAACTTTCATAGTGTTCGATTAGAAGGAGAAGCATATTTATCGGGTGTTACACAGGACATTACACTCGTTGTGCAAGAAAGAGTCAGCAAAATCTCCACATCAAAAGGGTTGAGTGCAGGACAACAGCATGATCTCAGGAACAGACTCCTGGAGAACGCAGATAGGACATTTCTGTGGATCTCGCTCGTGCTCGACATGATCGAAGACACTCCAAGTACGTCGAAGAGGGTTCGAGATCATATGTTGTCAACCATACCGACCAAGCTGGAGGACACATATGAAAAGGTCCTATCAAATATCCCTGCAGCTGATGTAGCCCCAGCACGAAAGGTCATGTACATAATGCTTGCGGCCACGGAACCCCTTGGAGTAGAAGAAATGAATACGGCGTTTTCCATCAGTAATGAAGACACCTCATGGCAGGAAATCGACTTCGAGGCCTCGATTGTGGATTATGTGAAACACATACTCCCACGACTTGTGAAGGTTATAGACTCTAAATTCTATTTTGTGCACCACACAGTGAAAGAATTTTTGAGCGGGCCATTGCAGGTGCAATCTACACTCTTACAATGGAAACACACATTCTCTCCTGTCGAAGCCAACTACATTCTTGCCACTAGCTGCATCAGATACCTTATGCTATCAGACTTTCAAGGAAAGGTGGATCCTTATGCTGAGTTTAGGTCACCTCCAGATGACTTAAAATGCTGGACTCCTGAGGATTTTTCAGCAACGGAACAGTCGCAGGCTCCCGGCTCTTGGAGAAACTCCGAGGATGATGAAATTGGAGAAGGTTCGGAGCTGATCGAAAGACAAGGCATTCTGCCGCGTGGCAGAGCGCAAACGATGTCCGCAGCTGCCACGGAATTGGGGTTTGACCAGACATTGTCTCAAAGTTCGTCAGGATCAGAGTGTCGAGATTCAGCTGCTCCTAACGACTGGAAAAGAGGGCATGCGTCACACGCGCTCGAAGATGAAGGAGACTCCAAGGACGAT
This sequence comes from Cladonia squamosa, assembly GCA_947623385.2. Taxonomy (NCBI): domain Eukaryota; kingdom Fungi; phylum Ascomycota; class Lecanoromycetes; order Lecanorales; family Cladoniaceae; genus Cladonia; species Cladonia squamosa. Next base: position 224,176 of record OX392392.1, on the reverse strand, counting down.
GAGCACGAAGATTTGGGCGGAGTGATTGAGAGTCAAAGCAGCTTGCCGGGCGGCGGAACGCAGAAGATGTCCACGGATGCTGAACATATCGATCTAGGCCAGACTTCATTTCAGATCTTTTGCGAATCAAGCATAGATTTTGATGGACCTCAACACTGGATGCGTATATTGGACCTCAGCGAGAGTCGCCAGGTCGGATTCTTCATTTATGCTGCCCGATATTGGTCGATTCATTTTTTGGCCGCTCAAGCAACCAGCTTTGAACCTGTGGAAGGAATCAAGCCATCCGCTCTGAGTCTCTGTGACTCAAATTCCCAGCATTTCCAAGCGTGGTTCACTGTCTGGCATGGCGGAGGGAGCTTTCATAAGTTTGACTGTCCAAGCACCCACGGTCTCCACCTAACCGCATACCTCGGCCTTTCAAATGTGCTCCCACTAATTCTTAAACAGGGTGTAGATGTGAATGTCAAGGACGACGATGGTAATACCGCTCTCCATATTGTAATATTGGCTGCTGCTAGAGGTCGACCATGGAAGGATGTCCTAGAATGGCTCTTACATCACAAGCTTGATCCTGACGCACAAAACCGCAACGGATGCACTGCGCTTCACGTCGCCATTGATCAAACAGAATTTGATCAGCAAGAGGGGATCGTGAGACAGATTCTCGAATCACGGCCGAATCTGGATGTATTGGACTCCCAGGGAGTGACTCCGCTACATTGTGCTGCTGAGCAAGGACATTTGAAAATAGTGCAGCTACTCTTGGAACATGGATCGACCGTAGACCTTGCTGATAGGTCAGACGAAACACCGCTGTTCCCTGCAGTCTACAATGGGCATCAGATCGTGCGGATGCTCCTTAACGCAGGCGCGGATAAGGAGAAGCAGAATCGGGATGGGAATACTCCATTAGTTGCAGGAATTAAGGAATATCTATATCTGGTCGGAGACATAGACCTCAGGGTCAGTAAAATGGACGTCGCCCCTATCCAGAGTTCCATTGAACTCATGGTCACATATCAAGCGAGAATGCCACGCGAGCTGATTCAAGATTTCGAAGACGAAGCCGGTCATACACTGCAGAGCAACACAGAACTTCTCAGTTGGCTGTTTGGAACGGCACGGCGATCGCGGCTACCTCATTTCAGAGACTTTTTCAAGGCGAAAGGATTCCCTGGCTTTGAGTTATGGTGAGTCGGATGAGAATGGTTACGCAAAATTATGATCGCGTACACCACCATAGAGTGGTACGTATCAAGGTCAGGGGGGTCCAACCCCAAGACCTTGCAATGCTCGAATCCGCTCTACCCTTTCACTAAGCAATCAGAGCGGTGTTTATATATGAATACACGATCCTATATGAGCGGCGTCTGGCCTCTGTATTATTAAGACGAGTCGTGATGAAAAACTTCCCCAGGTACAGACAGTATTCAGATTAATCTTCCTGGAAAATAGTGCAAGGCCGGCTTTCCGTTGGCCATATTCTATGAGGGGAGAGGGGGAGAAATTATGTTGTGGTTCATCACTAATAACCCAAGCTTCCTTGTAAGTACTAATTTAATTGCAGCAATCAGTCTTTCAAAATTTCCGTATTCAGGTAAAATCAAGTCATCCCATAGGTCCTCAATTTAGCCTTGACTCACGGAAGGATAGAAGCGAAACAAGTAGAGGAAGGTGCTGAATAAATTTCCGAGCACGGAATCGTTTTAAATGTTCATCCTGTATTAGTTTCCCCAATCGCGCGAGCGTCATTGAACATCATCAGAACTATAAGGCTCTCAGATTGCAGGGAGATGGATGCCGTACATAACATGCCAGTAAGTCACACCTGGACTTGCCGGGAGACTGCCGAGAACAACGTGAACAGCTCTGTAGCGCAGATGTGTCTCTTCACAGCACCTACTAACCACTAATGTTACCCTTTTTATCATGTCAACATAGCACATCGTTGACTCCTGGCCTGCTGACTAGCCGTCAACCTGATGATCAAAGGAGTCTTCTTCCATGTCATGTAGACTTTCTGATCGTCCCAATTCAGGTCTGATTCTTCACAAAACCCCACGTTGAAATTCCAGATCGTCCTGGCAAGGGCCAGTCGAAGTTCCATTGTGCCAAGACTGCAAACTCGATTAGTACAGTCATGTTTCTAGCATGGCCTATACTGGATGAACAAACATTGGTGGTGTCACTTGCCTTTTGCCGATACAGTTCCTCGCACCGTAAGAGAACGGCTGGAAAACGTTTTTGTGATCTGATACATAATCTTGATCATCAAGCCAGCGCTCGGGTACATAACTATCCGGGTTCTTGAAGTTCGTCTTAGACCGGTAACCAGCATACTGATTGTTGGTAACTCCGGTCTGTATTGATATAGTCATGAATCAGTCTCAAGTGCCGCGAGTATGTCAGCGAAAGCACGCCTACGTTACCTGGCACCCAGTACCCACAGATTGTTGCACCTTGCGGTGGTACAACAACCGCTTGCCCCATCAGAGCCGCAGGCAGAATGCGATTTGTCTCTGATAGACAAGCCAAGAGATACGGCAGCTGTGCAACGCTTTGAGCGTCTATCTGAGACTCGTCTGAGAACCTCCCCCGAACCTCGTCGGTAATAATTGACAGGATCCTCGGGTCCCTGGCTAGATAATAGATCGTAGCGCTCAAAATGCCCGCCGTAGTCTCGCTTCCAGCATTGACAAAAAGCCAAGCATTTGAAAGAATTTCATGTTGGTTCAGCCCTTGGCCATCGATATTGTTCTCCAAGACTGGCGACACGAAATCGCGGCGGTTCGTACCCAAGTCGATTCGGCGCGCCAAGGTTTCTTCAGTGGCCTTCCAATGGTCCTCAATCATTTCCTTGTACTTTTTGGGTATCAGATAAGGTAGGAAGATTCGAGAGATGGTAAAGCGATGGCATGCGCCCATGAAAACAATGGCCTCAAAGCTACCGAAGACCATATTAACCCACGAGTGGTTCGCTTGTGTGTCAAGGCACTTGAAAGAACTTCCAAAAGTGAGGTCGCCTATGATATCGAAGGTCAGCCAGCTGTACCACTTGACCATATCGACCTTCCCTTGGCTGGAACCGCTAATCTGCTCATGTAGCCGGCGGATCAACTTCTCGATGTACATCTGAACCGTGGGCTCCTGCTCCTTAATGGCTCTTTCGGAGAAGGCATGACCCAAGACTTTGCGCATCCGCTCGTGGTCTTCATGTTTGGCTGTTAACAAGTTGTCAACATTGTTAAAGCATTTACCGTTCAAGAGTGGATCTTTTTCGAAAGGTTGAGCATCAGGATGGGAACCATGAATATCGTGCCACGCAGAGGCACCAATGAATGACAGCTCAGAAGGCGATATCCTGACCACGTCGGATTCATATTGGTCGTGCAAATTCTTCACCCAATGTGGAAGCTTCCCAAGGATGGACGCTTTCACATATGGAATATGAGTGGCAGCTGCCATTTTTGGGCCAGGAAAGCAAGCCAAGGGGTGGAGCCAGACGTTGTAAATTGCAGTAACGAGTTGATAGCCAGTATACTGTATACATGCAAGCTCTAATAAGTCTAAAGCGCTCGTTGAAGCCAAGGTCAGCCATACCAATACGACAGCACTCCAACCGAAGAACAGACTTCTTCCGACAATATCCTGGGATAGGCCGATGAACTCAGACCTAATGAAGGGGTTCGACATTGGATGAAAGCAGTCACTATCGACAGTAATGACTCAACTGGAGCGCAAAACTACTCAGTAAGTACTGCAAGGAGCTGTACACCAGTGGAACAGAGGTTCATGCAAAGAGAACATGGGTTACGACAGCGATAATCAGGCACATTTAGGCAGGGCGGGGCAGTCAAGTATAGGTTAGCTAAATGACGTTTGGATGCAGGGTCTTTGTCGGAAGTGGGACGATGTTCATCTAAGGATTCAGCTTAATGGTATCCAGAGCTGGTAAGAGGGTGGCGGGCATGTTCCTAGATGCATTATCTATTTTCTGGCACAATACACTTTGATAGGGGATTATGACTGTGGGAGCGTAACAGACCAGGGAAACATGCACGGATTGTTCTTCCGCTGCTATGGAGAGCCTCGCGTGGTCTGGCGGAGGGATAGGAAGGTTACCTTAACTTACCTATGCTCAAGGTCCCGTAGCAGCTCTCTATCATGAGATTGGATGACCTGGTCCAGGGTTGCATGCGGCCGCCCTAATGCTTCATGATGACTTATATATAAACATGTTCTCATATACAAACAATTGATGTGGAAGTTGCGTAGCTGGGATGCCTGCTGTAAACTTTTAAGCGACATCCACGCTAGCGAGAATCGCGCCGAGGGTCGCGGTCGCGTCTCCCGCTGTTCTAATGAAGTATTCAACGTCCACCACCACTGGCTTACTTTTTCTGCGCCCATCTACCTTCACTGAGCATGCCTGCGGCGGTCACGCCTCGCAGGCGGTCGCGAGACCACTTCGAATCTGATGAGCCAGTTGGCTCATCTCCAGACATGATTCCGTCCTCACAGCCCGACCCCCACGCCGGCAAGCGATTCCGTCTCAGTAACGGAAGCGCGTCACCTTTACTGAACGGATACCCTACAAGTATGCTACAGAAGGAAACCTTACACTCACGGGGATACAGACAAAGCTATCAGCCTGGGTCCATCGTTCGTGTCAAGCTCGCAAACTTCGTCACCTACACCGCTGTGGAATTTTTTCCTGGGCCAAGTCTAAATATGGTTATCGGACCCAATGGAACTGGCAAAAGTACACTGGTTTGCGCGATATGCTTGGGACTAGGATGGGGTCCTCAGGTATGGTCTAACGCCCCTGACAGAATCAATGGAGAAGACTGACACTCATAGCACCTTGGCCGCGCGAAAGAAGTATCGGAGTACGTGAAACATGGATGCCAAGAAGCTACGATAGAGATCGAGCTTGCAAAAGATGGCAAGAGGTTCAAGAAAAACGTTGTCATACGATGTACCATTAAGCGCGAGGGCAACAAATCAGCCTTCTCAATCGATGGCAAATCTCAAGGCAAGAAGGTTGTTATGGAGCTTGCTAGATCGTTGTCCATCCAAATCGACAACCTATGCCAATTCCTACCACAGGATAAAGTTGTTGAATTCGCTGCAATGACGCCTGTCGAGCTCTTACGCTCTACCCAGCGGGCTGTGGCGTCTCAGGAGATGATCGATATGCATGAGGAACTCAAGGATCTCCGGCGAAAGCAGAAAGATGTCCAGGCTACATGCGCCTCCGATCAGGATTCTCTTACCAACCTTGAAGGACGCCAACGTCTGCAGGAAGCGGACGTCGAGCGTATGCGTGAACGTGAACAAACTATCAAGCGCATTTCGTACTTGGAGGCTGCAAGGCCATTTGCTGCTTATCGCACTGCGAGGATCGTACACAAGGAGGCGAGGGAAAAGAAGAAGGAGGCACAAGATATGCTCACCAGTCTAGAAAAAGAAGTCGCGCCATCGTTGCAGGCTGTAAATGCGAAGCAACTGTACAAGGAGCAGATTGAAGCTGTTGTTCGGGAGCGCAACAATGACATTGCAAAGGCTGAGCGGCATGCAGACGCCATTGCCAGGAAATTTGTTGATCTTCAAGACAAACATAATGAATGTACCGCTAAGTTCAACGCAGAGAGGAATAGCGGCAAGAATCACCGACAAGACATTACCAGATTTGAGAGAACAATCGACAGTCTTAAAAGGCAGATGGAGCAACAGCCCTGTGAACTTGATGTACAAGCTTTCAACGAACGTATTCGGGAGAAACGCCGTGGTATTCAGAATTGCAAGGATCAGATCGAGGACTTGCAGAAAAAGCAAACAGAACTGACCCAACGAGGAAGAGACAAGAAGTCTCGAATGCAACAGGCACAGGACAACCTCGCAGCGCTCGATTCTCAGGCCGGGAAACAGAACGCAAAGCTGCAAGCGGCATCTACACAAGTAGCTAAGTTGTGGGCCTGGGTACAGCAACACCAGGACGAATTCGTCAAGCCTGTGCTAGGGCCTCCGCTGGTGGAATGCTCGGTCAACGATCTCAAATATGTGGACCAAATTGAAGCCTTTATTCAGAGAGGGACCATGCTGTCTTTTACTGTTCAGACTGACGAAGATTTTAAGAGGCTGTCAGATGCTGCGGTGAAGCTAGGTGTTTCGGAGTCTAACATTAGAACAATGACAGCAGGCCTCGATCAATTCCCGCCACCAGTCAGCTCTGACGAGAAGAAACGTTTCGGCTTTGAACATTGGACTTTAGACCTTCTCAGTGGCCCTGAGCCCGTCCTGGCTATGTTATGTTATGATTACCACATCCACGCAACCGGAATAGCTACGCGAGACATAACCAGTCAACAGTATGATATGTTGCAGAACAGCCCGATTGCCGCTTGGGCTACCGGAAAATCAGTCTACAAAATCTCGCGCCGTCGAGAGTATGGTCCAGGCGCCAGTTCTACGCAAGTCAGGGCTTTGAATAAAGCCAGCATCTGGACAGAACAGCCTGTCGACACTACGGCAAAGCGCGAATTGCAAGAGAACATCGCTGGCTGGGCAGAAGAAGTAAAGGCTTGTACCGCAGAGATCAATGAAGCACAGACGAAGATTCACGCTTGGCGAGAGAAAATTAAGCAACATGCTGAAGAAGAAGTACGTTCTAATCTCTCGCCGCATTCAAACTTAAAACAAAGATTGACTCCCTCATCAGAAGGACTTGTCTGCCGAGAAGGCAGCTAAGCAGAAAGCCATTGGTGAATTCAAGGGGCTTCCGACGAAACTTGGCAAGTGACTCTAAGCCTATTCATATTACTACGATTGATAACTATTTCTAGCTGGAATCGAGGACAGGCTTGCTGAATCTCAGGAGGCTAGGTCTGGTATCAATGACCGTTTGAGAGCCATTGCAGACCAGCAAGATGAGATTGCCATGCAGCGAGCACAGGTTGCACTAGACCACGCAGTACTTTGACCCCCATCACTGTATCGAGATATTCTGACCTGTACATCAGGACGCTGTTGAGACGCTCCGAGTCTATCACAATAGTCTCCACGAAGCTGAAATAATGCTCATTGAAGCGATTTCCGACTACGAAGTCTTGAAAGACCGGAACGGTTCGGTGCAGGAACTCCTCCAATCCCAAAAAGGCGTGGTGGATGCATTGGAAGACGAGGCTCGCGAAGCCCGCGAAAATGCTACCCGTCTGATAAGCGAATGCCAAAATTTGTTGGCGGGGGAATCCGAGCTCGTCACCTTCCTTCGAGGACTGAGTGAAGGCCAAACCACAGAGGCTCTAGAGGCTGAGATTGATAGTGAAAAGGCACGACTGGACCTTATGCACGAGGGCAATGGAAGTGTCATAAGAGAATACGAGGCACGACAGAAGAAGATTGATTCTCTAACAACTCGACTTCAAGAGATCAAGTTAGCCTTGTCCGAATTGGACGACAAAATCAAAGAAATCAGAGACCAATGGGAACCTGAACTAGACTCCTTGGTCAAAAAGATCAGTGACTCTTTCTCTTTCAATATGGCACAGATCAACTGCGCTGGTGAAGTGGGCGTTTACAAAGACGATGATTTTGACCAGTGGGCTATCCAGATCCGGGTCAAATTCAGGTATGTGCTGGTCTCCCGCCCTACCGTTCTAGCAAACCACGCAAACTTACTTGGTGACTGAACAGAGAGAACGAACCCTTGACGACACTTGATTCCCATCGCCAATCTGGAGGCGAACGAGCGGTCAGCACGATTTTCTACCTCATGTCTCTTCAATCACTCACCCGCAGTCCCTTCCGCGTGGTCGACGAGATCAATCAAGGCATGGACCCTCGCAACGAACGCCTCGTGCACAGACGTATGGTCGCAATCGCATGCGGAAATAATGGCATGCGTAGTGAACATCATGCTGCATCTCACCGTGGTGGTGAGGAGGATGCTGATGAGGACGAGGATGAGAATGAGATGTTGGGTGGTGGAGGAAGTCAATACTTCCTCATAACGCCGAAATTGCTACATAACCTGACGTATGAGCGAGGCATGCGGGTACTTTGTATTGCTAGTGGAGAGTACATGCCTGTGGACCGTTCACGTGTCGACTTCAAAGGCTGTGTGGATATCATGAGGGGTTTGAAAGCTGAAGGCATGCGTCTCGCTGCTATCGGATAGTACTTTAGACGCGTGGCTAGAAGCCTGGTTAGGAGCCGTCGAAGACGTAACCTTCTTGACTAATCCATTGGTGCGCATGCAGTGCGACTTCTGCGGAGCCTTTTGGAACAGTGCACGCTGGTCCCAGCCGATTGAGGAGACTCTTAAGCCCAATAGGCTCGTCAAGGTTGGCTCGTCCTTTTAAATAACAAAAAGTGAGGGGGGAAAGGCCTGGCAAAGAAAACATCCCTGAAACAGGTACATATTGGGCAAACTTGCCAGTCAGGACATGGTGACAGTGAGATGGAACTCGTAATGGCGGCACTTATGCCCTGTAACATAGCATATGTCAGTATCCCTTAAGTGGCTGACACGGGCCCACCCCCTCAAAACCATCTACCATCAACCACATCCTATTGAATAGCGTCCAGATGCTTATTCTAGTATATTTTATAGTCATATATATATATCTAATATAGCCTATAACTATACCTAGTTCTAAATATCCTTTTATATTATTTATACTACTTCCTAACTATCTTAACTATATTTATAGATAGATTCTCTAATAGTTTTTAAATTAATTAAGTTTATTTACTCTTTCTACTAATATTTCTATAAGGTATATAATTTTATAATATATTTTCTAATTTTTAAAAATATTTATAGTCTCTTAAAATAATATAATAGACTAATTTAGCTATTATTTATAATATATATAAAATTTATTATAAATATTTAATTTAATTAAAAAGCTAATTAATAAGATAAATTTTAAATTCTTTATATTTTTAAATATTATAATACTTTATTTAAGGCTAAATAAATATACTAACTACTTATAAATAAATATTAGTAATAATAATATTTAATAGAAAATATTATAAAGCCTTCTAACTTTTCTAATAGAATTTTTATATATTATAGTAGGAGTATAATTAATTTATAATATTAACTTATAATAGGGGGGTTTAACTTCTTAAAGATATAAATAGATATAAATAAGATTAAGTAAGTTAAGTATCTATTAACTATAAACTCCTCTCTATTATATAAGTTAAATATAAAAAAGGAAAGTTTAATAGTAGGAAGACTATCTCTTATATATTTATTAAAATTATATTAAGCTTAGATATAATTTTCTAGAATTAAATATTAATCCTACTTAATCTTAAAAAGGTTTAATTATAATTAAGTATTAAGTATACTTAATTTTAAAATTATATTCTAAGTTATACTTAGTTTATATAGTCTCTATCTCTAATTTTAATTTAATATAAGTTAGCTTATAATACTATCTTCTCTTTAAAGTATAATTATCTTAATATAACTTAATAATCTAAATCTTTTCTTATATTACGCCCTTAAAAATTTCCTTTTAAAGTTTATTATATAAAGCTAATTTTATGCTTAGGTATAGCTAAGCTATTAAAATAATAATATAGATACTATTAAGATAAGTTACTCTCTTATTAGATTATAAAGGACTTAGATTATTATTATAAGTATATATAAATAAAAGCTAAATATAGTTTTATTCCCTTAAATATTTTTAAGTAGAAATATTTATTAGAATATAAGAACCTTTTTAAATATAAGAGAAGTAAACTTTTAATAAGAATAATTTAAGTCTTAGCTAAGATTAACTCTATTAAATTTAAAAAAAATAAGATAGTAAAATAAGAACTAAAGAATATTATAGCTTAGGAAAAAAAGGAAGAGAAGAAAATAATAATACTCTTTTAAAATAATACTAAGTTCTCGCTATTTAATAAAGATAATAAACTTTTTAATTTTAGTAAGATAGATTAGGAGTCTTTAATTATAAATTTTAAACTTAAAACCTAGCTAGTTTCTTAAGATAGTTAAGTATTAAAGATAGCTCCTATATATTCTCTAAGTTATTATAATCTAACTATTTAATTAGATATCTTTATTTTCTATTAATTTTTTAATAATTTAGGATTTCTTTAATATTATATTTCTTATTATCCTTATTTAGGAGGAGAGGTATTATTTATAATAGTATTTAGAGATCTACTTTTTCTAATAATAATATATAAAATATATTATATTTCTTTATTAGTTTTAGTAGATTTAATATATAATTTATATCTCCTTTATATTTTTTAACTAGGAAGGGACTAAGCTTTATATAATTAAGCTTATTATTAAGCCTATTAGTTTTAAAGTTCTTATAAAGAAGATATATCTTATCTTCTTTAAAAATATTTAGACCTTCTAAGTATTTTTAATTATAATATATTACTAAGTATTTACTTAGGAACTATAAGTCTCTTTATAATTTTTAATAGAGATAGTTTATTTTTTAGATTATTATAATAGCTTACTATACTCTAAATATATAATCTTTTAGTAGTAATATTATATAGGGTTTAAACCTATAATTAACTTAATATAGTATTATTTTAATAGAGTTTAATAAGAATCTATTATATACTATTTATATATTAGGTAGATATTAAACCTAATTATTTTATTAATAATTTATATAATATTAAAGATATTATTTAAGTATTTAGTTAGTTTATTTTATTTAATTATCTATTTATAGGTAGAATACTATACTTATTTTTATCTTAATCTTTATTATATCTATTAATAATCTCTAAAACTTAAAGGTAAAGAGTTTATCTTAATTTAAGATAATTTTATCTAAAAGCCTATAGTTAGCTACTATTATTTTAAGAAATATATAAGCTAAATCTTCTATATTTAAGGCTTCTTTATATAATAAGAAGTATACTAATTTAGTTAATCTATTATTAATTATTAATATTATATTATATTTTATCTTTATTAGTTATTTTTTTAATCTTAAGAGTTTAATAATAAAATCCTATATAATACTTTTCTAGGCTTAATTTAGAAAGCTAGTTAATTTTATCTTTTTATATAGTTTATATTAGGTATACTTTATTTAAATATATATATTATATTAAGTAACTCTATCCTTAATATACTTTCTTATCTTTAGGAAATAGAAGTTTTATAATAACTTTTTAAGAGTCTTTTTAATCCTTTAATAACCTCCTAAGGTCTCTGCCTTATAGTAAATTCTAAAGATCTCTATATATATAAATATTAGAATATAAATCCTTAGAAATAAAAGGAGTTTTAAATTTATTTTACTAAATCTATTATAGCTATTAATATCTTTAAGAATTTTAATTATTTTTTTATTTTTTTATAAATTTACTAATACTTACTAGGTAAGTTCTTTAATTTCTATTATTATAATTATTATAATATAGAGTTCTATTCTATTTAGTTATAATAATCTATTTTTATCTTATATTAATATAACTTTAAAACTCTACTAGATATTTTCTATATAGTTAACTCTTCTATTAAATATATTTATAGCATTATTTTTACTACTCTTAATATATTTAATTTTAAAATTAAATATTATTAACTCCTTATACTAATAAGCTAGATATCTATTTAGCTCCTTTATTAATAAGAAGTATATTAAGTTTTTATAATTTAATAAGATTTAAACCTAGTATTTAGTTCCTTCTAGATAAATTTTCTATATATAAAATATATCTATTATAGTAAGTAATTTCTTATTATATATTAGATATCTAGACTTAGTATCTTATAATTTTTATTATAAAATATAATAGGGTGCTAATATTCCCTCCCTCTTTTAATAATACTAGTATTAGTTTATATAGACTAACTTATTACTACTCTTAATATACTATTTAAGGTATTAGTATAAACTTTAATAAAAAGTTCTAGGTTAAATTAATAAAATATAGAACTTAAAGTAAATTACTTTTTTAGAATTTAAAAAGAGACTTCTATTCCCTTTCTCTATATAAATAATACTTTATTATATATTAAGTTTATTAAAGATTTTATAGTCTTACTATAATCCTTAATAAACCTTTAATAGAAGTTTATAAACTTAAGAAAAAATTAGACCTCTTTTTTATTAGTTAGTATAAGCTACTTAATTATATTTTTAACTTTATTAGGATCTATCTTAATCTCTTTATTTAAGATAATAAAGCTTAGAAATTTTACTCTTTTCTAATAAAATTTATATTTTATTATCTTAAATTATAAACTAGCTTTTTTAAGTTTTTATAGTACTTTATATATATATTCTATATATTTTTTAAAAGTATTAAAGTAAATAAGAATATTATTTATATAGACTAATATAAACTTATCTAGATACTCTTTTAGAATATTATTAATATATACCTAAAATATAGCAAGGGTATTAGTTAGATTAAATAGTATAATAAGGTATTTATATAGATCTTATCTTATATAGAATACTATCTTCTATTTATCTCTCTTTTTTATCCTTATTTAGTTAAATACTTTTAGAATATTAAACTTAGTAAACTATTTCTTCCTTTAAAGCTTATTTTAGAGCTCTCTAATTAAGGGTAAAGGATAGCTATTTTTAATTATTATATTATTAAGTACTTTATAATCTATATATAACCTTAATCCTTTATTTATCTTTAATATAAATAGGATGGGGTATCCTATTAGTAATTAGGATTTTTAAATAAAACCCTTAACTTTATTTTTTTTAATATATTTTATAAGTATAACTACCTTATCTTTTAATAGTAGATATATTAGCTTCTTTATAAGTTCTTTATCTAGAATTAGCTTAATCTTATAATTTTATAATTAATACTTAGAAAGAGCCTTATTAGAGCTCTCTTTTTAAAATAAGTTTCTATATTTTATATATTTATTAGGTAATTTTATATAAGTAGTATTATTAATAGTAGTAACTTAATTCTATAATACTATTATATTTTCTTTTTAAAAATTATCCTTTATTTCCTCTACTATCTATATAATAATACTAGGATATAAATACTTCTATATTTAAGAAACTTAGTTTAAAGTATTATTTTTAAATATTAGTATACTAGAACTCTATCCTATTAATAGATTAATCTTTTATAATTAGAGGGCTCTTAAAATAATATTATCTACTCCTCTCCTTAATATTAAATAGAAGTTATATTTCTTATATTATCTCCCTATCTATAAATTAATAGGCTTAGTTATTTAATCTATCTTTCTAATTATAAAGTAGTTAAAGTTTATTAGTATATATAGTATATACTATATAGTTAAGATTCTATACTTTAATATAAAGTTAAAACTAATTAGATTTTTATTTAATTTATTATTAATAATTATTTAAATTTAGTATCCTATAATTTTTATCTAAAATCTAAATTAGATATCTTTTTATAATTTAATTATAATAATCTATTTAGTTTTTAGATAGGTCTTATTAATTAGTCTACTTATTAGAAGATCTTCTAGTTTTTTAAATCCTTTTTATCTAGCTTTAGGATAGTTACTAGTTTATCTAAAAATTTAATATTTAGAATTAGTTTTTTCTATAGTAATAAGACCTTAATATTATTTATAAGTATTTAAGTCTTATCTTATATATATTAAGGTATAAGGTATTTATTTAATAATAAGACTAATCTATCCTTTAGAAACCTAGATCTCTTAGAGATATATATATAAACTATATTTAATAAATCTATATAGCTATCCCCTCTTAATATCTATTAGATTTTAGTAATAACTAATACTTTAATAATTATTAGTCTATCTATCTTATTATAAGTAATCTTCTTAACTACTACTTTAAAGATTTCTTTAAATTTTTTTATTAGTACTAGCTTCTATATATTATTTAGTAGTAGAGTTATTTTATATATATTTAGTAACTTAATTAATATATTTATAGGTTACTTTATAGATATTTTAATTACTTAACTCTCTATTTTTTTTAACTTATAGTAGAGATCTATTATCTATTCTTTTATATAATATACTTATTACTCCTAGATATTAGCTATCTCTTTTTAAACTTAGACTATAATATAGTATTATATTTATAACTCTTCTAAATTATTATTTAATTCCTTAAAGAATAAAACTTTACTACTTAAAACTTTATTTAAAGATAGTTATTTAGCCTATTTTTAATCTAAGGAGTTATATACTTTCTTATTTATAATTATTATCTAAAACTTATCTTCTAAATACTCTCTTAGTTCTTTAAGAAAGTAACTACTTTCTTTCTTTTTATTTTAGTAGGTTTAGTATTAGTTATTATAGTATATAATCTAAAATAAACTATTATACTCTATCTTCTTTTTAATCTATTTAAAAATATCTTTTATTTAGGAGTCTACTATAACTAATTTTAGGATATTTATAATCTAAGTAGCTTTTTAAGAGGGGTTATCCCTTTCTTTTATAATAACTATTTATTCTTATTATAGGTACTTATTCTTATAGTATCTCTTCTTATAGTAGTTATAATACTCTATTTATAATAAGTCCCTAGTCTTCTTTTCTTTTTTAGTCTTATAGAGGGGTTTTTAATCTACTATAAAAATATTTTCTTATCTACTAGGCTTACTTTTTAGATTAAAAGTCTTCCTTTTTATCTTTTTTTTATATAGTTTATTATTAATAATATAGATTATTTAAATAAATATAAATATATTTTAAGGCTATAATATTTTTATTAATTTATTCTTAACTTTTTTACTTAATCTATTATAATATACTACTATCTTAGTAGTAATATTCCACTAAATTTTTATTAATAAGGCTTAGAACTTAGTTATATATTTAATTATAGACTTCTTTTAATAGAGATAAATTATCTTTCTTTCTATTTTTTATTCCTTAATATTATTCTTAAATAAAGTTTTAAGGATTTCCTTAATATAATTATATTTATTAAAAAACTTAGTAATATTATCTAATATATATTAAGAGTCCTAAAGTTTGATATATTTATTAAGTTAGAAGAAAAGGGCTAATATTATATCTCTCTTTAAATAGAAAAGATAAAATAAGTTCTATTCTTCTAATATAGTAAATAATAAAGAGTAGAATACTATATATAATTCTACTTATTATATATAGCTATTAAGAGTCCCTCTTTTATTAAAGAATTTAGTAGAGATAAGGACCTTAAATCCTTTCCTAAGGATTATTTAAATACCTAAGTTATCTTACTAGACTATTTTTATAGCCTTTATAAAAGAATACTAATAATCTTTTATAATAAAATTAAAAGTACTTATTCTAAATAGAGTAGAGTATAATATTTAAAATATAATAAAAGGATTTAACTCCTTAGGGGTATAAATAAATATAAGTAAGATTAAGTAAATTAAGTATCTATTAACTATAAACTCCTCTCTATTATATAAGTTAAATATAAAGAAGGAAAGTCTAATAGTAGGAAGACTATCTTTTATATATTTATTAAAGTTATACTAAGCCTAAGTATAATTTTTTAAAATTAGATATTAATTCTATTTAATCTTAAAAAGATTTAACTATAATTAAGTACTAAATATATTTAATCTTAAAGTTATACCCTAAGCTATACCTAGCTTATATAGTCTTTATTTCTAATTCTAACCTAATATAAGTTAGCCTATAATATAACTCTATTTATAAAATAGTTATATATATTAATATAGTTTAAAATAGCTAGATTTTTAACTACTATATTATTAAATACTATTTAACTAGTATAAATATTTATAGAAGTTAAAATAAAGTAATACTATTAATATATTATCTTACTAATACTATTTAAAATAGTATTTATAAATAGAACTATAATTTAATCCTTTTAAATAACTTAAAAAATACTATTATCTTTTAAAAATATAGTATATTTAGTACTCTATAGAATTTATATAGTATATTTAATTTTAATTTTTAATAAATAGTAATCTATATCTTTATTCTACTTCTTCTTAATTTATAATTTTTATTTTATAGTCCTACTTATTACTTTATCTTCTTTATAAGTAATTTTTAAAATTTAAATAGTACTAGCTCTATTAAAACTTTTCTTTTTTAGTTTATTTAATAAGAAAGTAGATATAAAGAGATTATTTAATTAAATTATATAGTAGTTCTTCTTATAAATATATTTTTAATTTATAAGATTTAAAACTACTACTTATATCTTTAAAAATCTATAATTTATTATTTAAAAATTATCTAAGTTAATAAAATTAATTTTATTACCTTTTATATAATATATCTAATTTAAAATATAATTTTAATTAACTAAAACTTAAATCTTAAACCCCTTAAATATTAATTTACTTATAATATTAATAATTTTATATACTTAGCCTATAAATTATTAAATAGTTTTATTAATAGTAAGATAAGTCTTTACTTTTTAATATTATTTAAAACTAATATAAAGATAAGAGCTTAGAGGTTTTAATTTATTAAAGAATATTTTTTTAAGCTATTAAAATAAGAGTTTAAGATATAAAAGAATTTATTAATCTACTACTAATAATTTTTACTAATATACTTAAAAATCTTATTATACTTTAACTAATAGTAAGAGTTTTAATTTTAAAAAGAATAAATTAAAAAATTTTAATATAAGTCTATTTAAATTTATATAGTTATATATATCTTTAGCTTTTTTATAATAGTAGATTATTATAACTAATAGTATAATTTCTATTCTTATTTTAAAGTATTAAGCTTTATATATTTATTAATATAATCTACTAAAATTTAAAGATAGGAATTATTAAAATAGAGACTAAAAATTATATAAAGTAAGTTAAAATTAATATAGCTTAGTAATTACCCTACTTTAATAAAATAAGATTTTTTAATTAGTAGAGGTATATATAATAGCTTCTACTAAAGCTTTAGAGGTAGATTTTTTATAAAGTTTAAAAGCCTAGAATTTAGTAAGATATAGTTAATATTAGTAAATATATAATTTCTAGATATTAAAGCTTTATATAGCTTTAAAAATAGCTCTTTATAGTTGATAATAATAGGAAGAAAATAAAGAATTGCGCTTTTTTAGTATACGGTATGGTTTTATAGATTACCCCTGAAAGGTGGGCATCAGCCACTTAAGGGATAAGCAGCCTTTGTACCCTGGTACTTCGGTTTGTTTCGTTTGAGACATCACAAGCGACTTTCATTGACTCCTCCACAAGCTTGAGTGCTGGGAGCCTCTTCAGGTTGGACATTAGCTTTGTACCCGCAATCCAGTCAGCATGCTACTGCAATGATGTCATACGGCCAGCAGCCATTGCAGAACGCTGAATGCGTAGTACCGTCACATCAACCCTCACAATGACGACTCTGCGCAAAGCCGCAGATGTACCTCGCAGGTTCAGCCTGTGTCAGTTACTCGTACTGTGCATAGATCTATGTCTTCCTCATGTCGTAGCATTGCAACTCTTTACCAATATATCAGTCCTTGCTCTAACAACCACTAATTATTGTTTTTCAAATGCCGCCACGCCCGAAACGTTGGCCACGCCATTCCCTTATTATTTCCCAAAGCTCGGCCAGGATGCTGCTGACCTCTTCCCAATGCCGGACTGCAATGGCTTTGTCCTGGAAGAAGCGACTATCGATCAGCTGCAAGATGCGATGGGTAAAGGACAGCTAACAAGTCTACAGATAGCATTGTGTTACTTGCAGAGGATCCAGCAGACTGACGAATATGTCAAGTACGCTTTGAAGTTCTTCTTTATCAACATAAGTTTTGCAAAGTACAGTGTATAGGCTTTTCCATTCCAACAATGCCCTCCATGGTCATTTTCATATTTCCGCCGAAAGTTTCTCTGTTATTATTTCTGCTCTGCTCTATCTTACAATTCTCTTCATAAAACCGCGCTTTCTGAATCTTAAACCAAACACACCTGACCAAACCAAAGCGCAATACTCCAGATGAATCCCGACTTCCTCAGCATCGCCTCCACCCTCGACGCCGAACGTGCTGCTGGCCTCGTCCGTGGACCACTTCACGGTATCCCATTCCTCATTAAGGACAACATCGCCTCCCAAGACAAGATGGAAACTACGGCCGGCAGCTGGGCGCTCCTCGCCTCTGTAGTCCCGCGTGACGCTTTCGTCGTTTCCCGACTTCGCCAAGCTGGTGCCTTACTGATGGGTAAAGCTACGCTGAGCGAGTGGGCAGATATGCGAAGTAGCAACTACTCTGAAGGCTATTCAGCCCGCGGAGGACAGGCTCGGAGTCCATATAACCTCACTGTAAACCCTGGAGGCAGCAGTTCCGGCAGTGCGGTGGCAGTGGCGGGGAATTTAGTAACATTTGCGTTGGGGACAGAGACGGATGGGAGTGGTTTGTGCCCAATATATCTTGATCTAGCATGACGTGCATCAATCTGACACCTTAAAGTGATCAATCCTGCCGAGAGGAATGCGTTAGTAGGCATCAAGCCTACCGTTGGCTTAACATCTCGTGCTGGGTATGTAAATTCCCGTGGCAAACGCTCGAATCTAGCTTTACTGTTCATCCCCACTCTGACCGAGGCTCTAGCGTTATTCCTGAATGTACCCATCAAGACACTGTTGGTACGCTAGCGCGCACCGTCCGTGATGCTGTCTACGCTCTCGATGCCATCTATGGTATTGACCCTCTCGACAACTACACGCTAGCCCAGGAAGGGCAAACACCACAAGGCGGCTACGCGCAGTATTTGACAACTAAGGATGCACTCAAGAACGCAACTTTTGGTTTACCGTGGCAGAGCTTTTGGGCTCTCGCTGACCCTGTTCAACAAGCTGCATTGCTTGAAATCGTCAATGATATTGAAAGTGCTGGTGCTACTATCATCAACGGCACGGAGCTCAAAGATTACGAGACAATTGTTAGCCCTGATGGGTGGAATTGGTAAGCTTCGACGTTTAGCGTACGGTCGTGAGTCTTGCTTAATGGGTGGATCAGGGACTATGGGACAACAAGAGGGTATCCTAATGAGTCCGAATTTACCGTCGTCAAGGTACGTTGGAAGCCTTTATACCTTGATGGCATGGGACTTAACTGACCACTCTGAAAGGTTGATTTCTACAACAACATCAAGGCTTACCTCAGTGAGCTTGAAAACACCGACATCAGGTCTCTGGAGGATATAGTACAGTATGAAAACCTTCCTAGCCCCAAAGGAACTCGAAATTCAAGCGAAGTCCATCGTACACCCAGCCCAACAACACAGATCTTCTGAGCTGACTTTTCCATTCCTGTATCTAGATACAACATCAACAATGCCGGCACAGAAGGCGGCTTCCCAAACATCCACCCAGCATTCGCATCCGGCCAGGACGATTTCCTCGCCTCCCTCGCAACCCAAGGTCCGTCATCCCCATCCTATCGATCAATCAATCAAACCCTAACCAACCCTCTCCCACTTTATTACCATAGGCATCATGAACTCCACCTACTACGAAGCCCTCTCCTTCTGCCGCACCTCCACCCGCGAAAACGGAATCGACTACGCCCTCACCCACTACACCAGCAGTAAATTATCAGCACTCCTCGTACCCCCCGACGTCGGGCAAACATATCAGATCGCCGCTCAAGCCGGTAGGTCGCATCCCCCCTTCCCTTTTCCCCACCAACACACTAATCATCATCATCATCATCCCCACACCCCCTACACAAACATACACTAACCACCCCCCCCCCACTTTCCTTCAGGCTACCCCATCCTCACCCTCCCCGCCTCCCTCAATACCACAACAAGCATGCCCTACGGTCTCGCCCTCATGTCCACCGCATGGTCCGAAGCCTCGCTCGTGAAATGGGGCAGCGCGATTGAAGATCTAAGTTTCTCGAGCGGGGGACGATGGGGACGGACGAGCCCCGGGTGGGGAGGTTATCGGGAGAGGGATTTGCCGGTTTTGAATTTATGAGGGGGGGATAGGAGGGAGAGAGGTTGTGATGGTTTTCTCCTAAGGTCCCCAAATAATGTGATGTTGCTTGACCTGTTTTTTTTGTGCGATTTGGAGGGATTAGTTATGATTTCGGATAAGAAGACAGACAGATGTATTCCATCATACCCAAAAACCAGCCCAAGAACCCGCTCCACTCCCGTAACAAACCCCGTTTCCTCCCCCCCCCCCACCAACCTTCCATCTACAAACACACCATCCACCATCCATCATCCCTAACCACACCATCCACAGTCCCCCTCCAGCATATTATATCACTATCTCTACAGCCTCAAAAATTACCCCCCTCCCTATCATTATTTCATCACAGGATTAATCATCATTACCATAATCATAATCATCATCATAATCATCATCGCCCTCTTACCATCCTATCACCAACCATTCGCATCATATCATATCGCCATCTTATCTTATCTTATACCTATATCGGCGTTTTATGCGGTATAACAGCCACGATGGTCGGAGAAGGGGGAAAAGTGAGTGATGATGAAGATGGAGGGAAAGTGATAGGTGAGGAGTGAGGAGAGGGTTTGTTTAGAGGAGGTGGGGTATGGATGGATGGTAGGGGATTAGGATGTTTGGGAGGTAGGGTTATTGATGGATGGGATTTAGATGTTGAGTAGAGCTAGGAGACTGGGGGGTAGTGTTTGGATTTGTTAGGATGGTTAGGAGCTAATAATGTGGAAATGGAAAGAAGAAAGGCTACCGTTGTTAATGGGACGGTCCGGAAGGGTAGACTAGATAGATAATTATCGACCCAGCCATGACCATCCCATCGTCATGAATACATTAAGATAATGAAGAGCATGTGAAACCCGAAAGAATGCTACCGTCAATGGAACGGTCCGAAAAATCAAACCAGACAGCCAATTACCCGACCCAGCCATAACCGTCTCACCGTCACCCATGATACAATCTCACCTTTCTACCAACGCCAACGCCCTCACTTCCCTAAAACAAAATCAAATCAAATCAAAATACTAACCGCCGTACTACCAGGGTCCAAAACATTATACGGAATACTCCCCCCCGTCATCCCCTCACTGTTCCTCTCAAAAACCCCCCCCAACCTCCTCAAATCCTCATAGAATTTCTCCGCCGCCGCCTTAACATCCTGCTCCCCCGGACCCATCTTCTTCTTGTACAAATTCCACAGACTAAGCGCATAATTAATCAAATTATTCTCATCTGCGACTTTGAAACTGAGGAGATGCGGGATATGTGCGCTTAGAAGCCAGAGACGCTGATGGCCGATTGGAAGGGCTTTTGTGAGGTCCTTTTCTGTGTAGGATTGGAGGGCGGAGAGGGATGTGGGGGGCGAGGAAAGGAGGGAAGGGGGTTTGTTGATGACGAAGGCTTGGTAGAAATCTTGGAGGTAGTTGACGGCGGTGTGTTGGGGGGAGGCGATATGGATGCACATTGTGATGGCGTCGATGAGGGCGGGGATGGTGGTAATGGTGGGGAAGGAGGGCATTTGGCCGGCGGTTGGGGAGCGGATTTCGTGACACCACGCTTGGATGGGGGCGTCGGAGGCGACTTGCGAGTCGGATTTGTAGTTGATAGCGATCATGGAGGAGACGAAGGTGTGGATCGCGTTCCACATGAGGATCATGTTTTTGCCGTAGGTGTAGTTTTTGAATTTGGGATTGTTCAGCTCTTCGAGGGGGAAGCCGCGCGCTTGAAGGTCTTTGGGAATATATTTGCCTTGGAAGTCGAAAGTTTGGAAGGCGTTCTTGAGAAATCCATAGAGCTTCTCGTTGGGTACGCCGACAAGGTCGAATATTATCTTGGGCACCAGGGATTCCCGCGCGGCAGCGTTGAGTGAGAGAGTTCGAAGCCAGTGAGGCTCTAGAAGCTTGAATACGGGGTGCTCGACTGGGATGCAACGGTGGGTAGCCACAATGATGACCTCCTCCATGAAGTGTGTGTCTGTAAGATGGACAGTGATCTCATGGCGGGTCCAGTCTGATACTTGGGCACAGGTCTTAGCATAACGCCAAGGCCAGTCTTCTTTCTCAGAAACGGTAAAAAGATAGGGAGCCAATCGCTTGTTGAATATCACAACCGATTTCTCCATGCTAACCTTGTAATCCGTGCAGATTGCCAATGGATGAAGCTGGCCATAGGAGTTTAAATGAAAGAGACTGACAGCTGCACAGCTAAAGCGATTTCCCAATTTATCTTCGTCCATCATTACATCGTCGGCCTGATATCCACAAGCCTCGCGGAAGTAGCTGCAGTCTTGGATGTAAAGGTTATCGGGGTCAATAGAGGTCAGGAGTTTGACTACGGCTATCAAGCCTTGAGCATCGGCAGCAGTCTTGAATTCTGTAATTCTTGCAGCAGGGGCTCTTGTAATGGTGGTTGGATTTGTGCCAGTGAATTGCTGTTGTGCGAATCGGGCATCAGAATACCAATCGGGTAAGTCGCCAATGTTTGCTCCTCGCTCTATGTCTGTTCCAGATTGTCTGTCATATTTGTTGCGTCTCTCAACATCAGCAATCGTGGGACCTCTCCATGGCTGACCGTCTATCACATCTAGGAAAGTTGACTGAACGGTACTGCCAATATCACCAAGCAAAGTATCCGGAACTATTTTCGGCAACAGAGATGCAGCGTCTAAGAGCCCCACAGCATTGAAGATTTTCCATGGGACTGTCTGATCCTTGGTAGGAATCACATCCAAGTGAGGGGGATAGTTGTCCTTCCCTGGCGACTGATATTGGTATATGGACTTTTTCTCTTCGAACGGTATTGTCTGAGGAATTGTATTTTCAATTGACATAGCATCGAAATAGGAAATGTAGCTGTCGTTATCGATTAGTGCCCTCCTAGATGTTGGTAGTAGAGAGGCTCGAGAATGCTACAGGGACTGTAACAAGTGAAGTGCTCTGCGAAAAGGGAACATGACACCTTGCGATCATAGTTCCGTCCAAAGGGGGAAGGGACTTCCTTGATCACTTACCCACGTTCAATACGATCATACATCTCCGTCAACGCCAACTGCGTCCCCGAGTAGGTCCCCTCTTGAACCTGGCCATCGCCAACGTTGCTCTCGTCCGCCTTCTTTTGACCCACCTTTACAGGGTTGAGTGGCGGAACGATGTTGAGGTTGACGAGCTCTGAAGCGAAGACAGCTTTATCCCATGACTTGAGAGGTGCCTCTGCAATGTTAGAAGGTAGTGACTGTCTTGGGGTTGGCTTTGTCTGATCGTGAATGACAGCCAACGGGTGCAACTCTTCGATAAAGACCCTCAACTTATCAAGAAGGTGCGACATGATCAATAGAATGGATGAAAATACTCCCATTGGGCATTTGCAGTTTTAGTTGTAGATGAAAGGAAAGGAAGATGACAGTGAGTCCTTATGTAGGAGTACGGTAGCCTGCAGGAGTGGGGGAGTATTGGGTCATGCGGGCAACAGATGGATCTGGCATTTCTGTTGTGTGTGGATGGATGCCTTACCTCTTCCGAGAATGCAGATACGGCCGTGGCAGTTGCTACTTGACCTGACACAACATCCTTGTAGCCTGTATTGTACGCTAAAAAGGGAAACGACAGCCTCAGCCCTTTTCAGCCCGGCTGTGGATCCGTCAATCACATGCATGAAAGACATGAGATACCGGAGCATTGGGGCCGTTCTCAGGTGGTACTGAGCATTGTGGCTGCAGGCACGGACACCATATTTGGTCTTTCAATCAGCCCTCAGAGCTGGCGCTTTCAGCGAAGAAAGATGGGAAAGATATGACTGTGGGGACTGGAAAGGTTCGGTTTCTCTTGCCATGAAGATATGGTTCGTAGCATGTTGTGCTAGACGTTTGAGCCGTTGACGGGGCAGTGAGATGGTGGGTCTGGGGACAAAGTTTCAAGGCGGCTGTCTTGGCTGTGTGGTCTGCAATCCTTCAAAGGTAGGGGTGACTTCGCGGTCAGCAGCGGATGTGACATTGAGCAGGCAAAACTAGGGGCTATCCAAGACGTTGTGATTGAAATATCATGTGCGATGGCAATCAGGAAGGGGCGACCGTATTTGGACGAGGTGCGGTAGATTTGGGGCGCTCCTTTGGGGGTGTAGAATAGGAGACGTTATGGCCCCCGTAGGAAGTGACAGATGGCCCCGTTGACAGAGTCAACAAGCCCCAGATCTACCGGATCGATGATGACCATTTCCATAACGCGTTGTCAACGAAAGGATTGCTTGGAAAAGCTCTTTGAGAGTGACCTAGACTTTCTGAGCGTGTAATTGGGCTCACGGCTCTGGAAAATATGGGTTGTAGGAGAAATTCGGAAGTCCATAGACTCACCAGGCCTAGAGAGTAGACAAACATCATACTTACCATATTAAATCACGACAATACATCTACCTATTACTATACTTTTCCTATCTTAAAATCAACGAAGCTTTCTCTTCGCTAGTATAGATCGCACTGTCGCCGTCAATTGCCACGAGACGTCGTGTGATAAGAGGACAAGATACCGAGCTAAAAGCTGATGTGCTAAATCGGCGATCTGGCGAATCGAGAAATGATTGACATATGAATATTTAATATATACTATGAAGTAGTATCCTCCACTTCCCTCTTCGTAAGATAAAAAGGTATCACAAAAAATCCATCATTGCCCTATTACTAGTAGTATGTATAATAGCTAGCTGCCAAGGCGAATTTACATGACTACTGCGACATGATCATCCATGTACTTGTCGATATTACCCAAGAAACACGCTGCAATGACGCTTATTCCTCCAAACGCAATGCTGACCAAGTAAACATACTTGTAGCTCTCGGCGTATGCAAGTTGCCCGGCGCCAACCACAATCTCATATGCCGTTGTGTTACCAGCAATGCCAGGAAGTAATGCAATCTCGTTCAAGAGCGAAGCACCTGTGAGGACAATAGCGTCTTTGATGACTGTGGGGTCGACGATACCAAGCTCAAGCTCCATCGCGCCTCCAATGTAGTAGATAGCGTTGGGTGTGAATTTGGATACGAAGACGTTGTAGTAGGTTGTATAGCCGATGGAGCCGCCAATCACGCGAATAGCGAGTGTTAGTGCTGCCACTGTTGCGATAAGATCCTAGCATTGAAGTTAGCAAGCGTTTCTTTGGGCTGTTGGTCTCGGGGAGGCATACATCAGGGCAAATGATGGTGGTAATGATCGAAGCAGGTACAACGATACCGCCGATTCCCAGACCAGCGAGGACGAGAAGGCCCCAAGCACGGTACAGCGAGTCAACTGTCAGACTAGCCATTGAGCCAATACCTGTTTACAAATGAATCAGTCCTATTAACTAACAATAACTCAGAAACATCAGAGCACTTACCAGCAGTCATAATTATACTGCTAACAATCATCAACTCTCTGTTGTGACCACGGAAGAGACTAAGCAGCCAGAGTACAATGACGGCACCAGTAAGGATGCTGAATCCGATTGGCAGACCTCGGATTCCGACGCCTACTGGATCATGGCCGTAGACGTTAAAGGCTTGTGTGGGCCAGAAAAGAAGCACAGAGAAGAAGTTGGCGCCAGAAATGCATGTGATAATCAAAGTAAGGATGAGGATACGTGGGCTTTGCTTTATGCGTGCTGGAAACATGGGGTGTGGTGCGAATTTTGATTCCCAGACGACGAAGGCGACAAGGAGCAAGAAGCCGACAAAGAGGGGTACGAGGACGTGGGCAGATTTCCAGCTGTACTGCACAGGGGTTAACGAAACATGATTGATCGTTTACGAAGGTGAGGCATACCTGATATCCACCCCACTGAAGACCTGCCATGAATACGAGCATACCAGTAATACTTAAGAATCCACCAACGAAGTCAATCTGCTTGATAATCTCTTTCTTCGTCAATCCCTTGGAGTTGACTCTGGGTGGTGGGAAGTAGAAGATGATGGTCATGATGAGTCCGATCGCAGCCCAGACACCACACAGGACACCGCAATATCTCCATCCTGCATGCGCCGCGATCAATTGGGCCCACAAAACGGACGGGCAGAAAGGCACGATGGTGAATACCAAGATGGCAACGTATTTTCCACGCTTTCTAGTGGGCGCGAGTTCTGAGGTAACAGCCAGAGCAGTAAGTTCGTTGATTCCAGCACCGGCGCCAGCAACAGCCATGCCAGCTACAACAGTCAGTGAGTTATCGCGTATGCATGGATTGTCCGTCGATTACTTACCAATGAAGATGTTCATGCTATGTGCAGTAGACGCAATAGTCACACCAACAATGATCAAGATTGCGCCCATTATAGCGACATATCGGCGACCCATTAGATCCGAGAGAGAGCCGACGAAGGGGCAGACTGCAGCAAGCGCGAGGAGGTTGGCGAGGACAAACCAAGTCCATCTGTCGGTACCACCAATATCACCGTAGATTAAGGGTGGAATGCCTCCGAAAATGTAGACAGGGATTTGAGAGCCAGTCCATAGGAAAGCCATGGCAATCAGCGACATCATTCTTTTGAAGGTCATCTGGGAAACATCTCGTCAGCCTTGGACTTTTGGAAGGGGACATGGGTTTCTGTCGTACCGGGGGTTCATGATCATGGTCCTCGTCGTCGCCATAGGTGCGCAGACCATCTTTCTCGTAATAACCTGGGTGTCCAGGTACGCGTTCATTTGTCTTCACATTTTCGATTTGCGAAGTAACCACCGTCTTCTCGCCAGGAGGTGTTCTGGATATTTCAGAGCTGGAGCCCATTGTGTAGGATGCCGATGTTGGCTGCCTATATGTATAAGGCTAGGTGGTGCAGCTGATAGCAGAGCGGATCAGAAGCCTGCGGCGATGTAGGCGTCGAGCTGGCAGGTCTCGACGAGTGCTTGCGCAGCTGGATCGGAAAAGAGACCGGGGAGGAGGTAGAGGAGGAGGCAGATGATAAATAGAGGGTGCAGGGCGGTAACCAGGGAGTCAGACCGCGAGGTGGAGGACAGCATGAGGGGTAGATCAGCGTTTGGCGGTGGGACGATTGGTATATCAGTTCCGGGTGCCATGGTGTCGGTATTTACTTTGTGGTAGAAGTAAAGCTAATCGTGGTACAATCAGTAACAATGGTAGATGGAAAGGGGCAGGTAGTGTCACGTTTGTCGGCTGATGGGTCTTATTGTTGTTACAGGCGGATCGAGTCGACATGGGTGAGTATTTGGGTGAATTTGCAGTGAAGGTCGAATGAAGGCTGGTCTAGGCCCCGCGGCGTGCCCAAGACAGGATCTGGCTCCGGCTTCTAGAGGCGCTATGGATTCGAACTAGAAGGAACAAGCAAATAGGAGAGGCGAGAAGTGAGCTGACTAGAGAGCGTACACCGTGTAGGTGGTGATTAGATGACAAGCCATAACGTCGCCACCTGCCATTGATAGGTTAGGCTGTGGAGGTTACTAAAGTAGATGTGGGAAGAAGCTGGATGCATCTCATCCACCTGCATACAGTATACTGGTGCAATGTTGTACCTACCACCACACAGTATGTACTATAGTGATGTGTCAAATCACACACCGCTCTCCCCCCACCCAGGCCCCAGGCCGTTTGAGAAAAAGTGCCCGAGAAAAGCGGGGAACATTCTTGTTACTGTGGTAGGTTGCCGGCTCTGCAATCTTTTACCGACATGTTACCTCGGCTTCACTTGCCAGCGACGATACCCAGAAAAGACTGGCTCGCATACTGGTACCAGCTTGATACCTTGACACCCTAACACTGTGACAAAGTGACAACCAATTCACACTTTCTATTACAGCGCTTCTACTACCCATCAGCTTTGACTTTTTGCTTTTGCGGGGAAAAAGCACAGACCGGGTGACCACTGTACTCACCATGCTTCCCGTCGCCTGCCGTCTGGGGTCACTGAGCCCATCTACTTTGACGAAAGTATAGTATCACTACGGTACTACTGAAGCTACTCTGGAAAAACTTCTGTCCATACACGTGCTGGAGTCCTAAATGAAGGTCCTCTGATGGAGATCTAGATAGTGGCAAAACAGGCTTGTCCGTAAATACAGAATTGATTGGAGAAAGTCTGAAGGACGAACAGCCATGTCACCACTTGTCTTTTGTGCGTAAAGAGTGCAGTAATTGTAGGTAAGATAGACCTTGGAGCAATGTTTCATTCCAAAGACATGATCAGCGCCTCCAGAGCCAGTACCATGGCTCCTCTCCAACCTCTTTTTGGGGTCAACATTTACGACATCACTTGTCAATGCAGATGGATACTGGCAGGGGAAAATTCCAAAGGTGCGTTTGTATCGATCAATGCAATGTCATGCAATCACATGATCTTGTTTCAGCTGTGCATGCATACATCTCGCATATCATCTAACATCATCGAACATATGCATGCTCCCTGCAGCCAGCACACGCACCCATTGACGAATCGTTCTAGACTTTTGCGAAAATTGTTTGGATGGGATCTCTGCGGCTCTGCCAAATCTTCGCTTGCCGATCAATTGAAACGCTCTGCAGCAAAAGTGATGTACTCTTGTGTACAGTCGCCGTCTGCCACCTGTAGGTGATCAAAATCAGATACTGCGGTCTTGTTGGATTTGTCCAACATGAGGATTTAGTGTCGAATTCTAATCCCTTGTCACGCTATTGTAGCGCTTCTAGCCATGCCCTCGACCCAACTGACGGTACAAACTACCTCGGTGGTTGTATCTTAGCCAGCTTTCTCCTCGCGTGTCAGCGCCAATCTAGCTGCTTCCAGTTCCTCTTCCCTTGGCATATTAACCACCATGAGATATAGTACGTCCTGTATATTATGATTAGACTCGAGAGCAAGCGGCCTGGACTCCTATACTGACCTGCTTTAACATTCTCTTTACTCCTTTTTGCCTCGGTTTGCTCTTCTTAACAGCCCTACCTTTCCGCTCATCCTTAGAGGCCTTCTCCAAGTCTTTCTGGGCTCGCTTGGCCTCCTTTCGCTGGGTCTTCGCTGTTCTCTTGGTGTCTATCGCCTCAGAACGTTTCTCGAGGTAATCGGTGATAGCCTTGCCGCTTTTCTTTAGAGCGTTTTGCTTCGTGACATCGGAGCCTTCAGCACCAGCTGCATCGTCAATCTCGGGGAAGACCAAGGGAGCTGCTGCTGGCACTTCGACTTCACCGCAGATGATGCCGTCAGAAGTTCGGAGGTCCCTGAGCTTTCTCTTCATTTTTGTCTCAGCCGGGACGGTGAACTTGGCGATGTTTTGGGATACGTCGAGGGGCTCTGCTGGAGCTTCTCGTTGAGGCCTGTTCGTCATGATCATGCAGAAGAGACCCTTTGGCTGAAAGAAACGCTCATTCATCTGTCCAAGGAAAGCATTGGTCCTAGCAGAAACGTTAGGAACCTATACTGACACAGCCTTCCTCAACGGGATATACCTTTGTCTTGTCTGGACTTCTATAGCAGTCCGAGTTGCTGCACGCACCATCCCTGCAGTCATAGCCGCGGTCATCTCCGGGACAAATCCAGCTATCAAGGCACCCGCATCCACAGCATAAAGAGTTTTCGACGCCTGGCTTGCCCGATACAGATCCTTGAGGAAGTGAGAGAACGTGCTCTCATCGATACCACAATCCGCAAGCGCAGGCGCATAAGCGTGGACAAATCCGCGCTTCCTATTACCAGGTCTCCGCTGCGGAATAATCACAGGACAATCCAACTCGGCGGTATTCTTCGTGTCTGATGAATGAGGGTGTTTATCGAGGAACGATTGTACAATGGAGTCGATATGTGCCATTTTCTCTGCTGCTGGGTATGGAACGTCTCCAGTGCTGACATCGGCCCTGGTCCAAGATAGATCTTCACGAATTTGTTCCTCTGCGGCTTCGTCCAGGTCCCAATCGGCTTCGTCATTCTCCTCGGCACTATCATACGATGGGGGTTCTTCCCCATTAAAGAGAATGTCGTCCGTGTCGATTGGTGCTTTATGGCCCGGGTTTTTACCATCACACTCCACGGTGCTGTTATAAGATGGCGGTGCCTCATCAACTGCCGTTAGTGCTTTGACGCCCGCTGGGAGTGGTTGGCGGGAGGCAACAAGTGGCTCTGTGGTTCGACTTCGCACTCTGACAGCTTCATGTTCTGTTGGAAAGTCTGCCGGTAGTTCGACATTCAGGTTGCGTCTCTCTGACTTCTCAGGTATTGCAGGGGCGAATCTATTTGGTCCTTTGGCTCTAGACACAGAAGGCGCCCCACGTCTTACGCTGAGTTTCATGTCCATGATGTAAGGTTAGAGGAAGTGTCGATGTTGATAGAAGGAAGTCCAGGAATCTAGATTAAGGATTTGGAGTGGAGGTGTTGAAAGTGTTGAGTTCTCTTTCAGGTAGTAGGAATGTCTCGCAGGATGTTGTAAGAGGTATCAGTGAACAGCAGTGGAAATAGTCCAAAGTGTTTCTTGCTTGAGAGTGTGTTAAGAGCTCTTGAAGAACCAGAAGATGAACTCGCCGTTTCAGTACGGACTATAAGCTCTTTTTCTTGGAAAGTGATCAATATCCTCAATACCACGGACACAATCAAACATAATGAAGAGAATCGATGTGGACAGAGACGCAGCTCCCCTATATACCCCATCACTTCCATCACCTTCATTCCCCCGACCTCTCATTCACTGTGCTACACGGAAGAATTGTTACTATCTGACTCGGGCTGAAAAATCCCAGTGCTACCCTCCCCCGCCGATCTCCCCCCCCTTTCCCACTAGCACCGCCAAGACCTCGACACAACCATTCGCTCAGGGCCAGTACATAGCCGAGCGAGGCAAGCAGGAGTGACGATCTTGACGACATAGGCGGAGGAACATTGGGCCTGCGGTGGGATTCCGCCACTGATGCTACCACCGCCTCTGCTGCGTCGGGGGGTTGTAGGTATTGTGCCGCCGGGTTGGCGGGGGTGGATTATGGTCAATAGGTGTTCTGGCGGAACTGGGGGCGCGGACGAGGGGGTTGGGAGGGATGGGTACGTCATTTTTCGATGCAGAGGTTGTTGTTAATGCTATCGATGGATTGGCTTGGGGTGGGGAGGGACTAAGGAGGGGGGAGGGTTGGTGGTTAGGTATGTTAGTGGGGAGGGGAGCAAGTACTGCGCATGGACGCGTGTGGAGAATTTGGAGGAGGTAAAGTATTGAAGAATGGCAGAAGGTATACTGTATAGAATGGGTTTTGGGGCCTTGTCTGTTTTGATATACTATGAGAGAATGATTTCTGATAGCCAATCAAGAGAGTAGTGTATCGTCACCCTTCAATAATCCCCCAACACATGCAACTATCTGACCAGAGGATCTTGCTCCTCTATCCTGGTGTATATACAAAACTCAAAGACTACCTAACGATGGAGTAAAATCCTTTGATGAGATCCAACGCTTATGCAGAAGAGTATGGTAATATAACGTGTAATATGGCTTATGACTTCTTCTCCATCGGACTCAACATCAATTCCGGACGGACATACTTGTCGAAGTCCTCTTCACTAAGAGCATTCAGCTCCATGGCGCTGGCTTTCAATGTTATGCCCTTCTTATGTGCATTCTTTGCGACTTTTGATGCGGCGTCGTAGCCGATGACGGGGTTGAGGCAGGTGACGAGCATGAGACTGTAGTCTGTTAGCTGGTGTCTTTTCACGAGTAGGGATCGGACGTACCTTTCATGTAAGAGAGTATTTATCCTCTTCTCATCTGCTTCGATACCCACAACGAGGTTCTTCTCGAAGCTCCTCATGCCGTCACTTAGGATGCGTATGCTATGCAACAGATTGCGGATTAAGACAGGCTTGAAGACATTGAGTTCGAATTGGCCGTTCATGCCTGCTACTGTCACTGCGGTATGGTTGCCGATTACCTGAGCACAGACCATGGTCAAAGCTTCAGCTTGCGTGGGGTTGACTTTCCCGGGCATGATGGAAGAACCCGGCTCGTTCTCTGGAAGCTTCAGTTCTCCCAATCCACATCGAGGTCCTGAGCCAAGGTATCGAATGTCTTGCGCAATCTTAAAAAGAGAAGTTGCCACCGTGTTCAGGGCTCCTGAAGCTTCAACTATCGCGTCGTGTGTAGCTAATGCTTCGAATTTGTTAGGAGCAGTCTTGAAGTCGGCCTTTGTCATCCTGCTGATTTCCTCCGCTATAGCTTCCGCGAAACCCGCGAATGTGTTGATTCCAGTGCCCACTGCTGTTCCTCCTTGAGCGAGGAGCTTCAGATGTGGTAGTGTGTCTTGCACACGCTCAAGGCCTCGATCTAATTGTGCAACGTAGCCCGAGAACTCTTGACCTAAAGTCAGAGGCGTAGCGTCCTGCAGATGTGTGCGCCCAATCTTGATGATGTGTTCGAAAGCTTCGCTTTTTGCCTTTAGTGCGTCCCGAAGGCTTTTCATGGCTGGGATCAACGATTCCTCGATCTCGAGTACTGCAGCTATATGCATGACGGTTGGGAAGCTATCATTGGACGAAGCGGACATGTTAACGTGATCATTGGGATGTACGGGCTTCTTGGATCCCATTGTACCCCCGAGTATTTCAATTGCTCGATTCGAAATCACCTCGTTTGCGTTCATATTTGATTGCGTTCCTGACCCCGTCTGCCAAACCACCAGAGGGAAATGGTCAACAAGTTT
Source organism: Cladonia squamosa (assembly GCA_947623385.2). Classification (NCBI taxonomy): domain Eukaryota; kingdom Fungi; phylum Ascomycota; class Lecanoromycetes; order Lecanorales; family Cladoniaceae; genus Cladonia; species Cladonia squamosa. The sequence continues at coordinate 191,622 of OX392392.1, read as the reverse complement.
AAGGGAAGCAACTTCTGCAGCCGCTTGCTGGATGGCCTTGCCGATTTTTGGATCTTGGAAGCTCTCAGCTAAAGTCTTTTCTTCTAGCAGCGCTGGCATTACCGAGTCCAAATTGCATGTTTACAGTAGCTGCAGCGCCCTTGAGAATACCAAACGCTCTCACAACAGGTGGGGGCATTCGGTCTTGCGGTTGATTGATCTTGAAGTTCTCTAACGACCGCTCTGTTTGTGCACCCCAATACTTGTCCGAGGGTACTTGCACTTCGCCGAAGGCATCTGTTTCTATTCGGGTAGACTGTAAACGCCTTCTGTCAGCCAATGATCCTGGAGTCTCAAGATAGGGAAGAAGAGAAAGCATCGAACAGAGGTTCACTGACCATGTTTGCACGCTGTAGATACAAGGCAGGAATTCGAGATATAGCTATGGGAGAAATTGGATTCTTTGTAGGAGCTCGAGGTAACCGACAGACTTGAGACGAGAAAAAGGCCAAGCGAGGTACCATGGCGCTCGCTGTAGTCTAATTGGAAGGGTCGAGGCGAATGCTTCACGCCTCAAACACCAAAGTGTGAATGGTTCCGTGTGGTGGAGCTCTGTTGACTGACCAGCCAGCCAGGCGCATTTCATCATCGGCCAAGGGAAAATTCATCGGTGACGCGGGTTTCTCCGGCTCCCGATTCTCTCCGTACTTTTTTCCAGCAAGATGGATCAACACAATGCTACAAAGTTCCTGTTCTTGTGTGTAACGCAGGTGCCTACATAGAATAGTTATTATATGCAATCACGAGCAATCACTAGAGTCGTTCCCCTGTATTCCCCATTTCCACCTTTTCGCTTTATCTGTCCAAACTAAGCTTAATTGACCCGTAAACTACTGTCATTGAGCTTCACTGTGCACGTTGAAGAAACATCTGGCGATGGCTTTGGCAACATTCAAGCCTCATTATCTTCATCTTCATCTTCATCTTCATCTTCTTCACCTTCTTCACCGTTGTGATCAGCCGGCTCGCCCCAGACTTCGCACCGCAGTTCAATAGCTCCCAGATCTGGGCCAGACAGGATGATGTCGTCGTCTCCAGGCGACCCTCCACGCCTGGGAGAATTTGTCTCTCGCATACGCGTCTTTTAAAGCAAGCTTGTTAGCATTCACAGAACCGGAAGGGGGCGTGGAGCCCACCTTAGATCCAATTATCCTTCGGAACCAAAGGCCACCGGCGAAGATTACCATTAGTTCATCTTCTTCAGCCTCGTAGATATCCCAACCAGATTCGCTTCTTCCAGCATACCATGCAACATTCGGGTCGATTTCAGCAAGCCCCATGGCACCAACCCCAAATCCAAAATGGACAGCGTTTTCGGAGCTTCGCCAGGCAGTCAGAGCACACTTTCGGGTGGCATGCGTCTGCGTAACGATCAACAAACCATATTCCTTGATATCTTCGGCTAGCGGCCCTCTCAAAAGGTTAGTTGCATTCTCTCGCATCCAAGCCTTGAATGGGGCCTTGTAATAGAAGGCATCGCAGACGATGGGTGAAGAGCTTAGTAGTACAGCACCAAAGTCGGAAGACGTGCTGTATTCCACTTGTAACTTTGCATCAACCGGCAGGCCGGTCAACGCACCACTACGGGCCTTGTCACTCATTGCACGTCAAACAGATCAAGCCAGGAGTTCTAGTGCAGAAGTAAGTACCGACCTAATACCTCCGGTGAATCCAGAGGACACCTCTTTGACTTGCGAAGACCGCTTCGGAGTCCATTCCTTGATCTTTGAAGGCTTTGCACGGGACAATGGATTTGAAGGAGGTGTCAAACCATGCCGTGATAGACTCTCTGGGTCCTCTAGGTTGGCTATAGGATTCCAGAACCCCAATTCGTCGAGGTAGCCAACCGAGCCGGGTCTCATAATTCCATTGGATACTGGATGAAATAGCGCATACCCGTATGGATGATGCTTCATATGATTACTATAGTCGCTGTTGAGGTTTCCCATGCCGGATGAATTGCAATGGACAAAATGTGGGGCTATGTGTCCAAAGTCTTACATCTTTTTGATTGGTTCGAGAGTGGCTTGCTGCAGCTACGCTAGCGTTGCGCCAATAGATAAATAACGCCTTTCTCTTCTGACGCTCTCCACACAATGAACTTGCTGCAATGACTTCGAGCTCTCAGAATGCACCAGAAGCCCGTAAACCGTCACGACCGTTTGGGACCCATCCCTGGTTCCATGACGCGCAAACCCAGGCCGATGCTTTATTCGTCAAGTGGTGTCTTTCCTGGCGTCACGGAACCGAGCTGGAGGATGCCATCGCAGTGCTTGAGAAGGCCTTAAAGCATGCCGAAACGCTTTCCGATATCGAATCAGCTGTGCCAGCAGAACTCTTACGGCGACAGGCAAAATACTATCAAGAAAATTTCTTCCGACAAGGTAAAAGACTTGATGCCGAAGAGGCCGCACGGTGTCTCCTCAAAGTCCTACAATACGAACCTTCAGATGTTCTAGCCATGTCAAACTTGTCTTGGACATATCTATCACAAGCAGATGTTACGGGCTCTCGTATGATGCTGGAGGATGCCATCAATCTAATTGAGAACGCAATTGTGCAGACTCAAGCTGATCACGAAGCATTTCCTTCTTTCTTGAAAGTCGCTGCCATGTGTCTTATTGAAAGAGCTCAATTCGATGGATGCCACGAGGACCTGGAAATAGCGGCTCAACTACTTCACGTAGGTTTGGCACTACCAAATCTGGTCTTTGATGACCCTGCGATACTCCGTCTACTCCTTGCCGAGATCCATCTGCTTCAATTCGAAAGCTTGGAAAACCCTGAGGACATTGACCGCATGGCAAGCATTTTTGAGGAAGTACCTTCTATATATCCTGTGCAGGCGCAACATGAACCCCACCTTAACGGACTTCGTGGAAGGATGTATAAGGTCAAATGGGAGTTCTTCAGGAATAAGGATGATCTGACAGCGTCTTTCTCGGCATACATGACCATGTACCAAGCGATCGAAAATAATACCGGATCTCCTTCGTGGACCAAAATTGATGCTGAATTGGGATGTGCGGACGTGCTCACGATATGTTCGCACCATTATAATAACGATTATTTCTTGTCAAAAAGCTACTTACTTGCGAATAAGGCTTGTACAGAAGCAAGAAAAAGAGCTTCAGAATGGCATTTGGGCAGTATCTCAAAGGTGGAGGCGCAAGCTCAGTTCGTCATAGGAGAGACACTGCGAGGACGATACATTAGGTATCGCGCAACTCAGCTCTTGGAAAATGCAATATCTGCGTTTCGTCAATCAGTGCGTATGACTGATGTAAAAGATGCGAATTTCGTAGAAAGAGCTTTCAAGCTGTCCGCTGTCCTCCGGATGCGGTCCAGAACTGATCAGCTCAATCGTTATCAACGTCAGGCTCATCTCTCTGAAGCTAGATACTGGGCCGGCAGATTAATCTCGTCGCGTATGCCCTTACGCCGATGGCAACATGTAGGCTGCGTGCTCGAACTAGGACATCTACTATGGCAAAGTGGCGCGCTAGTTGACAGGGTAATTCCACTATACCAACGTGCTGTTGAACTTGATACGATGCATTTCACTTTCCGAGCAGAGTCGTGGCGGTCTCTGGCCGAGGCTCTGATATCACGAGGGAACAATACGAAATGCATCGAGGACCTTGATACTGCTAGGGCCTACTTGGATAAAATCGACATGTTGGAACGAGAACGGGATAATCGATCCAGTGGCCGCCTCCCAGTCGCTGCTAGTCTGCAGACAGCATACTATGAATTAACGGTCAGTGATCTGATACCATAGAACGCATGGTGCCTTGTCCTTCTCAATGTCTTCAGTCTGGTTGGCGCCGGTAGTCAATTCTTCCCAGATCTTCCTCGCTCCCTTTGTACGAATGCTTACCTCAGCCTCTTCCACATTTCGCAGGGCGCCCCCTCATGTTCTCAGCTACTAGGGCAGTTCTAATTTTATGGTACTGAAATGATTGAAATTGCTGACATTATGTAGGGCGATTTCGCATACCGTGTGCAGGCAGCCTATATCAACTATACTATCATTTCCAAATCTCGATATCCATTGATGGACAAGTTGAAGGCTGCCATGGACTTCATGACCTTCTCTATCTGGTTCGTTGTTAACAGGAAACCTGATATTGAAAAAATGTTAGTATCCCACTTTCTCATCGGTGCAGATCTCTGCAGCTTGCAAGGTAGGAAGTGGCCTACTTTGTACGTCTGAAAGCACCTTCATTGACACACTTCCCGATGTCGCCAGCCCTTTCAAGTATTTATGTCTCTGTTCAATGTCCGATGTATCTCATGACACCAATCCCCGTCCTAGCTTGGACTCCCAGCAAAGACTACTTGCAGCATTCTGCTGAAGATTACTTATTTGCAGACAGGCTTCGAACAATGAGTATGGAGTTTTTCGACAGCATCAGCTATGGCAAAGCCGCCGAAGAGTGCGTGGATCTCATGACGCGGCTTATCTCGGAGTGTCATGACCAAGCACAGCAACTCTTCATTATCCGAGAAGCCAGGACACTGCCAAGAATATGGGTTTTTTCTGCAATAGCGGCGGGAAAAGATGCTGTGACCATAGTCAACGCATTGGAAAAGGGACGGAGCATATTCTGGGATCGGCTGATCAATCGGAAAGGCCAGGTAGTGGAATTGGCAGAGAAACATGAAGAGCTTGCAAGTCAGTACCGAGATCTCCGTAAAAGATTGGATCAGACCGCGCAGCCCGATTATGTCTACACGGACCAGCCTCAGGACAAATTCCTACTGGTATCCCAGATGAATGATCTGGTTGCCAAAATTCGTCAGCAAGACGGATTTACAGATTTCTTACTTCCTCCGATTGGAGCCTCCAAACTTCAATCGTATGGTGCTTATGGGCCAGTTGTCATGCTCGTTGCGCAGGTGCCAATTGGCTATGCTTTGGTGACGTCAAAAGATGCCATCTTTACCATGCCGTTGAGGGAATATACTCCGGAGGCTTGCAAGCGACATTTTAAACTCCTCCGACAAGCATTGAAGCCTGTTTATTCTCGTCAGGACCAGGCACGGGCAGCAGATTTATTGTACCAAGTGCTCACCTGGCTCTGGGAATCGGCTGCGGAACCAGTTTTAAATAGATTAGGTTTTGTTGGCTCTTGGGATCCTTCTGAGGGACCACCTCATTTGTGGTGGATCACCTGTGATTGGGTCAACCGTTTGCCAATCCATGCTGCTGGTGATCATCTCAGACGTCTGCGCACTAATGAGCCTTGTACTGTTATGGATCGGGTGATAAGCTCCTATAGTCCAACTCTGAAAGCCCTCATGTACTCGAGGACACGCATGCAAGAACTCGTAAAGCAAAGCAGCACCACAACCGAACCACCAACTGCCCTCCTGGCCGCCATGGAAGAAACCATGGACCGACCAAGACTAGAAGATGCCGTTCGCGAGGTCCAATGCGTTCAACCCATCCTCGAGCCCCAATTCCACATCCGCTCATTCACAGATCCACCACCCACGAGAAAAGACATAGTAACTAACCTCCGCAAATGCACCATCGCCCACCTAGCCTGCCATGGCGAAGCCGACCCCTCCGACCCTCTCCGCAGCAAAATCCTCCTCCAAGACTGGGGCCCCAAGCCCCTGCGCGTAGCCTTCATAATGCGAATGGACATGGAGAACTGCCAGCTCGCATACCTCTCTGCTTGCGAGACGGCGGTCAATAAAGATGAAAAGCTCGCCGAGGAGGGTTTGCATATTTCGGGCGCGTTTCAGATGGCTGGGGTGCCGAATACGGTGGCGACGTGGTGGGAGATTAACGATCAGGAGGCTGTGGCTGTTGCGGAGGGGTTTTATGGGCGGTTGAGGGATGGAGGGGGGAGGATTGATGTGGGGAGGGCGGCGGCGGCGTTGAGGGGGGCATTGGTGGAGATGAGGGATGCGGGGGTTAGTCCTTTGGTTTGGGGTAGTTATGTTCATTTTGGGGCGTGAATTGCTTTTCTGGCTCCTGGACCTTTGCATATGTATATTCCCTCTCAGAGGAACGTGAATGAGTGAGTATTTCAAATTACGTGTTGCTCAAGATGAATTGGAATTAGCATATTATGTGTAATTTGTGTAATCCAGCAACTGCCTGGACTTTTCTTTATCTCACTGAATCTGCTTTATCTGTCTGATCTGTGCTCATTATGGATTAACATTGAATCGCCAATCCCAACCCCGCTCATGCTGATGAGATATGAAGACTTTGCTTGACAGTCTAATTTGCATGGAGCCTTCCAGGACTGGAAAATCCTCATTAACGTTTGAGAGTGTCATCGCTGTTCCTAGAAACCTATATCTTACAGCCTTAGATTTTTCGCCATACGATCCCAAGTACTGATCAATTCTTCCGAGTATCCCTTCCCGCGTAACCATTCCATCAAATCATCACTACTTATGATTTTCTTGTAACTTGCCAGGACAAATTCTTCGCTACAACCTCCCGTAGGGTTTGCCTTCGACTTAGCAAACATGGCTTGTTGGAGCCAGGATTCTTTTTCAATTCCCCACGTCTTTGCCCCGCGATTCAGTAATAGTTGCACGAGCGATTCGTTTCCGTTTCTTGCTGCAGCAAGAAGCGGGAAGTCTAGTAGCAGTCCACCACTATTGACCCGTTCTGAAAGATCTTGCATGGTCATTTTTTCCCTCCACTCTAGAGTCTCCAGATCGCATCCGGTAATTGAGAGAATATCAATATCAGCACCAGCATTGATTAAAATATCAACGGTGCTTCCTGGCTTCAGAGTATACGCCACATCCACTAATGCTGCCCCCAAGATCTTCTTAAATGAGAACTCTTCAGACAACACACGTTTGGATGAGACATGAGATGCCAAACCCATCAATTGCCTTTCCATTAAATGCAGATCTGCTCCATTTTCTATCAATAGACTGATCATACGACCATTGCGATCTGTCATTGCGCAACTTAGCGGCGTGAGGTCGCCCATATTCACATCAGCGCCCCTATCAAGGAGCAAATTGACGATAGCTTCCTGCTTTTCAGATACGGCATCGAACAGGACCGTAGTACCAACGTCGTGTAAGTCGGTCTCCAAAGGTTCCAGGAGCTGCTGGCTCTCCAGATGGAGAGCATTGATGTCCGCTCCGCCATCTAATATCACGTTCACAGAGGCGACATCTTGAATGAGGACTGCTAACCTCAGAGCTGTATACTCCGATCGACGATCTGTGTCATGGCGCATGATGTTGACGTTGGCACCATGCTCTAAAAGGGCCTGTAAAATGGCCGCATGGCCGTTCTTGGCCGCATGTTGTAACGCCGTCGACGAGCGGGGGGATTGTCGCGTATTGACGTCTGCATTACTGCGTAATAGAAATTTGGTCACGGCCAAACTACCCTTTGCTGCTGCTAAATGCAACGGGGTATAACCCAGCCAGCTGCAAGTGTTGATGTTGGCACCACGGTCAAGTAGGAGCTGTGCCAAAGTCTGATTCTCTCTTGCTGAACATATGAGCAATGTGGACTGGATCATCTCTTTTGTGCCAGTAGCTTCGGATAGTAATGTCGTCAGCGTGTGCTGCAGACCAAAATAAGCAGCCATATTGTGTCCAGAAATTCTGGCCTCGTACTTGATGGGATAGTCCCAATGCTTGTGTGTAGGCATTTGTGTCAGTGATTTGAACCCTCCAATCATCAATCGTGAGCTTAAGTACGTGGCGTTCGGCCTAAGAAAGCGTAGTACTTGTTGCACGAGCTTTTGATCATCCCGTTGAGCATGGATCCCCCAATTGGACCCTGCGTAGTCTAAAAGCGGGTAACGGTTCCCTAGGTCTTCAATCTCCTCGTCTGACGTGAATTCGTCAATGTTTTGACAAGCCTTGAACGACATATAAGTCAGGCAAGTCGATGCGATGCGGATATGGTTGTATGGCATGATTTCCAGCAGTCTGTGCTCAAAGTATTTCTGGGCGGTATAGTGTACCAATCGTACCTCTTTGCTCGTATGATCGACAGTAACTAAACCGAGACAAGTAGATATCAACAGCTCTTCATCCATCAAGGTTTCTTCGTCAAGATCAGTCTGTTCAGGCTCGACTGAAAGAGCGTGCTGTAGTTGTTTCATAGTCAACGGCCGAGTTGCATGAGTTATCCAGCCAAGGACTTGATGCGCTATTATTGTGTCCTCTTTGTCTTGGCTACTAATCCTTGCCAAAGCATCGTTGTAGGTCTCATCGAGCTCGGGAGGTAAGTTCTCGAGTGCGAGCCGGAGAGCTTTACGATGCGGCTGCTTCGTGAGCGAATCCATGTGGAGCTTTGCCATTAGGAACCTATAGCGACTCGTCAAGCACTGCTGAACACATGTACCGAACTTGTTGATGTGATAGGAAGAAAGATGAAAATTGCAAAGGTCTTCGCTTACATGCCATGACAGTTGTCCGCAATCTTCCTGCTAATCATACTCTCTAACATTGGGTCCGCTACCACGTGACGCATCAACCTAGGGGTTGTGGCAACCCTGGACCTGACATATTGTGCAACGTCTTCACTATCCGCGCGTATTTCTAGCTTCAAAGCTTCGCTGAATTCACTCTCAATTGCTGGAACCCATCGCGAGGTCACAACGAGATGAACGCCTGCGCTTAACTCCTTCAACGCTGCGACGAACTTTTTCCTGGCGCCATCTTCTTCTTTACACTCGTCGAGAGCGTCTACTAACAAGAAGGCTTGAGAGAACATTCGTACGACCCTGTTCAACAGGCGCAGGTACTCCGCGAGCGAAGGTCGAGTCTTATCTTTGGTGTGTTGCTTGTACATGTCTCTGACCTCCTCCGGCAACGATGGACGACGTTGGGCGAGTTGTCTTAATAGACTTGCTATTAGATTCTCTGGTGTCTGGTCCGGGTCTTTGTAGCTACAATACACAAATGCAATCCCCACGTTGGCATCTGTATACGTGCGTTTGAGATGATCGACCATGTACGACCTGCGAAATAACATTAGATGATGTCAAAGCTCAAGAAAGAGAGGAAACCGTGAACATACATGAGCACTGTCTTACCAGCACCCGCTATAGAAGAATTAGTAGTGTGGCATTTGGGACTATAGCAAGCTTCATACGCATCCCAGGGCACCAAAGGGCTCTTTGCACTGGAGACAAAAACGTCTGGAACTTTGCCGTTTTGAGCAGCCAGTCGCCCGTCCCTGTGGTCCGCCTGCCGAAGATATCATTTTGGCGCCCACCGAAAGTCTGTACTGATAGCCAGTCAAGTATTTCAAGATCACTTTTTACTTTTGGGATATTAGAGGACTCTTATAGTCAGCCAGGTGGGATGCTTACAGTGTTCACGGGTTTGCAACTTAGCCACACCTTCAGTCGTTGTAGTTATCTCGTCGCTTACTTTGTTGATGTCTCTTCTCATTGTCATTGATAGCTTGCTACCACCTGTAAGCGAACAAGTCCACCAAAAGCGGGTCTATGACTCAAGGGTTGACATAAGAACTAAGAGATAGAGGAATAGATGCCTCGGAATACTCACAAATGATCATCTTGCATTGCCAGATCTATCAATGATTTCACGCGCTCAATTTTCGCAAGAAGGGCGAGGCATTCCTTTTGATCCGAAGGCCACAGCAAAGGCCCACTCAGCTTCTTCTTTCTTGATTTTAGTTTCCCTCCAAGCTGCTCCATCAATACTTTAAGCTCCGTAAGCGGTCCTCCCGGCACCCCAAGTGATCGAACGGAGGAGAACCAAGGATCAGTCGACGAACCGGTCTCTACACGTTGTTTCAGAGTCATAAGCAGTGGCATGAGGTTTGCTGCCTCCGAAGCTAGGCTCGACCTCTCTCTCGGGGCATCCTTGACCTCGTCAACGTATTTGATTACTTTCGAGGTTGTCGCTATGAGTTGAACAATGCTAGTAACCAATCCAATTACAGACACAGGATCCATCCTAGTCGACCTCCCAAAGACGTAAGTAGAATGCCAAAGGGCAGATGTAAGATTATCTGCTATATAGATTGATTGGTGCGAAGATGTGGCATGCTGTAAGATGCTAGAAGCCGAGATAAAGATCCCAGGCAGAAGCGACTAGTCTGGGTGGGCTGGGGGACACTTTATTGGCTCGAATTTTGAGCCTCAAAAAGGGGCTTACCCTGAGCTGTGTTATGGTTGATATCACTATTGATCTCATATCCGTGATTGAATGGCAGTCACTATGATGCTACAATGGCTATGAAGATCATGGAAAAGCAGTTGTCACGATAATAACGTCGCAATGGTCAAAAGTAGATTCGATATAAGCCCTCTGCTTTATGACAGACAAACTTCAACACAATTAGAGCTATAAGATCAACGGCGGCGGGACAGACCTACGGTTGATTGAGATAAATTGACTGCCTCTGGCCCTTGTTCTCATCAAGTCTCATAAGCGTCCGATGGTCGCGCCTATGTCAGCAAAATGAAATATCCAAACAATTGAAAGCATTCGAATACAAGCCCTCGTCTGAAGCAACACATTCGAGTCTTTCCTGGAAGTAGGACACGAGAAACTTGTACTACAAATTCCCAGGCGCGAAGAACGACTTCTGGTCGCTAGTTTCGCGGTCTCGAGAATCCCTTTTTTGGCAGAGATCCTGCCAGGCATCAAGCCTGCTAAATTGTTCATGTACACACATAGCGCGGTGCCTCGAATATGCCCTGCATTGGTCGCAAGGCTACAGTGGTAGGTATTGGGGACGTAGGATTCAGCATGCTGTCGAGGGTTAACCGTATAGTACTTGGAATGATCGAATAACACTGCGTTTGCTCCGGTTCCTTGGATAACACTTCAGGCGGTCACCGGCCTTTCTTTAGGCTGATCCTAGGCAACTAGGATCCATGTCTGATCGACAATAAGGCGGCGAAGCAGTACTGGTTGTGCATCTATTGCCTTCTGTTATGAGTATGCAACCCAACGAATTGTGCAGCGCTCTTCTCTTTGAGGCATCGCAAGCGTTGCTCCGAAGCTGAGTAGGCAGAACCCTTCAATGTCTATCAATAGCAAATTTTCATTCCATAATAATTGGCGGCCAAAACTTGAAGCAGACGGTGCCTGCTAATGAGCGAGCGAAGAGGCTGAAGATTACTAAATAGCCCCGTTGATATAATCCGATGCATTGGTATCGAATGAGATGGCTAGAAGGCAAGGAGGTGTCGCAGAAGCCTGAAGCTCTGGGTGGCTCAGCCTCCCCGAGCGACATGGAAGAGTCGGGTTGGGATGATGATGAAACCTTGAGGGCGGCGCATAATCCAACTTCGTCAGCCTAGAGCCGAGAGGGATGTTTTGCGTGAGGATCCGGGTAGCCATCATATGATGCGCGGGAGCCAGGCTTGTTGTCGCAGAATGCGTTGAGTCATCGCCCGCAAAAATTCTCGGCGAGACTAAACAGAAGAACCAATCATTGACAACACCCCCGGAAGTGTAAGCGTCCTTCCACTCGTATCTCTGGTGGGGAAGTTCGCAGTAGGATTCTGACTGCGTCCATGCGGTGATTGAGCTGAGAGCAACAGAGCCTTGCTGCTTCGGTGCGTTACACGTACTGGTGGGGAAGCAGAAGGTTGATAAAAGTCCCAGAGGAGCTGGATAAATTGATGGGTATTATACACTAGCTTAATTTAGGATACATTGCTCATCATTATTCTTGGCACTATGAGTGGCGACGTTGGTCATAAATACGGCAAGCTAAAGCCGGGTAATCAACTGGACCCTGACTCGAATTATTGCCACTTCTTCAGATCCTCCCTCGACGGCATCACCACAAACAACGCTTGATGTCTTGTGATTGTAGAGAATTTAGATTCTAGATTTAGCCATAGCAGAGAAAAAAACCAGTGTAACAGAATTAGGATAGAGTGTTACGAGTAGGCGACAGTGAGGGAAAATTGCACAAGATTTGGCGCCGGGACTCCTACTGTTGGCCACTTGTCAGGTCACCTCTGACTCAAGTTTTCGGGGGGAGGGGGTGGGCGCCTCTCAGCCAAAATCGGAGCTGTCCCATCGGCCTTTCTCCCCCCAACACGACAACACAAAATGAACTGGCAATATCAACATTAGAAGCAGTGCAATATCGAAAGAGACAGCCTGCTTCACCTTCAAATGTTCATTACTTCCATCTCTCCACTCTCAATACCCTGTACTATTAATTTTTCTTTGGCGTTTGTCCTCTGAAGTGCCCACACCCGTGATCCAGCAATCTCCCCCCCGGCTCTGTGAGTAACAATGGAAACCCTCAAGCACCCAGGCCACAGGCTGCAAACGGCTCAGAGAAGAGTCATGGCTAACAGGCTGCTGGTAACCGCAACAGTCACTCGTGTGATTATTTTCCTAGATTGCCACCCCTTTTGCCTTCGATCGACGAATCACTTCCCCCTGCCTATTCCCGCCACCCTCTCTGGCCACCTACTTCACGGATTCCCCAACCTTCAAGAATTCACAACAAGCCACACAATTGAAAAGACTCTAATTCGACACTCATCTTCACTCTGATACTTGTTTATCTACAAGCAACCCAGGCAAATCACAGCTTGGGCGAAGTCGACGCTTTCACCTTGTGTCGCCTTCCGCTTCGTAGCAGTCAGAATGTATTTCATACCCAACAACAAGCTCCAGGCCACCGGTATTTCAAAGTCTTTCGCAACCGTCTCAGTAAAGGATCGAGGTGAAGGTGGTATCTGCTGAATTATTTCCGCACCATCACGATCTTGCCCTCGCGACAGCTCTATTCGCAGGGTTCCACAACATTACTGGACTTCACTGTCTCAGTGCTTCGACGGTTTCTCGCGATTGGATATTGTAAAACCGGTGGCTTGGAGAATTGGAAACCAGGAACAACCTCGTTTTCATCATCTTCCTCGTTTTCATCATCTACGCTATCACAAACATCTACCTGGTCTTAGAATTATCAGCTGTGTCCTAGAATCCGGTACCAACGGTCCATTGACTCAATCGGGGTTTCTTCGTCTATCTCGACTCTCATATCCTTGCTATCGGACCATTTGCAGCAGCGACTCGATTGCATTGGACCACCGACTGAGTTTAGAAAACAAAGACTCAAAAGGAATACTGCGGCTCTTCAATACACGGACCAGTTGACTCATTTGCCCCCGGATTTGACGCATTCGGTATTCTTATAATCACCCCTACAACTATTTCTCAGGACTTCAGCGGACATCTTGCTGCGTCTCTTTCCATGGCTATCGATCCAGACATTGATGCGTCTGCGCCATGGCCGCACCAAGTCTCCACCAAAAACTACCCCTATAGCCCTTCATCTGCATCAACCGCTTCCTCATCGTCTTCCTCGGTGTTCTCCATCGATGCGCCTTCATCACAGAGCTCGGTCTCGTCCATATCTGGAGGTTGGTCAAGCTCAGGGTGGATCAATGAGCAGGAAATTCAACAATTTTCCGGTTCACATAGTCTGCAAGGCTCGGCAACCTCATCGAACGAGGAGGTGGTCATCACAAAATACGCTCAATGCCAATCATCTCGAGTGCAGCCACCTACGGAGGTTGTTGCTCTTGAATGTCGGCAGCATCCAAGAAGAACTCAGCGACTCAACTCGTGTGATTCTCAAGATGGGAAGAACACAAACATGTGCCCGAGGGCACCACCACCTTTGGTGCGACAAAGTGAAAGAAAAGATAATTTCGTCGACAGTCTTGTTGGTAAGCTAATTGATTTGAGTACCTAGGCCTAAGACCCTGCTGACGAGGCCCCCGCTTCAAAGACACCACGACCCAAATGATTGAGACTATATGGCCTCTTTCAGTCCTGTCCTGCAGTCGGGACACGGTTCTTGGCGCGAAACAGCAAAACCTGATAGGCTTACGCACATTCGTGCAAGAGGTATTGAGGCGGTCGAAGACGAGCTACTCTACATTACAGGTCGCACTCTATTACCTCATACTCATACAATCATGCATACCGAAGCATGACTTCACAATGGAACAGCCCGAAGATTCTCCGTCATGCCGAGCTATGCAGTGTGGTCGACGGATGTTCTTGGCTGCTCTTATACTGGCATCGAAATACCTTCAGGATAGGAACTTTTCGGCTCGCGCTTGGAGCAAGATATCTGGATTGAGGACCTGTGAGATCAATCAGAACGAGCTGGCCTTCCTCTCCGCGGTCAATTGGAAGCTACATATCCCGGAGTCCGTATTCCATCGCTGGACAGACATTGTATTAAGGTACTCACCGTCCGCTCAGGTAAACGGTTTACCACGGTCCTGCCCGGCATCCTCGCAAACCTGGAAATCGATTATACCCATCTTGACGCCTGAACTCGACACCTTCGACTTTGGCTCATCTGAGCTATCGGACGACTCTGGCTACAACTCGCCTGGATCAGATATGAGCCCTCCACCATTACCGTTACGCGAGGAACTTTCCCCGTGCTCCACATCCAACGAACCTACACCGACTAATCCTTATACCATTCCACGGGTACTTGAGCCTACTCCTAGGGAAAACAATGCTGACGAGCAGATCCTACCCCCACTACCTCGGTTGGGACCATTGCCAACACCACAGTTAACGCCACAGACCGGAGCCTTTTGCACCCCTGCAGTGAGTGCATCTGGACTTTGCCCAGGGAGATCATCGATGAGTTATGCAATGGCTCAGATACAGAATAGCTGCTTAGCACGGTCTACTTTGGACAATCCCCACCAGTGGAGGCCCAATGCACCAGCACCATTCCCAACGTCTGCTCGACGATCCTCATTAGCCAAGTCGACTTCCTTAATGTCGTCCCCAGAGTCGATGATATCCGATGTCTCCACTCGATCCTCCAGATCATCATCAATTTCATCAATAGCATCTTCGAGTTGTGCGCTACCCCAGCCAAGATTGGCTGTTCAAGCGACCCGGCGATGCGCAAACATGCAATTGTGTGGCCTAAGAGAGGAAACCGAGAGAGCTGTCGTTGCAGAAGATGATATGTCTTGGGAGGTCTTTTCGGCTTCCCCTGAGACTTACTACAACAGTCAACCAAAAGCATTCGACGATCGTTGTCAATCTACTACACCTACGAATCACAGTGCATCTACCCGCGAAGCAGCGGCTGCTTTACGGGATCTAGCCCTGAATCGTAAACATGTTCAACCACACGAATTACCAAGGCCGCGACCCCAGAAATGCCGCAAGCGCTCCCGCCCTAATTCCATTGATCTGTCCGTCCAATCCTGTGTCCGCGACCTCGTCGCGCCGCGCTACCTTGGTGAACTCACAAACATGGGTGAAAGGAATGAGGAAGATGGCACTGTCATCATTCCTGATGACAAGATTGCTGACTCATTCCTCCTCCCGAGATGCGAAAACGCCGCCAAACCAACACTCAATACCGCTGATGTGAATTTTCTGAACGGAAAACCAAAATTAGCCACGTCAAGAGATGGATTGCCGCGAAAGAGAACTTGTGCCGGGAGTGATCGGGGCGGCAGAGAGGAGGCGAGAATGATGGAACGGTTGATAAGAGAAAGAGACCTGGATAGTAGCAGCCAGGGGCCGGGAATGTGGGAAGGGATTATCTAATCAGCTAATCTATGTTAACTTCTCACCTCTATGATCTCGGCTTCTCAACGAGTTGACACGGTGGTGGATGAATCTTCTGTGAATACGTCGGTCAAGGGGCTCATATTGTATTAACATAACACAGTTTTCTTTTTCTTTTTGTTGGGAGGGAGGGGCGTGCGAGGGGTTGCACATTTATCTGGGTTGGATATGAGCTGGGGGATGAGATTAGCTAGCTGGATGGGGGAGGGGGTGATATAGCTTTTATTTAATTGGGACAATCATTACATTATACCTTGTGTGCGGGATTGAGTGATTTTTTGGGTATACGATGCTGCCAGTGTGGACTAAGCTTGTGAGTAAGTTGAGGAGATATGTGGGCATTTGTGGGGTATGAGATCTGAATGGGACATTTATTGAGGTTATTATTGACTCGTGCTTCAACGTCGTATCATTTCTAATATACCTGCCCTGCAAATATACAACGAACACGCTCTCTATACCTGACAAATCCCTATGTTTCCTTTTCCTTCCCCTTCTCCTCCGCATTCTCCACCAAATCCACCATAAACGCTCCGCCCAATCTACCACCAGGCCAGGCCTGTCAGCATAATTTCCTCATTCCCCAAATATGTCATGCTAGGTTTTTTTTGAAGATGGACTCACAATATAGCCGGTTCATTAACACTATGATGTTCATAACTCAACGTCCCCACGCCGCCAGCTACTCGACAACAACAAACCCTATTAGCACATAACATCCCCACCCCAAAAACAAAGTACGTATAGAGCACGTAGGAACTCGGACGCACATACCTTCCAAAATCAACCCCACCCCCTCCGTCAACTCCCTCCCAATCCACCTCATAGCAAACGCCCTCAATATATGCCCATGCGCCACTAACAACACATCCCCACACCCCCCTTTCTCCCTCAACACCCCCTCATGCCACCTCCCCCTGATATCCCTAATCACCCTATCCACCCTCTCGGTAACTTGCTGCGGGCTCTCACCCCCGGGGCAGCCGTCGCGCCAAATATCCCATTTCCCCTCCTCTCCGTTCTCTTTTCGTCGGGTGGCGATTTCGGCGGATGTGATGCCTTCGTACTGGCCGTAGTCCCATTCGCGGATGTCGGGGGTTATTTGGACGCGGGCGGTTGTGCGGATGGAGGGGGGGGGTTGAGGGGGGGGGTTTTGAGGGGTTTGTTGCCAGGGGAATTTGGAGGCGCAGCCGAGGTCGAGGAGTTCGAGGGTGCGGCGGGCGCGGTGGCGGGGGGAGACGTAGCTGTGGTGGGGGGGAGGGGAGTGTTAGTGGTGTAGGTGGGTGGTGATGGGTTGAGGAGAGATTTGGGGGGAGAGGGATACATGTGGGCGAGTTTGGAGGGGACGATGAGGCGGTCGTCGCCTACGAGGGCTTTTCCTGTTGCGCGGATACGCTTTTCGCCGTTGGCTGTTAGGGGGATGTCAGTTGTGCCGGTGTGTTTGCCGTTGAGGGACCATTCTGTTTCGCCGTGACGGATTATGAAGGCTCGGGGGGTGGTCATTGTTGGGAGAAGGAGAGTGGGGCGTGAATGGTGGGGGTTAGGAGGGATTGTGAATAGGTAGTGAAGAGGGAGGGCGCAGATGTTGGAGGAATGAAGGTCGGAGGGGAGGAATGCCTAGCAGGAAAATGTTATGGAGGAGGGTCAATTGGGTTTCTGGTGCATGCAGGCTCAGTCATAATTGAGTAAGTGGTTTTTGTTCATTTGAGCTATCCGTAAGTCCCGCACGACGTGCATGGAACAGCAAGAGCCGAGATAGTGCCGCTGTAGCTGTTCAATCTAGACCTGCGAGGTGCAGAAGGCTTCAGTTAGATTGACAGTATCATAGTGATAATATGTACCTGTCGTAAGGTAGCCAGCTCTGATCATTCACCTGCGGATGGAAAAGTGAAGACAAGTTTTGGTCTGTTTGGCTGCAAATTGTGTGGTGATCGGGGAAAGTTAAACTAGGCTCAATCGGATCGGAGAACGACTTCTCCTACTCAAAGGCTCTCTTTTTCCCTGAATATCACCAGTGTTGTTCCAACATGGCCAATTCAATCGCATCAAAGCCCCTGAAGGCTCGTCCCCTCATCATGGCTTCTCTCGCTGCCGGTTTCGCCGTTACTGGAGCTTTGTATGGTGCAGGATTAAAGCAGCAGCAGGAAACTAAGAAGGTCAGGGACTTCCGCCTTTTCCCCTTCGTTGAAAGTGCAACAACGTTGCTCCCAACACGTTTCCTAAGCTGAAAGACTTTGCTGATCTTTTGTATTTGTATAGGAAGCTCAAGCTCGTCGGGAAACCACACCAGCGGAGAAAATCGCCATATTGGAACAAACAAGATCCGGCTTAATAGCCAAAAAGAAAGTCCTCGATACGAAGATAGCGGAAATCGAGGCAAGGGCAACCAAACCGGACGGTTAGAAACGCGGACAAGGTGTTCACCAAAGACCATCCTGAGCTCTTCAAGGTCACTACACTTTTGAAAACGGCAAATGAGCATGTACCAGCAAGAAGCCTAGCGAATATGGAGGGCTCTACCAAGAGCGCAACAAGCTAATGGTGCATTCTTGAATAACGACCCAACTTTCCATGAGCGTCTCAATCGATATCGTCCAGCAAAACTGGCTTGGGTATGCTCTCGGCCACGCATCACCACTGTCGCGCCAGTTCTCAAGCTTGACTGGAATCCATGAACCAGCCAGGGACACGACCTGATTATCGCCCAGTCTGCTATTATTGGGTGAAGCCACCATGACCGTCTTGCCATACCTCTGGGGTACCTCTGCCAATAGCTCTCCTGCACCCTAGGCGAAGGGTGTGCGAAGAGGAATGTTGTCACTCCATAAAATACTATTGTGCTGCCCTTGTTGCTCTTTCTGGCCTTTTGATCACAGTACCCCGACTTTCATGAGGTCTCCTCGTATGTGTTATGTGGAAAAGATTGTCTAACGGACATCCTGGAAAGTTCAGTAAATGCTTAGGAGATTCACAATGCTTGGTTTTGAGGAGTTCGTCAAATGCGAGATCACCTTTGTGATGCGGCCGCACTGCAGATGTGCGCCGTAGTACCGTGCGGGTCACAAGTATGTGGAGCAGGACCTGAGTCGACCTCTCATAGCGAATAGAGCAAGAATACTCAAGTGTCTGTCCTTCTGTCGAGCTCTAACGGCCGTGGTGTGCGAGATTGATGCCGTCTCGTGTCCAAATTGTCGGTCCGTATGTGGGCTCGGTAGTGCCGAAAGTGTGTTGACGTCCAGTGTTGACGTCCCTCGGGGTGAGACCCCAATTCGGGCAATATCCTGTACCGGAACGTTGCCACTGGGTAAACATACCTTATCGATAGCGTATCAACCATAGCGTTGTATACTCAAAAGTGCTGCTCGCTGGCCTGTGTTCGAGACCCAGCGAGAGCAAAAGTTTTGGGCAGTTTTTGCTCAATTCCCTGTGATGGCTTGAGCGGGCCACGAATCGTTTTTCTACGACTATATTTGAACAGTATATCATACTCGTCTATTTTGACGGCCGCCGAGGCCCTTACTTAGGTCTCGTTCATAATGCGGTGTTTCGCTCCACTCCTTTGGCAAGGCTCTCAACCCCTTTCCGGCAACTGCCTGACAATGAGAAGCCGTTCCATTCTTTACACGCGGGAAATATTTAATCCTGATGATTTCTGTATTCTGGTATATTCTCTACATTACAATGGCAAAACCAAAAGATCATGGCACTGAGGAGATATGAGCTTTTGCAAAGATACCAAGCCTACCGAAATCGGCCGGAATTGCTTCAAATATGGGTCGAGCATAGAGAAGAAGCTTCTCGTCCAAGTCACTGAGTCTGGGCTACTTATAAGCAAAGATGGGTACTGCTGTTGATATGAAGGTGGTAGCGATTCTCCATAGGCGGGGCCACTCCCACCGTGTTACGATAAATTATTGGTATATATATTAATTCAAAGTTCTACTTTCAATTCTGGCTGGGTGGTGCAGTGGTTAACACATCTGTAGTAAACATTCACTAATGTTTCAATACAGGGTATCGTGACCCAGTACCGCTCCAGGCGGTAGCAAAAGAAGCCGGATGTGCTCATACCCCATCCCCAAGGACCGGGGGTGGTTTCCAGGATTCCAGGACCCCCAGGAGCCCAGGATCCAGGACCTCCAGGCAAGTTGTCCCCGTCCTTCCTGCTAAGTTTCCGTATACTTCTCCTACCTCCCTACCTACCTCCGTGGATGCTGCGGTGAGTTTAATCCTGCCCTTCTAACCCACAGCACCACTCCACCAGAATTTATTTTTTTCCTCCCGGCCTTCCTTGTTGCTTAATGTAGATGTTCTTCCTTGCGGTATCTCTACTATATACCTGTTGTTTATTCTTGCCCACGCCAACCAATCTCTTTCTATCTCCCCACCAACCTTTTAACTGCACCCATAATTCCTCCGACCGTACCATTCCAAAAATTCATCGCGACCGGAACGATGTTGTTTCCTTGCCTTCTCCCACCTTCGCTGGCTCAACTATTAATGATATTCTTCGCCCGGCCTGCCTTATCCTCGTCTGCATGATCATCCCTCAACACCTTCGGTCGGTCGCTCCCTACACCACAACGCAGATACAAAAACAGCAAACGCCTCCTCCCGACCGTGCCACTCCTCTCCACATCACACCCATCGCAAAACACCCTCCCACTCCCAATCCATTATCCGCCTACCATCCACTCACCTCCTACCCCATTCTCAACTCCCACGATAACACTATCCTACTCTCCATCACCCGAACGAAATGATTGATACCGCATATCATATACACCTCACAGCTCCTGGTATCTTACAATTGACGCGATGTGAGAGACCTGATTGCGCATGGCGAGGTGGGAATGGTGTGGTGTTGAAGAGTGTATGGGGGGTGTTCGCGGGTAGCTAGCAGTGCTGGGGGGAGGAGGGAGGGGTGGGTGAAGTGGGGGTGGCAGGTAGATGAGATGAGATAGGGATAGAGGGGGGGGGGGGAGTTGGAGATGGGGAGGGGGGAGGGGGGAGGGGGGAGGGGGGAGGTGGGTGTGTGGGTGGTGGGTGTGGGTGATGATGCGATGCGATGGCAGGATCAAGGGTTTAGTTAATGACTCCCATTGGGGGTTTGGATGGGACATTGTAAGTTGACAGGAGTGCTAGGAGAGCATGATGTGATGGGATAAGGGGAATTAGGCAAGTGCTACGAATTGCCGTCATGGTTTGAAAAGCGTGGCTAGCAAGCTACCTTGCTGGTCATAGTACAGTGAGGGCGAATTAACATGTACAATCTCCTCATAAACTAGATAGGTAATCATAGTCAATCTAATCGAGTATCTACCATATCATATCCATAACCCATTCCTGCTACCCACCCAACCCACCCTACCCAAAAGCATGTTCCTCATCTCCCAGCCGTCTCTCAGCATCATTCCCACCATAAACACCCCCATCTAATATCCATGCCTCGTTATCATCATCGTCATCTTGTACCCTCCTCCACGTATTCTTTCGTGGTTGGTCGTTCTCCTTGTCTTCTTCTCCCTCCTCACCCTTCGCGGTACCTTTTCCTTTCCAGACGGGGCGTATTAGTCCACCCATGAGGGGATTCTTGCTGAATGCTCCACCCCCACCACCAGCACCACCAGTACTCGGACCTTCCGCATCATTCCCATCATTCTCATCCGCAACAGCATCCACATCCTCCTCACCCCTCGGCCTCTCCACCGTCCCCATCCTCCTAACAGCCTTCCCACCCACTAAATCAACACTAACAACAACCTTCCTCTTCTCATACTCCGGCTTCGCATTCCATTCCTGCTCCCTCAGCACTTTCTGCTGTTTTTTCAATTGCGCCGCTCGCTCGATGGGGGAAGACCATATTGATTGCCCGGATGTGGGGGTTTCGAAATCGGCGGCTTCGTCGATGATGTGGGTGCGGCGGGCGTTTTCGGCTTGGTAGGCGAGGAGCTTGTCGCGGTGTTGGGTGGCTAGGGAGAGGTGGGGGTTGTATGTTGTTGTAGCTGTATTTGAGGATGAAGAAGAAGGAGGGAGGGCTGGATTTGGATTGGTAGTGAACGGGCGGGGTTGAGAAGCGAGGTCTGCGCGGCGGTGGGGGGCGTTGTTGAGGGACATTTTCTGTTGGCCGCGCTCTTGGCGGAGGGAGTCGATCATGGAGGTTATTTGGGAGGAGGTGAGGAGGGGATGGTTGCAGAAGGTGCAGGGGCCGATGCCTTCTTTTACGCAGATTATTTTGCCGCAGTTGAGGCAGTTGGGGGCTGCTGCTAGGAGGGGGTGGCGGGTTGCGAGGCAGGTGCAGCGGCGGGCTGTTGGGGAGGAGTTGTTGAGGGAGGGGTTGGTTTGGAGCTCGAGAGTGCGGATGGCGGAGTCCTGGTAGATGGATATTAGCACGAGTGTTGCAGGTAGGAGTGAGGTTAGATACCAGATCTTCTAAAGTTGTAGATGCACCGTGCATGGAAGCGCCACCAGGTACATTGATCGTGGTTTTCGGAGCTGGCGAGGAAGTACGGGAGGTGTTGCGTGAGCCTGTGTGTACGTTGGGCAGATCAGATATCAAAGGACCGGCTGCTGAGGGTGGCGGCCTGGATGGTTTGGTAGAAGATCCTCTGGGTAGCTGTCGTGTATCTGGCTGTTCTGAAAGGGCCAACGTTCTTGAGAGAGCAGGTTCAGGATGGGATCTTCTACTGCCAGCCATGTAGTCATCTTCATCTTTCTTCTTATATGCCCCAGCTGTGTTGCCATAGTCTTCTGGTCGTCGTGGCGGAGGGAGTCTGTTTAGAGGGGGCTTCTTCTGCCGGGGCTTTCGTGCAGACTTGGGTGGCTCTGAGGCAGAACTTGCTGGTGCAGGAGCTTCTCGACGTGAGTTGTACGAGCTAATAAATTCTAGAGCTTTTGCTGAGTCGCCTAATATATCTTTCAGATGTTCGGCGGCCGCTTCTTTTGGGAGAGTTGATGTGTAGTCTAGAACCTGCTTGATAGAGTCTTCGTCTAGGGGAAGAAGTTGGGATAATTGTGATACGGCCCAAGCAGCAGACGATGTCATATTCGCTAGACACACTTTTGTTTACCAATTGCTGAAGGAGGCAGTCATTCAGGAAATCGTCTCTAATTGCGAAATGCCAAGAACATATCAAAATTTGCCCCGGCCTCACCCTCCGCCTGGTTTCTATGACACGCCAGGCGCTTTTTCGTGGGATATAGGATGTAGGAGGGCTCTCAGCTCGGAGGGGGTAGGAAAAAGTTCCGGAAGGGTAGAGGGTTCGGCGGGGGTAGAAAAAAAGCAGTTCTACCCTAGGTGAGCTAGTCGTATATGCTCAGTATATACGAAGTTTATACAACGCGTACTTAGGGACTTTTAAGGATCTTACCCTAACTTTTAGGGATCTTACCCCTAATATTTAGGGACCCCGCCCCTGATATTTAAGGACCTTACCCTTAAGTTATAGGGATTATACCCTAAACTATCTACGTAATATATACTTAGTATATGCTTAGCATATACTCAGCATATACTAATATTCTAAAGGTAGAGTCCCTAAATATTAGGGGTAAGGTCCCTAAAAGTTGGGGTAAGATCCTTAAAAGTCCCTAAGTACGCGTTATATAAACTTCGCATATACTGAGTATATACTACTCAGGAATGGACTTTCTACCCTTAGGCATAATTCTACCCTTGCTGGGCGTGCTGGCGCTAAAATTTTCTACCCTTCCGGAACTTTTTCCTACCCCCTCCGAGCTGGAACCCCGATGTAGGATTCAGTGTACAACCTGCACAAGGAGTCGAGATCCCCAAATTCTAGCTCAGCCACCCCCGTTTTCCCCACCTGACCTTGAGGTAGCTGGAGAGTAGCAGCGCCCAGCCCACACTAGGCATATCCTTGATCACCCATGCAACAGTATTGCCACAGAAGCCAGATCCTATCAGACACTTTGCACGGAAGATAGCTCAGGCATGTCATGACTCCTCCCTCTTTACCGTTTTACCAGTGCAACAAGGCGCAAAGGTCACCCAAAACCAACAGTCGCAATGCCATTTATCTTGCCCCCAAGTACTCTCCTTACTCCCATTGAAAACAACGAGCTTGCAACTCTAACCTCTGCGGTTCAAACATCTGGCTCTCCAAATCTGCCAACCTTGAACGACCTTCTCGCCCACGCTATCCGCCACAATGCCATCAAGACGATCCCATACCTTGTATCTCTCGGAGCATCTCCATTATCAGATCCATCATTTGATATGCTTTGGAAATCTGCCGCCTTCCCCTCATTCCAATGCCTAGTCGAGACCGGCCTGTTAGATATCAACATTGACCTGGAAGCGATCGGCACATTTCTCATTCTAGCAGTCCACCGAAACAATAAAGCTCACGTCGAATTCTGCCTCAAGCATGGCGCAGACGCCAATCTTGGCACTTATGCGTTGCGATGGTCTGCGCTGGCTATGGTAGCTGAGTATAATGTCAATCTCGATATCGTGGACTTGTTGATCGCGGGTGGGGTAGATCTAAACAGTAGTGACGCTTTGCACACTGCAGCAGAGAATGGACGTCATAATATGGTGAGGTTTCTAATCAGGAAAGGCGCAAATGTGAACGCGATCGGATTCGAGTATTGCCTTAGTGGCAGCAAAGCTAATGAAGCTGGTACTGCGCTACACTTTGCGGTGGATGCAAATAATACAGAAGTTGCGAAGCTTTTGATTGAGAACGGCGCGGATGTTACGATACGTGATGTGAAGGGCCGAACTGTATTGGAAAGGGCGAATGAAAAGGGTATGGACAATGTCAGGCTGTATTTGGACGAGATTGGCAGGGCAAGCTAGTAGAGCAGCAGCAGATGCATCTTCCATGGACTCGTTGGCGTTTCCATTCAGCTTATCGTCTCGAGCACTGGTCAACCGTGTGAGCTTTCTTTGCGTGTTCAATTGCGTGAGCAAAGAAATCACCTACAAAGGATTAAAGGAGCCCTTCGAGGATGATACTTAATCTGTATATATGCTTTGTAATGAAGACCTCCTTTGCTCTTGGTCTTCGAGTCCACTAGAAAGGCACAGATCCTAGCCCCAGTCCATAGAAAGAGGTCGAACAACCAGGGAATTTGGGCTCTGTTGTGTGGATGGACAAATACGGCACCATCGACGGTCCAGAATGTAGTAGTAAATCGGACCATCTCCTTCTCACAAAAAAGGTGCTTCTTCTTATGCTTTTTCACAATCAGGCCTTCCTTAGTCAAGGGTTTTCTTACCCAATGACCAGTCATATTAGCAAGAGCGGTATTTCATCCCAGGATGAAGAGAACCTACATCGTACACCGCAGCCCTATCTTCATTATCGATGACTTTACCCGTGACTCGGGAAGCCAGCGAAAACCCACTCTGAGAAAGTATTCACCGAGTCAACGGTGATGCGTTTCTTGTCATCGATCCTGCCTTTGCTGAGAGATATATGGAAGCGAAGGAATCCTTGATAGTGACCAGACTGAGAGGAGGGCCGTCTTCGCTCAGGCACGGCGGTTGCGTACTTCGCGAAGCATTGGTTGCCGCATCGTTATCCTTGTCAACCTCGGGTTGCAACGATTCTCCCGCGTCGCGTCTCCTCTTCACCTCAAGTACTTCGAGCCACCTGTTCGAATGTCATGAGTAGTGACCCTCTAACAACAATCGAGCTGATATACACTCACTGCTCGTAGCGTCTCAAAGCGCAATTCTGGTCATAGAGAGTCTTGTCCACGTATGGGGTAATGTCCCTAACGCTGTCTTTCAGCTCATGCTCGCCCGGCTCGTATCCGTTCGCGGTGCTTCTGTCGAGCAGCTGCTCTGGGCTGTCCGTTTTCCGGGGCCTGCTTGTCGAAGATCGGTAGGGCGTTTGGGGGGGGGGGAACACAAGGGAGGGGAAGTTTTGCGTTGTTGGGATCGAAGGAGCCAGAGTTGGGCGGCGCGCCGCTCCCCTTTATACCCTCAAGGCAAGCCATTTTCCCGAGCTTACTTGGGCGCCTGTGAACGGCGGCCCTTCGTGACTGCTGAAAATAAAAATCAGGGGTGGGGTGAGCAGAAGGGGGAGCAAAGGACCTTCATCACCCCGGGGGGGGGGGTTTTGCCGCAGCACCCCTGCTCACCCGGGATCTACTAAGAAAAGGCTATAAGGCTGCTAGTTGCGTTGTTCAGCTCGATCTATCTTCCTGCTTAACATTTGCAGTGTCGTTCCGTTGCTGCTGCGCTATTGGATCCGTCATTATGACAACTTGGATGATGCGATGGCTGGGAGCTGACTCCCACCTGCGTTTCTAGAACTATTCGTGCGTGCCGGCAGAGTCGTCTTCCTACTACCAATGTCGCCGAACTGGACCTGAACCTCAGGCGAAAGTGCACAAGTGCCTCCGTGGTCGAGTTGCGCGCTGCCAGGTACCGCCTTCAATGTACTACCGCATGCGATGAAGTAGCGGACTAGAGCCATGAGCGACCTCAAGAGGAACCGGCTCTTTCGCAAGTGGAAAGTGGATGCCTCAAAAAGCAACCTCAAGACTCCGACAAGTCAGGCATATCCACAGCTTACAACGGCAGAGTGCGAGAATTCGTCAAACAGCGTTGTCGTCACTACAGTCCCTATCAGAGAAGACGCTCCTAAGGAGCTTGAGGTGTTGCCTAAACCTGGGCGTGGTGATCTATGGGGTCTTGCATACAAGCAGCTTCTCGCTGAGGACGAGCCGCTTGTCAGACATTATGAAGAAGTGCTAAAAACCGCTGGCATCGCCCCATGGGAGTTAGCCGCAGATATTCAAGAGCAAGTACAGGCAGTGTTGGTGTTAAAGAGAAAGCAAGTACTCCAAAAACAGTGGAGGCTACAGTGGGGCAACAAGTCGATCAAAGTCAGAACTCAGATTGACCGCATCGTTAAGATAATCGGTGCATTCAGAGAGGCAGGTTCTGCGGCTGCGAATGTTGATCCTCTTCATGCTGGACTTCCGTGGGCTGGTATTTGCTTTCTTTTAACTGTAAGTACGTCGGAGACTTGGCCAGCAATCAAACGTTGACTCGTTTAACTAGCCCATATTGAACGACTCTGAACAGGGTGAGGCCCTGCTGAGCGGCCTCGAGATGATCACAGACTTGGTCGCTCGTCATAGGATTGTCGATGAACACCTGACTGGGGATCCTCCGCCAAACACTTCAGATCTAGACTCTGAGGCAGAATATCGGAAGATACTGATAAAGCTATATACAAAAGTGCTCGAATTCCAGGCGAAGGCCGCTTGCTATTTAAGTCATGGAACTTTGACAAGATTTGCACGTAACATACCCAAAGCCGATGACTGGGGAACCCTACAATCGAGTGTCGTTCGAATTGAGGCTGAATGCAGGGAGTATACGTCATTAACATTCGCCTTGAAGCAACAATCTTCCCTGCGGGTCCTGATTGAGTCACTAGAGGAGCAGGAGGAGAGGCTCACACACCTCATCGAAAATCAGAACCTCCAGCAAGATTTGGCACTGATGGTCACACGCTTGATTTCTGACATCTCTGTAGGACAAGATCATGAAGACGTCCGTACCCGTCTGGGCTCCCAGTACTGGGTGTCGGGCCAATGGCTGTTCAAGACTCGCCAATACCTCGATTGGACCAACAGCAGACCATCGTCTACACTATGGTTGAGAGGCCCCGTAGGTGTTGGCAAGTCTTGCCTAACGTCCATCGTCATTCAAAAACTCTTAGCCAATGCGATCGACAATAGAGTCGCTTTCTTCTATTGCTCGCAGCAGCATAGTAGTTCCGCTGATGTTCTCCGGTCTCTCCTCGCTCAGATGTCTTATGGAACAGATGGAGATCTGGTGCAGCCTGTACGTAGATGGTTCGAGCTCCAGGCTGGTCTGTCTTTCAGAACGGACAAAGGGCTACAAGCTAGCGTTCTACCACATATGGCACGCAAAATATCGTCCAAAGAATGTGTAGAACTTCTCAAGGAGATCTTGCCGTATACTACACAGACCACTTTCATAATTGATGCTCTTGACGAATGTCACGATCATTACCAGCTTTTGGACCATTTGAAGGAGATGCAGGCACAATTCTGGAAACTAAAGATCTTTATCTCAAGTCGAACAAGCATCTATCCGAGGCATAAAATCATCCAACAGAATGTAATTGATCATTTCCACTCTTCGTCTGATATGGAAAGTTTCATTGACTACGAGATCCATTCTCGAGTGCGAAGGGAACCCAGTGGAATGACAGAACTCCAAGCGAAGGGTTTACGCAAATTGTTGATGTCCAGAGCAGATGGAATGTAAGAGAGTGCCTGGGCATATTTGAGCTTTGAATTGACTGCTTGTGAAGGTTCCGGTGGGTTGAGCTTCAGCTCGACGTCTTCCTGAATAGAAACAACCCCATTCTACACCCCGCAGATGTCCAGACAAAGCTCGATCGATTGCGACGTCAATGCATCGATCCATCTCTGACCTCGGTCTACAGAGATCTCTTTTCACTGAATACTCAAGAGCAACCATACCAACGAGCTCTTGCGATCAAAGCTCTACAGTGGGTATATTGCACCTTCAAGCCCCTATCGATAGGAGATCTTGCACAGGCAGTTGCACTTGATTCGGACGGAAATACTGATACTGTGGTCACTGGAAGTTTCTTGCTGCAAATCTGTGGTAGCTTCATAATCGTGACAAACTCTGGAAGCGTGAGATTTGCTCATAGGTCGGTCAAGGAATATTTAAAGCAGGATTGGCTCTCTGGCTCTCAGGAATTTGAATCCTCACCTGTGAATCCTCACGCGCAAGTAGCGGAGACTTGTCTATCATTCCTAGTCTCTTTCGAAGGCGCATCAAAGTGGGCTAGGCTGCCTACCAGCTTCCACGAAGAAGCACTTGATTTGAGTCTGACTGGTTTTGAAATGTATGCGTGCTTCTTCTGGGCGTCACACTGTGAACAAGCCAGGACACGTGGGAGCTGGAAGCGGTTATTCTACAAATTTTTCTCCGTGAAATCAGAGAAGTCAGGAGAAGGTGAAGTGACGGTCGCAAGTACTGCTTTCCAGAAATGGATCAACCTACTATGGCGTGTTTTTCAAACGGATTGTAACCTCGAAGATTCGGTGCGCCACCGGCTAGAAGACGCCATTTCTGATCCACCAACGCCTTTATTTGCAGCATGTATTTGGGGTTTTGACATTGAAGCTTTGAGATTAATAAGGCGAGGAGGCCGCCTGGTGAATCCAAACAATTGCAGGGGGAAAAGCTGCCTTTATCTTGCAAGCGAAAACGGGAATAGCAAAATCGTAGATGGTCTCGTCTGCTATCCAGCCATTGTGGATGCAGGGCATGAACGGTGGGGCTCATACCTACATGCCGCGGCTTCCAGTGGCCTGTTGACATGTTTCGTGAGAATGCTAGAATGTGGCGCTCGAGTGAATACGCCAGAAGGTTTCTATGGACGTACGATCGATGCAGCAATTCGTGGGGGAAATCCAGCTATCGTGATCCATGCTTTGAAAGCCGGAGCGGAAGTCTGGTTGCCGTCACCAGATGCACCAATCCGACCAAGAAAGCGACGCTCGAGGATGGTACCTTCAACAGAGATATCAATCAGCGAGACATTGTCGGATGAAGACTCCGTCCTTAGCAATTCTGGGCAAGATCCTCTTACTCCCATGGGTTTGACTATTTCCAGCAACGAAGATTCTACCCCACCAGGACACTATGACTTGCTCGACAGACTCTCCAAAGCGAGCTTACGGCGCCGCGAACTGTTAAATTATTGGAGGCTTGCAAACAAAATGGCTACTGTGGACCAGCATTCCTCCGATGAGCAGGCTATTGCGAGAGAGGTCTCCGGCTTCCTTAGTGGACCTAGACAGGAAGAAGTAGAGGTTCTACATCCTCTCCCAATAGAATACAGATCAATATCGCTTACCCAATGTTATTATTGCTTTCAAAATATACACCTAAAACCGCAGGATATTGATCAGTTGAGGTAAGCGTTTCATTGCTTCCCTGATTCGCCTACATCTGACTTCGTTCCGATCTAGGCATCATGTTATGCACGACCTTCTTCCCTACTTATGCCCGTTTGCCGACTGTAATCTCAAGGATAAGATGTGGGGTGTTCGGTCGGAGTGGGAAACCCATCTCAACAAACAACACCCCATTCCAAACGCACAGGGAGGCAACACACAGGGGTACGCATATACATGCAATATATGCTCTGGGAGGACTTTCCATCTTGATGACCTTAGTCGGAAAGACGAGTCCCAGAATCCTATTTGTGGTTTTCGGAACTCTCATTATGCTGACCACATGGAGGGAATCGCTTCGTCCGCAATGAAAGACTATGGGCCAGGCTCGTCCATTCAACCTCGGACGCCGATTACGAAGAAACATCTTAAGCGCCGTCGGCGACGTAAACGTTGCGTTGGCATCGTCAGTGATAACGATTCTTCGTCTTCCGGGCATGACGAGGAGGCTATGAGTGGGTGGTCGTCAGAAAGCAGTGCTGGTAGTCAAATATAAAGAGAGTGCAAGAGTGGGCAGATTTCTCTTGTCGCAAGCACTTCGGGGTTTACGAAGTACTTTAGGCGTTCCCGCAATACAATATCTAAAAGCCATGACGTGCTACATATATTGTGATTGCGGAGAATCTGGCACTTGAGCCCATAAATATAGCAATATAGGGCGGGTGAACCGCTTCAACGCTGATCATTGGCGTCGAAGCCATGTTTAATGAATTTCATTGTAAAGTATTACGACGACACGATCTCTAGAGAAGAATATCAGTTTATACGCGGAAATTTCTTGATAAGTATTCCAGACATCATCTATATAGCAATTATATGATCCACTTAGCAACTATCTCTCCATTTCTCAATCAAGGTTCACAAAAATCCATAGGAGAGGCAGTCTACCAATACTCTCGCTAGTCTGATACGCTGAAGACCCGCGATCCGCAACGAGTGAAAATTTATGTGGTTGGCTGCGTTTTTTTACACCCGCTCGCATGTGGCAGTCGCGTTTTAGAATACTTATTAACGTCGCCATGAATAATGTGTTACCTCTGAGCAGAAAGCCTTCCTTTGGCTTCAAATGCAGTTGTGAGATCAAGGCTTTCCGGAGTGTGAGACAATGTTAGTCTTCGTTACTACAATCGTTGCTACTTTTCTATTCCAATCCTGCTCCAATGCCTCCACTTACCCGCCCGCTAAGACACAAGATCTGAACGCCGCACGCGGCGCTACTTCTCTCCTCCCCACCTCACCCAGCCTCCTCAACGCCTCTACCCTCATCACACACACCTATCCCATCCACTGCTACCGCGAAGGCGACGTCCACACCTCCCTTGAAGGCTGCCGTCTCACCATCAACCAGTTCCGTTCTTTTCCCGCCTACCGCACGCGCCAGCTCTTCAGAATGGGTAGATTTCCCCTCTTACCGCGCCAACCTCCTTTCATACTTCACCATCCAGGGGCTGATTGCGCTATCGGAGTCGCTTGTGTACTGCCGTTCCAGGATGACTATTTTTCGTGGGAGCAGGTGAGGGCGGCGGCGTTGGCGGCTGCGGCGGAGTGCGAGGATAGTTATGGGTATGGGGGGTGGACGGCTGTGGGACAGAGGGTGGGATGGGATGTTAGGGTGATTGGGTGGGTGGAGGATGCTGGAAGAGCGAACGGGACGGTGGTGGGGGAGGAGGTTGATGGGATGGCGAGTACGATTTTGGTTTCTGATAGTTGATCGTTGATGGCTTGGGCGAGGAGCTTAGCGTAAGCTTTTGAAGTCGTAGAATCGGTCGTGCTTTTTTTCCTGAGGAAGTGACCATCAACACTCTGGTGTTGAAAGTTTCACATGATAAAGCGTGCTTGCATGTCTGATGTGGAATTAGCTATAAATCACGCCCATTTTAGATCACACATACCAAGCGGATGGGAACAGCTCAGACGAGGTCTTGTATTGACGAAACTGGGAAAGTAGGCCTCCATATAGTACAATATCTGTGCGTAGCTCCCTCGCTTGTTGAGCCTATGTGCGCGGAAAAATGCTCTAGCCATGGACAACCCTGAGCTTTGATCGAAAGGGCCTAGAGAAGGATATATTACGATAACATCTGCAGGAGACGTCTTAGTAGCTTTGATGAGATTTTCAAGACCGTAAGCCGGTAACGATGGTTGCTTCGACGAACCTGAGCTAGTCATAGACCTCAGGATTGTACGAGCGTCTGAGGAGAATTGTGCAAGCACGGTCCTGGTAGCTTCGGTGGAGAAATCAGCCTCTTCGAGCATACCTCCTGCTGAATAAATGTACGGAGTTTTCAGCGGAGATGTGTCACAGGAATCTTCAAACAGGGCAGTAAGGCGGACCCCCTGCCTTAACGGTTCTATCATGATCCGATGCATATCATCACTAGTAATAGGCCCAGCCAGACTGAAGTCGACAGTATCGAGAGCGAAGCGAAAATTGCCCTCTTTGTAAGCATTCGGAATCATTGGCGTGAAACCTTGTCAAATTAATACCCTATTCACCTGCGCCATAAGACCCAGAAAAAGATTCCCATACCTGTGCAATGAAAGAAGAGGCAATCATCAGTCCGCGCACCTTCTACCAACCATGCCATCCCTTTGAGTATGTTTTCTCTTGTAGCTAAAGGCATGTGGTTGCCCGCTCCGCCGTTGAGGCAGATTATGTCGTCTCGTTCAAATTCAAAATCGTCCAATAGAAACGAAATGATCTCCATGGTATCCATGTACTGTGGACCGCCAAGGCCAATTAATAAGGCCTTGCGTCTACCAGTGCAATCCGAGTACTGGTACTGATACCCCTCTGGAGCCCCGTAGCCGAAGCTCTGTAAATCGAACGAGGGATTCGGTGCGGAGATCTCGTCATCCTGGACGTTCTGGGTGTTAATCCCTGCGGATTGATCCTTGCTGGATTCGTTAGCTCTAATAATCAGGCCAGGAGCATTCGTGCCTCCTTCTGCCTCTGCGAATTTTGTAGAATCCAGAATAATAGTCCCGTCATCTGCATGATATCTTACGCGTTCGAGATCGCTAAGTACAGATTCTTGCATGCCCAAGACCGTAGAAGACTCATTCTCATGCTTCCTGATACGAAACAACATAGTCTCAATAATTTCGCTGACTCGCTGAACTTCTTCTGCTTGGGGATCGTTTGGACTTTGCCGGGCTTGTCTTTGCTCATCAGATCCAAAAAACCTCTCAACTTTGCCTAGAGTTGAAGGAAGCTTCTCGAGGACATTCGCAACTGGTATCTTCACAACTACAGTATACGCCCCCATTTCTGCTTTTTCCTGCATCTTGAGCAAAGTATCTATAATCTGTGGGAGGTTTTGTTGTATGCTCGTTATTGCATCAGACGAAGTAGATGCCTCCGAGCGATGGACCATTTGCACTCTCGAATCAATAACAGTAGCCTTATCAATGACGAACTTGATATGATCTACCAGGACTTGCGCGTCAAACGCGTCTGTCTCAAGGTCTTCAAGGTTTTCAGGGACTTCAGGGACTTCAGGTACTTCATGGACTTCAGGGACTTCGGGGACTTCAGAGTCTTCAGAGCCTGAAATGAAGTCAAGGCCTTCGAAGTCATCAAGATCTCCAAGGGCTTCCGTATCTTTGGTATTTCCGGTGTCGTCAGCGTTATCAGCAGGTTCTAGTACGTTGCTTTGTGAAGTTTCTAGGCTGTCCGTCGACGGAATGGAAGTAGGAGGAAACTTCCGTAATGTTGAGTCCAGGAGATCCATCCCTACATATACTTCTGACGCCAAGGAATACATACATGTCCATTCGAACGCATTCGAATCGCCAGGTGGTTTGATCCGTAATTGACCGATTGAAACGGCCGTACTGACTGTCTCTAGAGTCAACATGAGCACTTCCAGAGATCTGCCGAGGTTCTGGAGGAGAAGCTTCAGGTCCCGTTCAAGTGGTAGACGCCTGGAAAACCGTCCTGCTTTTGCTTCGAGCTTTGATTTAGCCAGGATATCGATAAATTGCGGTAGCCGGGATTTAACATTCGTAATATCAGAGAAGAGGGCCAGATCATCGAGAAGCAGAGATTGGAACCAACTTTTCGCCTGGATACTAATGTTTCTAGTGGAGTTGATCAATAGGACCGTATCGCTTCCATCCGCTGCTCCGACTGAGGGCTGGATTTGGCTATGTGAAAGCCGCTCCGCTAAGACAATTAAATGCTTCCGGACCTCAGTGTTATCGTCCGGTCTCGTGACACCAAGGAATAATTGATGTCTGGACGCTGCATGCTGCAACCAGAGCTGGTTCGCATCTCCATATTTCTCGCCGCATACCGGGCATATATAACTTGCTCTAGGATAACGGAGGGCAATTTGGTACCTGGTCTCCAGATCAAGATTGATATCCCGATTCTCCGTGATTTCTAGAGCTTCCTGTTTCTCTCCTTCATGATCACTATATATTCTCCTGACTTTTTCATTAGGGTTGAAATCGTTCTTCTCCCGCGCCTCTCGCAGCAATCGCACGATTTCCCCATTCCCAGATTGCATGGCAGTATGAAGGGAATATTGACCATAAGGCCCGCCATACAAAGTAACCTCAGCACCATGCTCTAGTAGAAGCTGGACTATCGAGACATGGCCCCCCACCACCGCAGCGTGCAACACGTTGCCCCACGTATGTCCGGGAGCATTCACCTTTGCACCGTCCTTGAGGAGCTGGAATACCTCAGCTTCGAGACCTTCATAAGCTGCTATATGTAAGGGTGGGTTATTAAGACATTCATATGAAGCCCTTGATCCGAGTTCGGGGTCGGATCTATTGTCGGCACCACCAGCTACGCCTGTTGACTCCACAGCATCTCCATGGTCTTTTGGTAAGGCAAATAGAGCTAGCTGTTCCATGTGAGTTCCTACATGATTTTGGAATTGCGCCAGGGTTACAACCAAGGTTTCTCCAGTAAGATCAGGATTGGCATCTTTCAACTTGACAAACCATTCGTCACAAAATGGACAAGCCTGTGGTGAAATTTTTTGAACAGATTGTTGACAAGTTGCGCCGAGAGCTGACAGCTGTTCCTTTATGAACTTCTGGGCATGGCGATTTTGAAGGTGATCCTCGAAGGATTGGAGAGACTGGAGGGGCGAATGAGTACAGAAGGGGCAGCACCATTCAATATAGTGGGCCTGGAGTTCATGACTGAACCAGGTGCTACGATCTGCAAATATCTTCAAGTCACATTCTTCAAATGTGCAGACGTATGGTTTAAGGTCCTCGAATACATGTTTTCTGCAGAAGTCCATCAGATTTGTCGTCCACGCCGGGCTCTATTGGGGTTGACTTACTTCCATGCTCGTCGAGTCTTGATGAGCTGAGGTGCCCAACAGTAAGGACATTCAAAAGGAAGTCCACGAGCGCCTTCGTCTGGAAGTGGCGGTACCCGAAGCATGTCACTGCTTTCATTCTCGTTGACAGATGTTGCGTAAGACGTTTGTGATTGTACTTCGTCTGAGAATTCCTCCAGGCTTTCAAGATTATTGATCATTAATGTTGACGCTGTAGTGATAGCAAAGGTGCTTGGAGGTTTTAGGCTTTGAATTTGGCTCTTTGTGGTTTCATGTGACTCTTCCACTGGCTTTCTCATCGGCGTAGGCTGTCTGTCCACGGCATTTTCAGTGACATCTGTTGCTTTGTGCTGCGTCTCCAATTTATCACGGTGCTCCCTGCAATATCGTAAATACTGCCGTCTTTGGGTAATGGCCTTTCCCAATCGATTTTCTAGCCAGTCTGTTTGATGAACGAGGGGAAACTTGTGTCCCACATGACTGATGTCAAATCGGGCATCGAAAGGTTCACCCTGAGCTTTTGCTGCCTTGGCGTATCGATCGCGAGTTGTCGCGCTTTTAACAAGCACAGATATCTTGAATAAACTCGTTATCGTGTCACTTGATGACTCTAAAAGCTCTTCAAGCTCTGACGAGGGTTGGGACTGGTCGCTAAGGACACTAGCTTCATCTTCAGTGTCATCATCGTCGTCATTGCCTGCAGTTAGATCTTCTTTCCCTTCGTGTGTCAGAGCATTGACGCGATTGGGACGTTCACCAGAGATGATGGATGATACTGGACTTGTTAGGAAGATTTGATAGATATTGCGAGATTGCTATACCTTCTTGTAAAGTCTCACTCAAGTCATTCAGGAGTTCGATCACCTGATTAACTATTTTAGGAGCTTCTCTAAGACGGTAGTCAAGTGAGCTTTGAAGTGGGAGTTCTTGAAATGCTCCAATGTTTCCTGCCCATATCTTCAAACGTCCTAGCTGATCGACCAGGGCAGGGCGGGCAATCCGGTCTGCCTCGGGAAGTAAGCTGCATAACGTGCTGAACCGGCGAACACATTCATGGACCTTGGGAGCTATTGATGGAAGACTACCAGAGCTCATCGTCCAAGCGACCAGCTTATCATTGACGTATCTTGTGCTGAGTGTAGTTCAGTATTGCGCTGCGTGAGGCGCTCGCTGAAGCTGAAGGTACGCCCTTCAGACCATATCCCCACCACCCCCTAAGGTAGCCGCCGCAGCTAGAATACGGGCATTTGTCATCGCACCATTGCGGCTGAGAATCTGGGCTTCTCAACTATTGCCTTCGTCCTTGATGATGTCCACACCCCAGGAGACCGACTCTCGATAAACTGGAACAGTAGAATTCCCATTGCTTGAGGCTTGTATGAAATCCCAATGAGTGGCATTGAAGCAGCTGGGTTCGTTCTCGCCGTCTTCCCGCTTCTGATCTCAGCGCTTGAGGATTACCGCCAAGGGTGGGAAATACTCGAGGATTGGTGGAAGATTAAGAGGGAATATAAGAAATGTCAACAGAACATAAAGCTTCAGAAGCTTGTGTTCGAAGAGAATTTGGAGCAGCTTCTATCGACTTTGGTCTATGATGAGGATGAACTGAAGCTCTTAATTGCGGATCCAGGCGGAGACAAATGGAGGGACGCCGGGCTGGAGTACGGCCTGAAAGAACGCCT
This sequence comes from Cladonia squamosa, assembly GCA_947623385.2. NCBI lineage: Eukaryota > Fungi > Ascomycota > Lecanoromycetes > Lecanorales > Cladoniaceae > Cladonia > Cladonia squamosa. The sequence continues at coordinate 154,991 of OX392392.1, read as the reverse complement.
TCCCAGGTCCTATGACATCTATCTAGAGATCATCGGAGAGATCAAAAGCATCATGGAAAGTCTCAAGCAAGCTCTAGGCGTGGATATGACCGGGGTACAAGGCAAGATCGCTTGTGAGGAGGTAGGAACTCTGGTCCAGGGGCCTCCCCATTCGCTGTCCAAATTGCTAAGATGTTGGTAGATAATCTCAATTTCTGAGACGTCAGTATATTCTACTAGGTCGTCAAGATTGAAATTCGAGGTCAAGCCAAACTTTGACTTCCAAAAACAGAGGATCAAATTTACCTTTAATAAAAAGCCTCGAAATAAGCTCCTAGATGAGCTGGCCTCGTACAATACTAAATTGCAAAAGCTCCTTGAATCCAGTGATCGTTTGGCTGCTTCCAGACATAATCGTAGCAGAAAAACGCAACCCGCCGGTGCAAAATTGACCTCGTTTTGGCAGCATGCAAAGACGGTCTATGGCCTTCTGCAAAAGGCCTGGCGCTGCAATTGTATTGGATTTCATCATGCCAATCTATTATTACAGCATCGAACTACTCCAGAGATCGAATTAAATATATTCTTCATGTTTTCATGGAGTGCTAAAGAGAGGGAAGCTGCCCCATGGAGTTGTCGCAAGACCAAGATAAGAGAAGTCATTAATGAGATCTCGACTACTATCCCAGTCCCAATGTACCCGACGCCATTGGTGCCCAGCAAGACTACGAACAGCTTCCCTCTCCGACCATCTCTCAAAAATCGATTTACAGGGAGCAACAAAGGCGTCAAATGGGAGACGTCAGAGCTGCCCAGCGAAACGGTAGAGAAACCCGTAAACAACGCGTCAACAGATATTACAGACCTCTGCACCACCATCGCATCTATGCAACCTAGCTGCTCTCAATTGGGATGTCTCAGAGATACAGATCGCCAATATCACATCTACCCGCTTCCAGAAGAGGAGGGACCCTCATCCATCACAATCGAAACCATAACATTAGAGACCCTTCTGAGCAAAAAGTCCCCCATAAGGCTCAGCCGCCGCCAACGCTATTCTATAGCCCTCAAACTCGCGTCTTCCCACCTCCAACTTCACGACTCACCTTGGCTCGGGACCCAGTGGTCCAAAAAGGACATACTCTTTCACACTCAAAATGGCAACATAATACTCACAGAGCACCCATACATCTCCAAATCCTTCCTTTCCGAACCAGTATCCCCATCCCAATCATCAACCTACATGCTAGCTGATCACGGCATGTCAACTCTCGGCATCCTCTTGCTTGAACTCTGCTTCGGCATCGCGCTCGAAGACCACGAGATCCGGCGCAATTTTATCTCTCTAGACGGCCAGCCAAACCCAGGATTGGACCTTGTAGCCGCAATGCAGTGGTGTGATCGTTACGCGAACGATGAAGCGGGACCTGAGTTTGCGGGGGCCATTGATTGGTGTTTGCGGAATCCTACGGCTAGAATGATCGGGGGCAAGGAGCAGGGTTGGAGGGAGGAATTGTTCACGCAGGTTGTGGAGCCACTGCAGTATTGTCATAAGCAACTGGTTTCCACGGTTGGGGAGCGTTGATGGAGAACATGTACTCGAGGTTTAAAGCTGTGGAACCAATCGAGATACCGACTCTGGATATGAGGGAGCCGGGGAAATTTAGCCACTCACTCACCATCTGGCGTCTACCTGGGAATGACCTACAAACCGTCTTTGCAATGCGTGATTCGCTATGACCCAGGGTACAGGAAACGATATGGCGTTTCAGGCAGTCTAGGCGTTCCCGGCACTCCAAAATCAGGGCATTTTGACACGGCTGAGCTATTTTCTCTCTCGGAGCTGAGCCTGAGATGCAGGGCCTCTTTCTCTCTCAACTATTCAAAGTCATCCGCGCCACGTACCCACATCTGGAAGAATAGGAATGTGTCAACTAATCTTTGCATCTACTAGCCTGTCACGTAAATGGGTTGAGGTATCGTGAAAAGTGTACGGAGCAGAAAGGGTTCTCTTCTTTGGCCCACAATTTTATGAAGAACATATAATTGCCTCTTCGGCTAACATTACATATGAACAATCGTAAACCGAAGCTTAACTATCACCGAGACATCCTAAGAGTAGTAAACATAACTCGAACAGAGTTTATAGAACTTCCCTCATTCCCCATGCCATCACCATCAATACTCCATTCCCCGCCTCATGCTCTCCAATACCTAAGCAACGTCAACCCCACCGAGCCGAGACCCAAGAGCCCATAAATACCATCTTGAAATTCGAGGCCATTGATGTGGGTCTGGGTAGTAAGACGGCGGGACCCGTGAGTGGTGATTCCGCTACAAGAGTCAGTAGTTGATACCTCTGACGCATCACCGTTTCCATATAGCACACTAATTTAAAGAACACAAATGGGAGAGGGTCAAATAAACACCACCTAAAGCCTTAAGAACTCATCTCTATGTTCCATACATTCATACTTGGCTATACGAACAAGGCGTCTCGTGTTAGACCCACTCACCTGCATTTTCTTTGCTGTACAACATACTGTCGGTGTAGTACAACTAGTAGTAAAACAGCAGGACTTCAGCTTAGAACCTCATCCCACCCCCCCCCCAAAATGATCCCACACCCCTCAATACACCTCTCATCCCATCCCCCACTGCCAGCACACATCCCATCCACTCCCCGCCTAAACACCCTCCCCTACCCTCCTCCTAGCCTCTTCCACACCTGTGCCTTACCGGCGCCACCCCCCCCCCTCTCCCCCCTACACCCCTCTCCAACTACGCCATACGCCACACCCCCCTCACCCCCCACCACCAACAAAAACGGACATATCCTCCCGCATCCGAACCATCTGTCCACAATAAGCTGACACACCACATTTAAAAATACTTCATGATTACTCAATCAGCCTAGAATGGCGCTGAGTGGATAGTTCGGATCGGATCAGAAAACTGGGGAGGGAGGGAGGCGGGAGACACCGCGTGGTGGTGGTGTTAGTAGTGTACTGGAGTAGCGAGGTACCGTCGTGGTGGTACAGTACTAGTGAGGTAGGGTAGTATGGTGGATTCAATGGCCTGAACAGCGAATTTTTGGCGGCGTAGGGCGGGGCGTGGCACTATTTTTAATACCGGGTGTGCAGAGACGGCAAGGTAGGAATACACCTACACGGAAAGTGGTCATGCAATCGGCATCTCCGGCTGAAGATGAGATCTTTATTCTAGAAGTAGGTGTGCGCCAGGATATGCGGGCCCAAGGGTTACTATTTCATATGGTGTACTAGAGTACACCGATGGTACGTAGGTAAGTATACACAAGTACTTTGGGTCGGAAACTGGTTGTTTAGTCGGCATCTCCCGGGGTGTTAGTGGTGTGGTGAGTGTGCATGTTTTATGCTGTAAGACGGCGGGGCAAAGTGTTTGGTGGGGGGGTGGGACGGGACGTGAAGATGGAGGGTTGGATGTTTTAGGGTGAAATGGAATTGTTTTAGCTGATGAAACAAATATTGGGGATATGGTGGGATGGGAGAGGATGGTTAGTAGAGGAGAGGAAATGATGTTTATAATGAAGGTATTTATAGGATATGATGGAAGACAATTGAAGAACAGGAGATTGCATTAAGGTAGTAGATTTAGAGAGTGATTAATTGGTATCATGCTATTTGCTCTATACAAGTCTCACGTCGCTGGACATGACAATTAGATGACAATGAAGGAAACCGTACTCGAACGCAGCGAGTAGACAGATAAGCTGAGTAGCAACATCTGTGGGGTATGTTTATGAACCTTTTGACAAACGCCAACCTCCCATATGCACATTCACCACACAACCCATTCCGCGCTATGGATACATCTTTGCCACCGTCAAATATCTCGTCAGAGCCATGTCATATGGAATAGTTCTCCGTATGCAAGAACAACTCCTCCCTGTCGCTGCTCCAGATATTCCTCTGCATACGGGCCACAACTTTTTGTACATCCACTCTCATGCTTGGTGGTCCACACACGAATACGCATGTTCTCTTGCCAAACTCTCGCTCAAAGCCTTTGAGCATGTAGGGTATATCAGGTCTGCCATATTCCGTACTCCAACTTGACTTCTTGGGATTGATGGCAGGCATGAAGGCGAAGCGCATCAGATTCTTTTGCAGCATTGTAGGTGTCGAAGGGAAACCAAAATCGAAGTTCTTTCTGTCTGTAGGAGGTGCGAGATTGTTGGTCGGGATTGAGAGGGTTGGCTTGTGCTGTCTTCTGACTGCCTTCTTTGGTGGAGGGAGGAACGTAGAATGAGGGAGAGGATTGATGGAGTCTTCATTCTCTGAACGTAGTTGTTGCTCTTTCTCAGAATCACCTGCTGCCTCATCTTGGATCTCCCGAATTATAGCACTGTGGCGCTTTGAGGCGATACCATCAAATGCCTTGTCAACTTGCTTGTGAAGAAGGTCATGGATCGGTCGAGATGGCGAGGGCGGGAACTGCTGTTCTCCTGGTAATTGGCGCTTGGCAGCCGTAATGAAGAATTGGCAATGCACTGTCTCTGGTGGAGCAGCTTCCCTGCAGATGCGGATCTCTTCCTTGAACCATTCCATGACCTCGGGCCGTTTGAGTGCCCAAACAAGATGGACCTGCTTCGTAACAGCCTTGGAGTCTCGCATTTTCTTGATCAGATCAAGTAGATGTGAGACGATCGCGGTGATGCCGCTACCGCCAGCGAACAGGATGACAGTGTCAAAAGATGCGAGTTCACGTCGCATGCCACCGTAAGGTCCATCAATCAATGCTGTGTAATCTTTGCGCTCGGGTAGGGTTTGGTCCTTGATGGCTTGATCAAGCACTTGTCGGGTGAAACCTCCGAAGGGACGGAATACCAAGACCATGTCTCTATATTTCTCGCCATATTCGGATGGGAAATCCTCGCTGCATAATGATGCAATGGTGAAAGGGTGATTCTGCATATATGAAATATGTGGCATCCTCAGGTACACATACTGTCCTGGTGTCCATCTTATCTGAGTCGCCACTGTGATTTTTATTGCGTTCTCTGGCAGAATGGTCACAGAGGCTGGTTCGCCAACTAACCAAGAAGCCTTCCGGAAGGGGTTGGCCCAGTTGAGGTATAAGAGTCGAGTAAGGTAGGAAGCCAGCCAGATAGCTGTTGTTGCCCACAGATAATTCCATGATGTAAGGTAGTTGTGGCAATGCCAGAAGAGCAACCCTAGCAAGGCTATCGATAGAGGAACGTGTGCAACCACGAAAACCTCGTAAGACCAAGCGCGAACGAATGGCAGTGAGTGTGCCGTGATGGCGAGTAGAGGCGCCAAAGCTGCCCAGCCCGAGCCGTATGGGTAGTAGCCCGTATTGAAGTACTTCTTCCAAGTATTTAGACCTCCTTCATCCCAGATCGGCGTGACGTAGAACGGCACCGTGTGTACAAGGCTGAGGAACAGGAAGATATAAGATGCCCATCTGTGCAGAACGTTCAATCTTTCGTGGCCAATGCCTGTGATCAGGGTAATCAAATTGGACTTCACACTGAGTCCTATAATCCACGGCATCATGGCCACTGCAATCATCCCTGCGCGGATAGCCAATGGTGGAGAGCCGAAGGCAATACTGCTATAGTACAATGGTTGTGGAAGGAAGGTGTATAGGGTCACAAAGGCTGTTGCTGCAAAGACCATAAAGATCACGCCTGCTGTAGGAAGCTGGAATATTCGTCTCTTGTAAGTGATCAATGGGAGTGGTCGGTAGAAGACGAATCGGACAAGCGCAACGACTGTATTGAATGGTCCGAAGGAAAATGTTGGCAATTCCGAAACTGGTTCTTGTGGTAAGTCGCCATCGCCTGGAAAGAATTTCCGTGACGAACAATTGGTAGGCAAGTTTGCCATTTCATAATCCGTGTCCGGTGACGATGTCTTCGAGGATTTTGCTATCTCTTCCTTGAATGTAGCTCTTCTCAGTTTGTCTGTCCAATAATGATACCAGTATAACGCCCCAGTGAAGACCAGTAGTATTATTGAAAAGTAGACCCATCCAAGCGAATATTTCCCCGCCTGTGACCATGGGTCCTGCTTGCTGGCTGCAATCAGTCCCGGTGGACTGCTGCTTGTTATCTTTATGTTGATGCGCTTGGCTAATTCAGGGAGCGTCATTGTTGGCGCATCGCCCAGGAAGGTTCGTAGGGAAGGCATAATGAGGAGCACGAGGAGTGATCTGTAGCTTCAGCTGAGTTTAGTACTGGAGCGGTCTGTCCGCGAAGATCCGAATTGCTACCATTCGACGTTGCACTTTTGTCGAAGGAGGGCAATAGTGACGACGGTGTGAGCAGGTTCGTGATGTGCGACTGTGGCTCAGTTATTATTACTGATCTGTCTTGCGGTGTAGCTGAATGTACCGCGCCGTTTCGTAGTTTAAAGCAATGAGGGCTGTGGTGTGGATAGTGGGGTGTCCAGATGTTTCATGCAGTCACTGTCCAATCGCGTGAGAACTAATGAAACACCACGCTATGCCGAGATGCAGAGAATTGAGACAATGTCAGGTATGGATGTTGGGAAGAGTACCAGCTCCTCAATGCGGTTTTGTTGTAAAGATAGTGATGCGAGCAGCGATCGTTGGGTGCTGCGACGTTCAAGTCGTCAATGTCGAGGATTCAATCAAGAGCTATCTTTGGAGTCGGGGCGGAGAGGATATGTATGTGCCTTGCATGGAAGATGAATGGGAGGGGGGGATGGAGAAGCGCCTGCAGGCGATTGTGCATCACACCAGTTGGATTGGCGCTTGAGACAATGTGTGACGGGCATTTTGGCAATGGGTCTAAAATGCTCTATGCACGCTCTTCCTTCCGGATGAAGCCCTGGACACGTTCGAAGGAAGAACTGGGCCTGCGCAAGCCAGGCTCGAGGTTGGCGTGTTGCTTGGGCGGGAGCAGGCAGATGGGGATTGGTGGGAGGCCCAATGCTATCGAATACGAGGTCCATTGTAGATCTTTTCTTCCACTGGCTCGAATTGTCGAATGGTCCGTGGGAAGGATTGTGCGGGCATCGAGCCAATTCCATGACCTGTTCTCATCAATTCCACCAGGCCCCAGCAGTCGAATCAAGCTCCCAAGCACACGGCCACCAGGATAGTCCCGCGGGTTCCGTGATGATGTTGCAGCGTGAGACGACGTGATTCGCCATGTGTGCGGATGGTGCAACTGGCTGCAGGTGATGGTGGAAGAAGCGATCGAATAGAGTGCAGTAGGATTCTTGGAGATTCTTGAGCAGCCTCCAATCACCGTCCCATCACATGCCTGGAGTTGCAGCTCTACGCGCTGGCGTTTTTAGTCTCGGCGGTTACAGCTGGCGCTAGTATCACAACGGAAGGTCGCTGCAACTTCAACGTTCTTTGACATGAAGTTCAGGCACACTCGCACACAGAAGGATTCGACTTGTTTGACCGTGTACTGATAATGCTGCAACGGTAAGGAAAATACTTTGCCGTCGCCCAAATATCCGTGCCGTTGATCGGCAGTGGAAAAGAAAAAACCGCTCATGCCGCTCCTGCACCACTCAAATGTTTCTCCAAGCGCCATCTACATCACCGTTTGCTATTCTCGTTCATGTCTCGAGTCATTTTGACAACCATCATGTACTGCGATTCTTGAAGGATTATTTCCACCACAATAGGCGCTTATTAAGAGCTCCTTCCACCATTGAGCGCTTACGGAAAGGCTAAAGCTGGAGACAGAAGAACCGAATAGAGTATAGTGCCCTGTAATCCTACCGTTTGAAACAGTCAAGAGTGATGGCTCTAGGCTACGTGGCCGCTGAAAGCCACTTGGGCGGTTGCTCCATTCAGCATTTCAGATATTCCACTCTCCACACGTATGACGAAGCTCTGGCGTCTCGCGGTTCTGCTTCTGGATTATGATACAAAATACTCGAGACGTTGCCAATGCGGGAAGTGCTAGAGAAGATCTGCAAAGATTAATGTAAGGTACGAACTGCTAGCTTTCGGTTGGGTCGGCGACCATACTGGATTCTTTTCTGCCAATTCCGTTAATTTGTTCAGCGAGAGCAGCCGCTTCTTCATTGGCCATGACATCCTTTTCTTTGGGATTGCACGTCCAGTTACAGTAACTGTGGGGACGATTGTCTCCTCGCAGAGAACAAGATTCAGAAATTCGGCTCAAGGACTCTGGACAGGCTCGTGAGGACCAGAAAAATATTGGCATTCGTTCATATTACAGCCAATCTTTAGAAAGTCATACCTCACTTCTTTCACTCCAACAAAGGTAAATTTACGGATGGAATTTCAATTACTAAAAACTATTAAGTGAAAAGTCTTACCTACGGGCAAAGTATATGTAACGAAGTCACTCATTTCGGGCTTATTCTACTAGAGAACCTGGCGTTGTTCAAAGGAGTGCCAATATTCTGTCCCCCGCGAGACAGGCCATTTGAAAATTTCAATCGGTCAACAAATAGCCTAGATACAGTGCCTTTCTCACTAATGAGCATTGATAACTTATACTCCCAAGTCTAGTTCTGGCAGGCGTGACCATCCACCTCTTTCAAATCAACCCTAAAGCTTTCCAGTGGAGTCCAGCCGGTTCAGCATTTGCTTTCTGTCGAGCTAATGGTCAAGAAGGCATTTCCGGCGTTGGCAGTTTCGAGCTCGTGGTTCCATTTTCAATAATTTTCACCGGAGGTGCGTTCATGAAGTCAAGCGCAAGCTTACCATCAATGCTGCCAGCCATCTGTTTTGATCTATCCTGGGCTATTAAAACGTCAAACGTATTTGCAGGCCCGACCCCTCTCACGTCGCCAATTGCACCAACCAACTGCCGCGCATCATCAAATGCTCTAGCATACTTGAAGGTATTCTCCGTGCTCTGTGCTGTGCTTGACAACGCTCCCGTGCAGGATTTTAAACAAGCGGCGAGAGCAATATTTTGCTGCTCCATAACGTGTGCAAGCTCTGTTTTTGGGGCTCCAGCGATAATAGTCGCTTGCTGGCTCATCTCAATCCCCTGCATTTGGCCTAACAATCGGTTCATAATCTGGCTAATTTTGGCCTCATGCTCTGCACTCGCTTCTTCGTTCTGGGGATTTTGCTTGCTACGAACTCCGATCAATTGATGCTGATAAAACCAATCTAGGCTACTCACAAAGACGCAAACTCCAAAGCATTCGAAAGCGTCAATTTGTAGCTTGCAAGCCTAAATCTAAAAGCTGTAATCTCTTTGTCCTGAAGTTGCGACTTGGGTCCGTCTCTGGGGCTCGTACGACTGTCGCCAGAATGGCACACATTTCTGTCAAGCTTCAACTTGAGTTCGCTACAGGCATCAGAAAAGGCGCTCAATGGGGTCGCCAAATGCTCAATGCATGATATTTGGACTGCTGAGAAAGGCCCGTCTTCGCTACCAGGTTCCAGTTTCGCTCCCAGTGAGCTGAGCACCTTCTGCAAAGCATCGAGGTCGGTACTGAGGTCTTGAATAGACTTTGGCGCATCACGAATGCTTTTGACAGTCTCGAACAATGTTTTTGAACTGGAACACGCGACAGTGACCACATCAATAACGCTAGCAGATACGCTTAAATGATCAGTCATGGCTTATGGGATGAGGATTCTGATGTAATACAGGTGTAAACATTGCCTGGGACCGCATGCTTTCCGTAGACATTAAGCCGTTTCTCAGTGTTGCCGTGCGGCAAAGGGCTGGGTCATGCCTGATTCCGTTAAGGCATGGCGGCTGGTAGCAGGGATGAGAACGCTACTTTTGCATGCGGCCTTAGTAAGCCTGCTAAGCATCTGTAGGTAGAATGCACTTCTACGCAGCTCTCGTTTCATATCATAACATATCACCGCTCGTGGCCTAACTACCCTATGTTTCAGGGTCAAAAGAGACGATCGCATCAACTCTCCTCGGTCCCCCACCGGCCGTCAAACATTGACTCTGGCGGCATGGTCCAGGACATATATTGCTTATAGAGAGGCGCAAAACATCAACGAACCTGTTTCGACAACGTCCATAACCCTTCTAGTGAGGGTGGATGCTTTACGGAACCTTCTGGGAGCGATACTAATCAGTAAACCCCGGCCTGGCTTCGTCTTGCTAGCGATTAAATCGGTTATAAGCGGGCATGGTAATGTCAGGAGCCTCAGTCTGGGTTGCGGTTTCTGGAAGACAATGCATTGGAGCATTGATTAACGTAGTCAGCCTCATTAACGTGGTTTCGTGGCTATGGTAAGTCAGCTATGGCGGCTCACGCCAACATTCTTTCTAGAGTTAGGGTGTCTCGGCGGAAACAACCTTCCACGAAAGCTCCTTGGAGGACCATATTGGTAGATTGATGGTAAGAGAATGGAGCATAAGTCATGCATATTAAGGGGTAATCAGAGTTAAGTTTCAACACTTACTGCTATTATTAAAAGTGGTCTGATGGTAACAATATGTAAGATGCTAGCTCTATATGCACGAATCATGCTCCATTCTCTTACCATGGCGAGCGGATCGAGACGATCTACAGAGACGTATAATGCCTCCGAGATCAACAAAAGAAGCATATTTAAACACTAGATTTTGCCTTCGCAATGAGAAGAGAAGGCTGTTACGATTTGTTTTATATGGAAATAAGTGTATGAGTCCAAGCAAATAGCCGGCTTGGCTCAGTGGCAAAATATATCAAGGGGCTTTCACATTCACTGCAACTAAGCTAACTGTGATGGCCTAGGTTCGAAACTCAGCTTCGTGAGAGCCCCAAGGGGTTTTCAATTATCCACTACATTAAACTTAGTTTCGTGAGAATGTCCAGGGAGATCTCCAAGGAGATCTCCATTAACTCACCACATCAAACCTTCCAAATTCTGATTCCAGTACTCTGCGGGATTTCGTCCTGCCAAAATTTTCCCATCATCAAGAGATGCACCAGTCTATGGTTCATATCTGTCAGTATTCTCCTCTCCCCCCAAACCCTCCTAGAAAGCCCCTTGATATATTCTACCAAACCTTTTTTTGGCGGCCTTCATCAAAGGGACATGCAGTAAAGTTCGGCTAAGCGAAACATTGATCGTTATTCAAAACATATGGTTTGAAATAAACAATCAAATCCTATCGAGCCCCAGTGGCGCAACGGGAAATCGTCAAGTGGTGTTTACTTCACAGGATCATGCTAATTTCGAACAGACCGCTTCGGACAAATCCTTCGTCCGATTGCTGGAATAACAAACAACTTACTTTACTTAATTTACCAAAAAGAAAGAGGGGACAGAGGAGATGGAGATTCAGCTCAGAACTGTAAGCATTCCCCCTCCCACCCTTCCCTTGAGCACCACTCGACAAATTCTCAATCTTTTTTGCCCTTTATTCCTCACCCTTTTTGTTCTTATGCCCTTCATTCTCTGTTATGCACGCAGAATCCCGGAGATCGCGTCGCTGTTCTGCATAAGTATTTAGCTGATGAAGAGGCCTTCTCGCAGGACGGCGGGATTTGCGACGTGTGACATCGTCGCTCGTGACTTATCGCGCCGCAACGTAAAGACTACTGATGTCAAGACCTCGCTTTGAGCATATACCTTGAAGACATTTCAGGCACTAGAGAGTCAATTTAAGTTGAAGAATTTAGCTAAAGACCATTCAAATGATGGGACAAGGATATACGTGCTCACTCAACCCTTTCAGCTCGCTTGATTTTCTGCCAAACATTAATGACACATCCATCGATCTCCATAGTTTTTACCGCCCCAGAGATCCCATCACACTATCCATCCCCCATTACTCTGACGTGCTGCACCCACAGCCTTCCTTCGTCTAGACATATTCATATCCTAAGTCGTAAGCACTCTTCTTCGGCGCAATGGGAGCTGTGAGGGGATAAGCCAGAGGATGTAGGGAAAAAGGAAAGTGTATGAGGCATTCGTCAAGAACGTGGAGAAATGAGGCGGGTTTTTGACATGAGAGCAACTTAGGTAGCATAGAGCTATTAGGCTTGCTGTACGATATGATCTTATGGGCGTACTGTCCATGAATCTGGCGCATTTGGTCGTCATACGCGGTAGTCCGTTGTGTCTACCATTGTACCGAACATGACTGTATCACCTGATAATCTATGCCAATTGAACCCTGATTATACACATTGCAAGCAAGATATTATTGTAAGCGTCTACACATATTGCATAAACTGGCTTGAAGAGTGGGCAATTACACGATACGTCTTCAACAGTAAGACGTGTAAACCTTTTTTGAAGGCTATGTATAGAAAGTGTCAGACGCCCCAACTAGATCTAGGAGCATTGCCTCCATAGTGAGCCAAGCTTTGACCATTGTTTGACCCACATAGGACAAGGTAAGAAAAGCTGTACCATCACAAAACGAACCGCTTCTTTCATGAGTATCCAGAGCAGCAGATACAGGAAGGCTTTAATCTCCCACAGGCCAATCACTGGAGATCAATGAAGACCCAGAGCAGCTTCACAGTCGCTATTAGATGCGCGGTATGCTCGTGGCCGTGGTTGGAGAGGAAAAGAACTCCAGATTTCATGGCGAAAATTGGATATCAGGGAGGTCTTGGCGCTGAGTCAGCAGACAATCGCCTCTGACTGCACACTTTGTGCTCTGAAGACTTAGACCTGTAGAAAATGTGATATGGAATCGCTCTCTGATACTGAATGGGACGTCATAATCTCAGGGACGGGGTTGCCACAATCTCTTCTCGCATTGTAAGGCCGCCCTCGCAACGAGTTCCGAAGATTGTGCGCTGACTGACGCAGGAAGAGCGCTTTCACGAACTGGCAAGAAGGTGCTGCATATAGATAAGAACGACTACTATGGCGGGGCAGAAGCTGCTTTAAGCTTGCAAGAAGCGAAGACGTGGGCTGAGGCTGCTAATGAAGGTTCGGGGCTGCCCGTAAAATCAACCGTACCTACTAATCCTTTGATTTCAGATGCTGGATCCTTGCTCTTCAGCCATGTCACGGTTAAGAACTTAGAAGAGGAAGCGCAAGACTTGTGCAAGGATGAATCACCTTCGAAGCTTGGTTTCTCAAGAGCATACAGTCTGTCTTTGTCACCTCAACTGATCTACACGCGCTCGAATCTCCTACCGGCCCTGGTGTCTTCTAAGGTCTACCGGCAATTGGAATTCCTCGCTGTTGGAAACTGGTGGATATACAGCGATCATGAAGCTGCGGAGGAAGGACAGACTGGAAGCAACATACCCTCCAAAGGGAGCTTACGAAGAATACCTGGTGGCCGAGAAGACATCTTCGCGGACAAGGGCATCGATCTTCGATCCACAAGATCACTGATGAAGTTTCTCAAGCTGGCTGCGGACCCAGAAGCCCAAGAGTCAGTACTAGAACGATGGGGTAGCAAGCCTTTCCCTGAATTTCTTGAAGGCCACCTCAGTATCCCGCCGCGGCTGCAGGCGCCTTTGCTCGCCTTGACACTCTCGCCAAATGCTCCAGCAGAGACTCTGACATCGTACGCCCTGCCTCGTATTCATCGCCATCTCACCTCGATAGGCATGTTCGGTCCAGGTTTTGGATCAGTGATACCGAAATGGGGTGGACTCGCGGAAATAGCGCAGGTAGCTTGCCGTGCTGGAGCAGTGGGTGGTGGTGTCTACGTGCTCAAGAGAGGCTTTGCGAGGCATGATAATGCGGATCAGGAAACCTCAAGCCAAGATTCTATATCTCTTGACCAACATACAGGTCTATCTACAGTCCGTCTTCAAGGTGGGGAGGATGTCAAGAGCCACTGGATTGTTGGCTCATCGTGGGATCTACCTTCACGAGCCCATTCGCCTCCTGACGACCAGATTCATACAAGCTACATTGCTAGAAGTATCACTATCGTTTCTGGATCACTGTCCCGGCTGTTTCCGCTGCCAGCTGAGGGTGCTCCTCCGCCGGCTGGCGCGGTAGTCTTCTTCCCCTCAGGAACGCTCGAGCTTGAGTCTAGAGATCCGATGCCTCCAAGGGCAAAGATCGAACCACCGCCTGTTTACCTCATGGTGCATTCGAGCGATACAGGGGAATGCCCGGCAGGTCAATGTGAGTGTCCCTGTATTGAAAACAGATCCGGAAGCATTGTCATGATGACCCAAAACAACGAATACTTATCTACATTGTCTGCAATTTTATTGAAGATAACACACTTCTGACAGTCTGATCAATTGCCTCATACAGCCCCACTACTAGCCGTCATACTTTAAAGCAGACTTAGGGAGCTGACCATCGATTTCACAGGTGTTGTTTATTCTTACGCCATCCACAAAGACCATCTCGATGTCCATAGTCTTCTACAGGCTGCTGTCAACAAATTGATGGACAGTATCAAGGAAGAGCCACCTGCAACCGCACTCTGGTGCATGCACTACGACCAGAAAGACGACCCTCCTGCTACAACTGATGACTATGATGCAAATATCAAGTGCGAAGACTTGTCCAATGATCAGGTTCTACGACTTCCTGACCTTCAACCTGGATTGGCACTTGAAGACGATGTACTTAAGCATGTTCAGGCTGCATATAATAGGATTGTTGGGGATGAAGGCGCAGCATTTATGATATTTGAGGACCGGGAAGGGACTGGAGATGATGATAATGAAAATTGATCTGCACATTGCCCTTTGAATTATCCTTCTTCCGCTTATTGACTTGAATTGTGACGTGTACCCTGCTTAAAACTCCTTGCTACGATATTTTACCATTTGTCTTGCCCCAATTCAAACACCAGCACCTTGACTTCACGTTCCCGAATCATGGGCTCCGTATCTCCAATCTGTGATAACATCGAACGGGAAACGGGTCAATAAACTCGCAACAAGGAGATTGAGCCATTAAAAATGCATTACTATGGTCTCTCCCTCCTATACAATGCAAATCTTACATTCCCCACTAGTCATATTTCCCACTGGTCCTGACCAGACCAGCCTTCTCATTCTCAGCCTTTGGTTTGCGAGCCCACTCAGGCGCCTCATCTATCCCATCCTCTTCCTCCTTGTCTCCCTCTTCTTTCGTTTTGTGGACGGTCTGGGGGGCGTGTTCGGCTGGTGAATAGATTGTGTATAGAATCTGATGTTATTAGCTTCTATAATCCGAGAGAAAGGTCGCTAAGAAGGTTACGTACGAGGGGTGTGGGACCCGTATTCACGAACTGATGCTGGGTACCCGCCGGCACGACCATCAGGTCTCCGGCTTTGACGTCTTGATCTTTTCCGGCTATGGTGGCCTTCCCCGTTCCGGATGTGAATGTCAGAGCTTGGTCGACGGTGTGGACCTGGAATTGTCAGAGCCCTTTCCCCTATAATTCACATAGCTGGTTGAGAAGCTGTCTGGGTAGCAGTTGAAAGCATACCTCATCACCGATATCTCCACCCACAGGCACCGTCATTAGGACCACCTGCGAATACAGTCCAGTCCATAGCACCCTTCTAAATTCCCCAGACTTCGACGGCAGAGCCGAGGTCATCTCGGGGAAGTAGACCATCTCATGTTTTGGAGGGCTGGTATTCATTTTGTGATCTTTGGCGTAGCGGAGTGCTGTGTTTGAGAAGAGTCTCCGTGAGCTGAATGAGGCAATGGGTTTGAGGGCGATAGTAGGGGTTGTCCGTGGGATAATCGTTCTGAGCATTGTAGAGAAATTGATATGATCGAAGCTTTGGGGAATATTGGAATGGAGGGATGGGTATGACGTCTATGATCAGGGTGGTTCTAGCGCGCCTTCTACGTCAGGACTTCCACGTTTCTCGCTCATGGCAGCCACGTCTATAGCCATCGTTGCAGTTGAGAATTCTGTACTCTATGAAGAGGATAAGTCGGCAAAGATGGGAAGGCTGCTTAGAGAGTAGAGCTCACTGACGTTCCTGAGCTCTACGCGGCGCTAGGTTGGTAGCGCCGCGGTTGAGATTTTGCCCGACTCCGCTGTTACTTGTTGCAGTATTTGATACAGAAGGTTACATATAGGCACAATCCATTCATACTCCGCATTCGATCTATTCTGTCATGCTCAAGGCTTGTTCCTGCATGAGTGCGCTCTCATTTTCGTCTAGAATGCGCCGGCGACACACCTTTTTTAACCCAGCCAATGTATAGAGATCCCGCTACACCATCACATTGTCGATTCTGGGAGACACATGGAATCAATGGAATGCCAGACAGGATGATTTGACTTGCTGCCCGATATGGAGAACAAACTTGGGTCGTGGCTTTTGCGGGATGTGTGTTGCTGACGTTGGGTGAGACAGTACATCAACGCACTCTCGTGGCGTGAACGGAGCCGAAATCTCAACGAGGAAAAACTATCGGACTGTTGCGGATGGCTCGACTGGGTGCGAAAATAATTTTACTCTAGACCTGCTTCTTTGTCATCGTTACTTGGCAGATTCTGCTCATCATCAAGAAGCAATCAACAAGTATTACAGGAACACGTGCCAATCGAAACTCAACATCATCTCCAGATCTATACGAAGTGCGAGGATGACATGCGATTAAACCTAAAGCTGTCGGGTGTTACATCTCGCGTTCAGCGAAGAACGCTTTCCTCCCAATGACTACTTGCAATGTCTGCTCAATGCCTGCACCTTGCTCTATCTCAGATAGACACGTTTAACCAACTGCCACAGAGTGTTTGCGCTTCCGGGAGAATCCGCCACATCGAGTTGATTGGCGAAGTTGTCAGCGAGCACGAGATGCATCTCCGTTAATGCCCTCGTGTGCCAGCGGTGCTCATGCACCCTAGACACACCAATGTGTGTGAGCCCATAGTGCTCGGACGCTCGGGGTAGGTCAGATACCCATCTGAAGCCGTGGCAATTGGATGAAATTCTCGAGATCAATATGTAAGGCAAGTGGGCTGACACAAGCAATTCTTTTGCTTTCTTGTTCTCTCGGCGAATGCCCAAGTTGGCCGTAGCAACCGAGACGTTGCTGGCAATAATTCTTTGCGCGTTGAGATCATACTCTTCCCACTGTAGTACTCCCCCTGGCTCTAGTAGTATGAGTTAGTACCGTGTTCCGGTCCTTCAAAACGGGAGAAAATGGCGCCAACTTAGCAATTTGATGCAATTTTGCAGGAGCAACTAAGGATCGCCGTTGTCAATGGCGCTTTGGAAGAGTCAAGATGGACTAAATCATATTGCCCAAGGTAGCCTTCGTGTGGCTCTTCGAAAGCATTCCAAGTCTTCAATGAGACACTGTTGGGCAGCCATGATCCGTGAGGATAACCAGCAGATGAAATGTCGAAGCCATCCAACTGGGTGGAAGGTAATAAGTATTTTGCGAGTTCGAATACCCAGATACTATCAGCAGTCAACCATTTTGCCATCTAATAACTGATATCTTATTGATAGTATTCGAATTACCCTGTCCCTGTTGCAACATCGGCTATTCTCAGACACTAACTGTCCAAGAGGATGGAAGGATGTGTGAGGTAGCCCAATGTTTCTTTCCAAAGATAATGTTGGCAAACTAGCCTGAGCATTGTGTTAGACTTAACACATCACACTATCTCTATTCAAGTCACCTTGTGGATTCGGCATAATCCCTGCCAAACGCATACCGTTCACTTGTCATAATTATGTTCGAAATGTAAAGCGCCCATATCAATATTTCGCAAAGTGGTTTCGATGAGACTTATAAGAAAAAATCGGTTTCTTCGAGACAGTTGCAAAAGGTCTATCTGCTCGAGTATTTTCAGATCACTCATGATTCTTCTCCCTGATATCTTGTGTCTGTTCTACGTACCCTTTGTCGTCAGGCACCAACCAAATGGTAACATGCAAGACGCTCGGGGACTATGGGCCCGCTTCAGGGGCAGTTTCGCCAGCTTTAGGGCCAGCCCTATAGGGCTGTTCCGTTGATAGGTGTTTTCATTTGATAGGTGGGTTCGGTTAGGGGAGACGGGGAGATTTTAGCCATGTCAGTATGATATTATCCTAACTACTCCGTACATGCTCATCCCCATTCACCGCTCATACATCCTACATGATCCATTTTCCGAAGGATCTCACCGCTGCTTAGCATTCGTCATGTCCTGATAAGTTAGGTATCGGCGCTGTCGCACGCGTGATACTAGGAGTTATGGTAGGATCTGGTAGGCCGGTGGATAACTTATGCAATACGAGTTCAGGCCCCAGTACGAAGCAC
Source organism: Cladonia squamosa (assembly GCA_947623385.2). Taxonomy (NCBI): domain Eukaryota; kingdom Fungi; phylum Ascomycota; class Lecanoromycetes; order Lecanorales; family Cladoniaceae; genus Cladonia; species Cladonia squamosa. The sequence continues at coordinate 136,877 of OX392392.1, read as the reverse complement.
AGGTAGGGATGCTGATCTATAGGTAGGTTCGGCTTAGCTACCACACCTCGCTGTATAAGCACAGACCGCTTCTCCTTAGACGTCTCGTGATTTGATACTAACCTGATAGTAGAGTGGACCCATGTATGGTGGAAAGTGTGCTCGACTACCTCAGCGTGGTATAACATCATCTAAAATCCTGAATTCCCAAGGAAGGATTACGGTGATAGTTTCATTTGGCTTCTAAGGTTGTTAAACATTTTCGTCTATACACCGCTCTAGCCGTTGCAATTTGCTTAGCCTCAAAAGCGATTATGGAGCTGTGTCGCCTCACAGATCTTTTGAATTCTACCGCACACAATTTGGCCGGCTTGAACAGGTCGTGTCCAGCATCCTCATCAGTGGAAGCTTTGGGCAAAGTCGATCGCAAAGAACTACTAGCTGCAGCATGACGACTTGTCACTGCCTTGGAAGTCCCCGAAATGACCATCCTGGAGATTCCAAAGGGGCAAATTTGGGACCTTTCTAGCTTTGATGTTCATGTGCAAGCACCCAAGTTGCTGATGTCGTTGATCATTTAGCCCGCCGGACATGCAGCTCTGAGGACCGCACTCATGCTAAAAGTATTTGACGATTGGACAAGCGAAGAAAGGAGAAGCGCGACTGATCTCGCAAGTCAGACGGGCTCAGAGGAGCTGCTGCTTAGTAAGTCAAGGTTCATCACTTGCAGAGCTCGAGGTTCCCATGCCTTCTGGCACATCATAATGTGAATTTAGATATACTGATTGGCCCAACGCTTAGCCAAGATTATGAGGACACTTGTGAGTATAGGTATCTTCGAAGAGCAGGAGGAGAATACCTATTTGCACAATACTCTCTCTCGAGCTTTGATCGATGTTACCTTTCGGACATTGATAATAGGAATGTAACATTCCCAGGAACTCTCGCTCGGTAATTTAACGCGCAAAGCTGATAACGTTTAGGTGCAGTACGGCAAGCTTGACCATGGCGAAGCTTCCTGAGTACCTTGCCTTAATTGGATTTAGCAATCCTAGCGATCCCGAGAATTCGCTTTTCCACTACTCCCTTGGAACGAAGCTCAACATGTTTCAATGGCTTAAGATACAGCCCGAGCAGCTGACAATGTTCAGTGAGTATAACGCTGCGGCAACACAGCTTCAAGCCTCTAGTCTCAAAGCTACAATATCGGCATTGTTCCCGAAGATAGAGCCTGTGAAAACAGTTAATGCCATAAACGCCACGGAAAATCTGGTCATGATTGTCGATGTAGGTGCCGGTCGCGGTCAATTACTCAAAGAATTTCGCAGAGAGCGACCGGATCTTGTGGGCCGAATGATTGCACAGGATTTACCGGAGGTGATTGCGGGCATAGCACTATCAGATGGGGTAGAGACGATGTACCATGGTTTTTCTGAGCCTCAGCCAGTGGAGGGTCCGTACGATTTCTTCGGAAAATTAAGAAGATTGCTAACGTTGCCACTAGGAGCATCCGTCTATTTTCTCCGCCACGTCCTTCATAATTGGCCTGACGGGGCCTGTCGCCAGATTCTCACCAACACAATATCAGCACTAACCCCTAATTACTCAGAGATCGTGATTGTAGATCAGGTGCTTCTGAATACAGGCCTTGCCCCCTTTTCTGCTTTTATGGATCTTACCATGATAACTTTTGGAGGCATGGAAAGGACTGAGAAACAATGGCGAATGCTATTAGAAGGAGTGGGGCTCAGCATAATCTCGATTGAAGGCCCAAAAGCTGGAAGTCTAACCCTTGATTCCACCATAAAGGCTAATATACGAGTGTGAGCAATGGGGGTGAGTCATGGGTTGGCTTATAGGTCATCAATGTTGGAAACTACATCATTCCTTCGATGCATCGCTTAGCTCACCTCTGACTATATCTCTGCTTCTTCATATGCCATAAGTCGTTGCACTGTTTAGTGCGAATGCCTGAGCATCCTTCTATCACCTCCATAAGTTCCTCTTTCCTTGATAGGAAAGGTGAATGCCCTCCTTTGCAATATAGCGACTTCTCAGCTATTCCTCGAAGATCCTCGAACACATAGTGAGAGGTTTCTCCTCCTTTGTGTCGGCAACAGAAGTGACACTCTCCGTCTTGGTTAACTGGATGTTGGAAATATTTCGAATGACGTGGCGCTCTTCCAAGTGCTTCAGAGCACTTACATGGCTTATCAAGGTATTCCAGCGCGCTGGCTATACCCTATGAAGCTCGTTGCGGTCAACTCCAGAAGGTATTAGAAAGGCCTCGAAAATTCGGAAAAGAAGCTGATAGCTGCAAAACAGTTCGAAAGTCATCCCAGAGATCACGTTATCGTGTTATGTATTGCTGATATTGCTGAGAATCTACCTAGACCGGTCAATCCTATTGCCTGCCATAAAGATCATCAGCCCCACCCTCCTAGGTTATGATCAGGAACATAACGAACGGGGACCGTTCGTAAAGTTCAGCCATGCCTTAACATGAGGAAAGATAAATTTACAAGGAAGGGTTGCCTCAGGTAGAATATATTATTTCTCTTTATATTCGACTCATACAATGAAGAGGAGTTCTTAGCTAAAGAACAATTTAACTACTTTACTTGATACCAGTTACCCATCCTAGAAAATACCCCAAAGGAGTTAAACCCCCCTGTTACAGGCTGCCGACCAAGAAGAAAATCACAACGTCATACGCAGTCTCTGAACGCCTATATTAATGATTTCAAGATTCGATTCCGTTACTCGACTTTACATAACGACACAACAGATGATGGAGGTGCAGGCACAGGCACCTGCACAGCTAGAAGCCTCGTAAGCCAATTGCTTAATCGTACAGAAGATTCAGCTCACCTCTCGGTGCAGACCGAGGCAGTATTCGACTGGGTACTGCCAGGCATTGCGAACAAGGAATAGTAAATTAGTGATTAGTGGTTTGGCTGAGCTTGATTCAGCTTCGGTCAACAGCCGACGGAGCAGACCTAGCAGGCTTACTTGGGATGAGTCAAGCTTGGTGAATCTAGGGGCAGTCGGGTTGCTGATATGTTACAGAACTGGTTGCTGGTGTGTTACAGAACTGCTAGCTGAGGAGTTTGTATTAGGATGTGTGGAGGTTGTTCTGTAAGTAGGACAGCGAGCAGGCAATTTATCAAATGTGGGGGCTGCCCCAGGAGACTTCCAGTGAGCCGACCAAAGATCTTCGATCGGTTAAGCGAGGCCAATTGCGGCGGCCCTGAGACATGGCAAATTCCGAGGAGGGATGCGTCCCCCGCTTGAAACACTCCTAAACAACACGCTATCGTCTCCATCCACACAGCTACTGCATAAAACGTCCTTAGAAAATAGTATTGGATTGGGCACGGCAGATGCCGTCTGCAATCATTTGTGGACACGTCTCGGTGGTGCGTCTGCTACCAAAGAACTAAGTCGATATTGAAGCTTCGCTAACGCGTCGTTCTCATTCGCTACGGCCCACGACACCGTCCCAATCTCCACTATCTTTGGAGTCCAAGTTGGCAAATTCGGCGCCACGAGTGCGACAGCTACATCGCACGTGCCATAACTGCAATAGAATGCCTGTATCAGGTCAGAGGACTCCTTTTTCTAAGCTGTGAACAGGAGTCTATAGCTAGGGGCCAGCGAAGGAAGTCCACCTGTACGCGGTGCTGGCTACGAAGAGAGCCAAGAGACTCCCACCTATCAGGACTATACGGCCCCAAACCTAGCACCATATACATACAGGCGGAGCATGGCAAAGTATGGTAATGGCCACTTCCCAGCATCGTTCCCAACTAAGATAAATCTGGGTATGTGTTTCATACTGTCACATGCTATAAGGTACGACGTTGCACGAGGCACTAATTAATGGCATAGGGGTGTTACGCTAAATGGGCCTAATGTCGATTTTGGACCGTTGAAAATGCTGACTCCTTAGGAGGCAACGGCCAACCGACCAGGGCAACGTATTAGTTGCTCTCTAGGTAATGCGCAGATTACGTCCAGCCACGAATCCCGTCTAGTCCATTTACCAATTAAACAGTTCATTTGGCACTAAAATGAGAGTTTTCAGGCCAAAGTTAGGCCTTTAAGATTGCTGTATTGGGAAAAGATACATATTGTTAAAATTACCCACTTAATTTAATTTAAGTAATTGTTGGAATTTTTGTTTAGACTAGAGCCTTTGTTTTGATTATTTGAGCTCTTAACCCCCTTGGATCGATGAGAAGCGGCTTATGAGCGGCTTAAAATCCTTAGATACTCAACAACATAGTCAGAAGAACCGGATGCCAATACGATCGCACTCTTGGTCTGTGGGGTCCGCAATCAACCCGGCAGCAACCACGACCAAAGCCATTATTACCCGTTTGTTTCCATTGCCAGCAAAAGATGTATGTCAATTCCTCTCACTCCACGTTCCTGATCCTTGCCGCTTCTCCTCCATAGCGACTGGTTGTCATGCATGACATTCCCAGTGGCCGCGAATGCGACGGCTTCCAAAAACCACCATATTTCATCGCTCAGCCCCTGCACTTGCAAGCCTTTGAGCTCCTGGATCATTTGTTCCTCAATCTGCAGCTGCAACGCCCACGCAACACTCTTCGCATCGTCTGTGCCCTGCAAAGAGGTCACATCTTTTACAACGGCTACCAGATTGATCATATCACTCGTTTCGCCATTTTCAATTGTACGAAGCTCTTTCTCGTACCAAGCCAGATCATTGACGAGACCTAAATGGTTACCAACAAGAGAGAGATAGCGGCGGAAGCGGTGGTTGGTAAACGATACATCAGATTTGATGCTGAATTTTGCGGCAGCGATTACAAAGCCGGAAGAAATTGTCAGCGCCCAAGGGTGGGTTTATAGGGCTGAGTTCTTAGCGCGCCAGGATTGTTAGCGCAGATCAAGACTTACATTTTCACTCTCCGTACATGATAGGGTAACACCTGATGGTGGTAAGCTAACGGTGACGCCAATACCAATGTGCCAAATATCCAACATATTGTGAAAATATGTGAACTCAATACGCCATGCGAAGGCTTCAAGGACTACGCGGAGCGCTGCTATGTCTCGTATGGTGAACAATAGGTGTACCATTATGTATATGGGGCTTGAATATGACAAAGAAGGTCTGTAGTAGCAATGACTGACTACAGATGCTGAGCCCCCGGAACGAACGGTGGATGCGCTAGAGAAGAGAATTGACGCAAGGGAACTTCAGAGCTAGTGTAATCACCTTTTGTTGCACTGAAAAGGCGACGAGGCAGTGGCTATTTGGAATGATATATTGCGACACCTTTCCATTATCGTGCATCTTCTGTACGCATGAGTATGACATCTTGCAGCACTCAGCCCAAGAATTGCCGTAGATTGGCGGCGAGGGTCCGGACCGGTATGGAACGAGAACAAGATGCGGCACGGTTGCAGCTTCATATGACTCGCTACCGACAATATGGCTCGCTAAACGTCGGGATGCTATTGAACGGCGCGGATGGAGGATCTACTTCAGCTGAATACTTTGGCTGACAATGGAAAGACGGTCCAGACTTTCGCTGACTTTGATCTTGCCGCCAATCATGGCAGTGCTATTTGGGTATATATTGCGACATATCTGCATGCTCGGAGCATAGCCGTGGCCCTATCAAACTGTTCTCGGATTACTCGAGCTCAGATCGTCGAAACAATCTAGATTATGGGTTACATTGAATAGTAAGCTCGTCAACTCACTCCGAATTGCATGAAAAGGGTGTACCTCTGCCGTTTCCTTGTTGTGTCGCACCGATCGGGGATCCTCAACGCAAGATTTATCCTTCAAGTCCAGTTTTCTTAGCAACGGAGAAAGAATTTCTACCTTTATCCCTATAAGTCTATTCGAGAAACCAGCCTCAACTTCGCCATTTCTCGATACTAGTAATCGCACACCACGCTTGGAAGCCTCCATTCTCATCTCCGCCCGCGGATGTAATACTGCAAGGAGAAGCCAGGTTCTCATGTTAAGGTTTCCTATGCAGCGGTCTTTATCTAATTGGATACCGGAAACCCAACCGAGAATAAAAGTGGTCCTAGATCCATGTGGCGCAGCTATGCATTTTGTATGGCATAGTGAACCCGCATGTCTCGGATGTAATGCATGGGTCGAGCATAAAAAGAGGTCGTTGCTCTGCTTCAGCCTGGCATTTTCTACGAGGCTGGCAGCATTGCAATGCTGAACTCCACTGGCTAACTGAAATCGCATTTGTAACCTTCTTGAGTAGCTGAAGAGCATGCACGACTGACATCCGGCGCGCCAAATATATCTAATGGTTGCTGTTCTTTTGTTTTGTGCCACACATCCCGACCTCCAGCTTCTTTTCATGTTGTGGCCATACAGATCATCTTGTTGCCAACCTCTCAAAAGAACAGAAACGAAAAGAATAAGCGTGGTTGTTATCGAATCCTGAGATCGTGAGCCAGTCTCCATGGCGGACATTCAACTGTCGCCGCCACCAGGTGGTGATGAAGACAGAGGCTATAGACTACTTATTGTCGGCAGTATTTTTATAACAGTTGCAACGGTTATGATCCTATCAAGACTCCTTGTACGGTCCATGGTTGTCAAAAACTTAGGTTTGGACGATCTCTTCATAACTTGGGGGGGTGTAAGTTTCTGATCTTTTGTAAGATCCCACCTACGTTTGACTGATTCAAGCCATGATAGATGTTTATGATCGCTACTGCAGTCATCGGCTTGTACCTCATACGCTACGGTATCGGCAGACATGAATACTACGTGATGCTCACTCCAGGCCTATTATTGAAGATCTTCGAGTTGACCTTCATTTCGGAAGTCGTGATTATCTTCTCAGTGACATTCGTGAGGTTGTCTATAGCAATGTCCCTATTCCGCATTTTTGGCCCTCGCAGAACTTGGAAACTCATCCTTTACTCGGTCATGGTCTGGATGCTGGTATTGTTGGTAATAAGCCTCGTATTTGTCTTGGCTGCGTGCACGCCAGTCAAAAAGGGGTGGGACCCGCTTTCACCAGGTACTTGTTGGGATGCAAAGGCACAATCCATCACTGGAGCATGCGTTGGAGGTAAGCCTCTGTCCCGGAAACGATGGGTCATTCCTATACTGACAGTGATAAAAGCCGCCAACGCACTTACTGACTTCACACTGGCTTTTCTGCCAACAGTGTTCATGTGGGACGTTCAGATGAACACACGAACAAAGGTGGGAATCTGCATTCTGATGGGAATGGGAGTTTTGTGAGTAATCCTTACTTGACTGACACCCTCGTTGCTGATACTGGTACCATTTCACAGTACAGGAGTTTGCGATATCGTAAGAGTGGTACAAGTACCGAGCGTCAATACTCCAGATCGGACTTGTGAGTTCATGCCCCCACAAGGTCTCATATCAGGCGTGTCTAACAGTTATTCGTCAGGGAACTCACTCGATTTATACATCTGGGCCCTGTAAGTATATACCTCTACTTACCATATATACCATCTTCGCTAACGGCTCATCACCCAAATCAGCTTAGAAGATACCGTAGGCATCATAGCTGCCTGTATCGCAACATTGAGACCACTCTTCAGCCACCCAGCTTGCTCCCCTTCGAGTAAATGGACCTTCATCAACAAAATTATTGGCAAGTCTAGCAAATCTCAAAGTGAGGATAATTACCGCCTCAACAGACTCAGCAATATGAGACCTCAGCCGGCTTCCCATCATTCTTCCAGCGCAAAGGGGAGCGACGGAGAAATGGATATGGAATGGTTCTGATGATAACTCACGTACATCTAGATGTTGTGGGAGTAATGTAGTACCACATGAGTACTGGATTGGTCCCACTCAAGCTACCTTGAAAGCCGCCGGATTCCACCACGCTCGGTTGCTAATGAACAGATTGAAGCTTCAAAATTATCTCTGGCGGTGCTGATGAGAATGGCTGCATGAAAGAATGCCCATTTTTGGTCTCAGCATAATCATGAAGGGCAACCAGTCCAAGGGCTCAAGATGAGGTGCTTTGTAGGAAGATGGAGCACAAAACTATGCACCTAAGGGGATAGCAGCCCAGGAGATTGGGAATGTTGCCAGGGTCTTAACCAACGAACACCTTTATCTGAGCAGCTTTGATACACTTGGCAGGAAAACCAAGTTGAAGACTTCCATACCAGCTCTACCAAGTAACCCTCTTCTTAGTAGGAGCACGCAAACACCGAACGATGGACGTACCGCTTCAGGAGACTCGGGAAAAAGGCCCCAGTGTTCCCACCAGTCAGCCAGCTCCAGTTATGGTAGCGAAAAGGAGTAGGCCAAAGACGCTAGCCTCAGCACTGTACGACAACGATTATAAGGAGTTTATCAGAGAAATTTCTCCATCAGATATGCCACGAAACGAGCCTTGGAACTTGGGTCCGCCAGCCAACATCATCACCGCCGAGGAGCTCGATAGATATTGAGGGGGTATCACCCAACAAAAGCAGGAGATTCCGCAACGTTTGAAGCAGGAGATTGGGATTATTGGCAAGGCCTAAACCAGCAAACACCTCTATTCGAGCGCTCGTTAAGCACCGAAGTCAGCATGTCAAGCAGCATCAATTCATTAAAGCAAGTATTTTGTAAGAAGATGGAGCATTAAGCGATGCACCTAGAGGGCCAGTAGCCCAAGGAATGGGGACTATTGGCAGTAGCATTGATCAGCAAACATCTCGGTTCGAGCGCTCGCTAAGCGTCCAAACATGCATATCAAGGGACATCATTCTGCTAAAGCGGTATTTTGGCAGGCCCAGAAGCAGTGCGGTGGTCGATATGTTCTCTATATGCATGAGTTATGCTGCATTGTCTACTATTAAGCTTTGTCATTCGGTATTGAAAATATCACAGGCATTCAAAGATTTATTGGAAGTTTATTCTGCTTTAGCAGATGTTTGATTGGTCTGTGTACCCCACCTAGTCTTTGCTAGCCTATCGAACTCCTCTTTACCCTGACGTATCTCCGCATCACTCATATCACCACCCAGTAAGCCTTCGTCCTCCTCGACCTTCTCCACTTCCCTTGCCACAGACTCCGACTCGACCTCCTCGCCCTCCGCCTGGTCTTCCATAGTGGTGTCCATCTTATCATCGTCGGTTCCGGGAAGCGAAGGATATTCCTCTTCGGAGTTGCGCATGCCTTGGGCGAGCTGACGATTCTCCTCTTCTTGCAGCCTTTCTTGCTCCGTGACATCCTAGTCGTGTTTGTCGGCTTGAGCGGCGGCGTCTGGGTTATCATCGGATGGGTTGTGTCGCCTTTGCTGGTGTGGCAGACCTCGAGTTTGTCGAAAAGCAGAGGGCGGCTCCTTTCGGCCTTTTCCCCGGAACTGTCTCGGCTGGGCTAGTATTTCTATCGTCTGTGGGTCTGTGAGGTGCCTCTTGAGAATGCCATTGTCGCGCTCGCCGCACAGCTGCGAAAGGGCTACGTAAGTATTCTTCTATGATCTTAACAATTAGCAATGTGTATAAGGAGCGTTATCAGGTGCTTACAGTAGTTGATGCTCTCCACTGAAGCACCTGTCAAGTGGAGGAAAGTAAGCTTCTTTGGTCGGTGCCCACAGAGTTGATGCTCTCCACTGAAGCACCTGTCAAGCGAAGGAAAGTAAGCCTCTCCGATCGGTGCCTAAAATAATTGATGCTCTCCACTGAAGCACCTGTCAAGTGGAGGAAAGTAAGCCCCTCCGATTGGTGCCATGGAGGCATTCGCGGGGCTGAGTGACAAATCTAAACTCCAGTCCTGACCTCAAGCCCGGTTGAACGTCCAGGATTATTGAAATCGGCGAAGTACGAGTGTCTGATGAAGTCCAGTGTCTCTCGCTCGTCTTCTTTTCTGGCCCCTTCCTGCTCTACAGCACTTGTCGACACTAACAGCCTCAGGATGCGTACCCGACTGCCTGTTCACGGCAACGCAATTTGCGAAATCCAGCATCAGTGGCCATTCTGGCGAGGCAATTGTATCTCTTCCCTCGAGCAGCTTCGATTCGGATATGGCTGTTTCCCGAGTAGTAATCCGCTGGCGATCCTCTGGGGCTGCCGAGTTGCTCCTCGCGAATGCCTGCGAGTCTAGCAAAGCTCATCTCAATAGATACGCAAAGAAAGCGAAGTCAGATAAAGTAAAATAAAGTAAAGTAAGGTTAGATAAAGAATGATAAAGTAAAGGGTAGCCTCCTCCGCGGCAGCGGTCTCGAGGCAGAGCAATTGGACCGCATTTGGACCGCTCTTCTATTCCGCTGACAGGGCAGGTTAGGTGGCAGTTCCATTAGCATTAACAGCGACGTTTGAACCAGCAACGCAAGAGATCTTGGGGCCTACCTCTGTGAGACCGATCATCTCATTCGTGATAGTCTTGGATTCGCTGGACCCTTCGCACAAGTCATACAGCGTCGCATCTTGCATCCTGAGATCAGGTTAGCGAAGGTATGAGAATCAAAAAGGGTGGGCTCGGCCGAAAAAGCTAAACGCATCTCGTCTAGAACACCCGCTTCCCCTCTGAGGCGTAAGGTTCACTATTGTTGCCAGCTTGTGGGAGACGGCGAGGTTGGTCTTCCGAAGTGAAAGGCTTTGTGTCTAACCCCAACATCGTACGAATAAGCACGACTTGGGTCTGATGGTGGAACCTGAGGCTCCCCATTGTTGCCAACTTGTGGCTGACCGTGAGGTCGGTTTTCCGAAGAAAAAGGGTGTGATATTAAGCCGCTAAGCGTACACAGACGTACGCCGCGGTTACCAGTCCGAAGACTGCCGTAACCAATCCGTAGACTGGGAGAGAGAATGGTCTCCCCAGTTGACTGGGGAGAAGCTCACTAAGATTGATCAACGACCAGTATACAAACTGGTCTAACGAATCTCAGTTCACTTGTATTCTGAAGAAGAAAAAAGGTTGGGTCTTAAGCCAGCTGCGAGCGAAACCTTGCCCGCAGTGGTTAGCAATCCAATGGATTGACGAGTTTGCGAACTCGATTTTTGAAAGGTTCAAAAATTAATTAAGCCAACACCGTATGAAAAATACGGAGTGGTATTCAGACAATCAAAATATTGAATGAGGGAAATTCAGCCAGCACCGAACACAATTGAGCGATGTGGTACAACAATCCAATGGATTGACGAGCTCTCAGAGAGAACCCGATTTTTGAAAAAATTAAGCCAGCTGCAAGCGAAACCTTGCCCGCAGTGGTGACAATCCGAAGATTGAATGAGGAAGTTGGTCCCCCCAGTCAGCTGGGGAGAAGCTCGCTAAGATTGGTAAACGACCAGTATCAGTCACTTTACCAAGTTCCTGCTTCGCTTGCATCCTGAAGAAGAAGAAAAGAAAGAAAGAAAGTTTGGGGGGTGTTGAATATCTTATTTGAGGGGGGCACGCTAAATTTTCGCGCTAGTAATATCACTGAAGCTGTACCGAGTGATATATTTGTCATTATGGTGGTGTGGGCTAATTCACTTCACGAAATTTCACCAAAGCCACCTAAGTTGTAACGGAGCCTACATAGTCTTACAAATGTGAGGCGTATTCACAAGTGCCTAAGCGTCATTACTGGCCAATTAAGGGGGAAAAGTATCTGTTGCAATATAAGAAGACGTGGATGTGATGGTCAACCATGCATTATCTGAAGATCTAGGATAGATGGAAGGACGCTGATATATACATGATACTAAGCAGCTGGAATGGGCAGTATCAGGGGTAGAAGACGCTAGAACAGCAGAAGTGGTGGAAATGAGCATGCTTCAGTAGAAGCAGGTAAGCGAGAATCCTGCAATCTTGCAGCAGTATCAGAGGCTAGGTTGAATTCTATGGAAGCTGCCTCGTACACAAGAAAAAGACCCTTGTTGGACAGCAGGCGTAACAGATGTTGCATTCCACTCGTGGATCCTACCATCCATAGATGGTCGCCTTCCATCCACGGATGGTAGCGTTTTCTATGAATGGTAGGCACCTCTATGGTATCCTACTATACACCTCATCACCGCAATTTCTCCATCAATAGTGACACCATCCATGGATGGTATATTCTATCTATGGACGGCGACCCCATTCGTGAATAGTAGTCACTATTTATCACCGTCACCACCACCACCACGACTACTACTACTACTAGGCACCCCGCTGTCAGTACCTTACTACTAGTACCCCGTTGCTAATACCTTACTACTGACGCTTCCTTGGTATAGAGGGAATAAAGCGATCGCGTAGCTGAATAGGGGCAATAGCCTCCAGAGTTACCCCCTAAAGCTATCTTTAAGGGCTTTTTTCAGGGGCCATTACTTGCGACCATGCTTGGTGGTAGTGGTGGTGGGGGTAGTAGTGGTGATAAGTAGTGCCTACTATCCACGAATGGGGTCGCCGTCCATGGATGGAATATACTATCCACGAATGGGGTCGCCGTCCATGGATGGAATATACTATCCACGAATGGGGTCGCCGTCCATGGATGGTGTCACTATCAGTGGAGAAATAGTGGCGATGAGATGCATGGTGGAAACTATGGGGTTTCCTTCCATCCATGGATGGTAAGGATTTACGAGTGGAATGCAACATAGCTCACAGATCGAGAGAGTTTCACACGAAGTGTGATGCGGGGAAGGAAGGTGGTGGCGTTCAAATGCAAGATACCGCAAGAGTGACAAGGTAGCCGTGCTTCGTGGCAAAGCCGGATTTCTGGAAATGTGATTGCTGAAGGGGGAATAAACTCCGTGAATTTTCGAATCTCATTGGTTACATTGGATTAGTGGTGTTAATGAAGCTTTTGTGGTTAACACACGCTCCAACGGTGGTGCAATTGCCACGGGGTGCCTATCTGCAGGGTTCTGTAACCTCGCCATATGCCGCCATACTTGCAACCAACCTGTTACAATACAAAGGCGACGCCGCCAATGATTGGCAGTGTCTTGGGTATATATATTGCAGCACAGTCGTATGGATTTACACTCCGTCGCTTACTTTTCCAGTCAGCCTACTTGTATTGCAGCAAACTCAGGCGTATGTTGATGCATTCATGTAGCCAACGTGCGTAGGAAGTACGCCACTCTAAGAAAAGCCAGTGGATTGATTGCGTGCTACTTTGCTATGACGTTCGAAAAGTGCTGCATGACATCGGGGAAGTCACGCGTATATGGAGTTACACTCACCACCGTAGCTTATATTCGTGAAGATATCCTGTAGCTTCTGCAGGTCGATTCCCGTACGCTGGCCAAAAGAGATACTCAGCATTCAAAGATCATTGCAACTACAATACTTCTCGCTGCAATGTCTCAAAGTGAGAAGGGTACTGCACAGGAAGTGGCCGAGATCCAAACGGCGAGTGAGGTTCCCAAGATGATTGGAGCCTTTGTCACATGCCTGTGTATAGCCTGGCTTGCTGTGATCCTCCGAATAACATCCCGAAGAATCAAACGCACGGCCTTGAAAACCGATGACTTCTTGCTTATGGCCTCTTTGGTATGTTCTGAATTGCCGTTCAGGTATCGGACTGACGAGTTACTCTGATTTAGGCTTTCACCACAGTAATGTCCGGGCTGAACCTTGGACTGACACGCGATGGCCTTGGAAGGCATGCGGCATTCATAAAAGATCCCAAAACATTCGCTCTGGTATGATGTCTGCCCAAATCTCATCTCTGACGTTTGATTACGGGTTTATTGAAGCAGTACAGGGGGTGATGATAGTCGAAGTAGTATACGGCATGGACATTTTCTTAATCAAGCTATCTTGGCTCTTCATGCTTCATCGTATCTTCCCAGGAAGATGCCTTCTTCGTCTCGCATGGGCTATAGGTAGTCTCGTAACCGCCTATACGATTGTCCAGATCATATGCTCTGTTTTCCAATGTGTCCCAATCCGAGCTTTGTGGAATCCACAAGTCTCAGGCCGCTGTATCAATCTTGACGACGTTTTCGTCTTGTGCGGATCGCTTAATATCGCGACCGACATCGCAATTATCTGTTTGCCAATGCCTCAGCTTTGGACCCTTAAGGTTAGCAACATCAGGAAGATACAGCTGACCTTTATGTTCCTCCTCGGTGGTCTGTAAGTGGCATCTCAGACATGCTAATTCCGCGCGTTTTATCTGACGGCAGTGGGCAGCGTGTGCATCATCAGTATTATTCGCGTGCCTCACATGCTGGGAATGTCGCAGACTGATCCAGGATGTGAGATACTATCAATTCCTTTCGTATTTAGCCTTTCTGACAGCTTTCAGGGACCTTTGTACCCGCGGCGGAATGGTCGTCTGCCGAGTGCTGTGTCGCTACGCTGAGCGCTTGCCTCCCGACAATGGGACCCATTTACACCTGGATGATGAACCGAGAAGGTCAAGGAAATGCCTTAGAGAGAATTTGGAGGCGAAGGAGAGGTGACTTTCTCGGGTCAGAAACAACGAATAACGATACTTGGGCATTGAATCAGAGGGCCAAAGACTCCAACGTTGGGGCGTCTATCCCAATACGATTGTGTTGCAATCCTAGGAGTGGTAAAAATACTGGAATGCCTGAGGATCTAGGATCCATGGAAGGGAGCTGGTATAGACATGATGCTGAGCAGGTAACAGGGGTAGAAGATGCTAGAATAGCAAGGATATGTGGAAATGAGCATGCTTTAATGGAGGTAGCTAAGCAAAGATCCTAAGCGAGGATAGATGATGAAAATGGAAGGGCAAATCTTGCAATAGATTGGGTTAAATACATGATAGAAGAGTGACATAGTCTTCTAAGGCTAGTAGATGAGTATTGCGCCTGCGTGACAACGATGGGATGATCATCTCGCAGGCGCGATCCCAGCACAGACTTCACCACCACGACTTCCTTCGGTGATGTCTTCAAGAATCACGGTCAACCTGCTACCTTGGTAAGAGTAATTCATTCTTCGTAGTGAGCTAGGAGTAGACTTTGAATGCCATCTGAAGTTCCCATTTGTGGTTCCACGCTCAAGGTCTTTAGCTGCAACGAGGAACACTAATTGGCGATACAAGAGAAAGAAATGCCCATCTTGAATGTTCAGAATGTCGAGGGGGCATGTATTTGAACCCAAAGGCAAAGTGAACGTATTCAGACATCCGTAGAAAGAAGGTGGTCATAAGTACAGCGCTGGACTTGGTGCTATCGCTTCGGCCGTTCACTAAATCCTTCACTAAATCCTTTGGATACCGAGATCCTCCGAGAGCTGAACCACGAACATTAACGGTGACTTTGTTAGAATGAATCAAACGCACTTCAGGACTAACCAAACTTCTCATCTACGGCGATGGCATCCAGTTCAGACAAATATTATCTACAAAGAAATCACACAGCATCTGCAAGGTACATCGTTAGGGCCCCACCATCCCCAAAGGATCTTAACAATGACGTCATGTAAGGTTGAATTTCCAGAACTATGTTTGGAAGGATGCTCTCGGATACAACATCCATCCAGACCTACCAGTACGAAATGAACAAGACTATAGCATTGCTGATGTTGGAGCGGGCACAGGGTGAGTCTCCTCCCAGCTGCGAGAAGGGTATGGTAGACTCAGCTATTCCAGCATATGGCTTATTGATGTCAATGGTCAATTACCGTCTGTCCATCTTGACGGATTCGACATTTCGGTGGACCAATTTCCCGCCAAAGAATGGCTGCCAGACAATATAACATTGCGTAGGCTTGATGTGTTGGAACCCATCTCGGAAGACCTTAAAGGGAAGTACGATCTCGTACACGTGCGTCTCTTCCTCGCTGTGGTTCAGAACCACGATCCAGCGCCAATTCTCAGAAATCTCATGGACATGTTGAGTCAGTGAACCTGTCATCTCTCTAAATAGCACTTCATGTGTGTTTTAAAGCTGACAATGCGAATCTTTCTAAATCATAGAACCTGGTGGATACCTCCAATGGGACGAATATGACTTGTCGACCTTGGAGCTGATGACCTCCAAGCCGGGAATGAGTACCAACATGCTGCAAAATGTCGTGGAAAATTTCAGATTTAAGCTTGATTACGGGTGAGAACCTTATGTTAGCACGTTATGACCATGTTGCTAATAGTGTCTCGTCAGATGGGTCTCTAGACTTCCAAGAAGCTTCCAGAAGCAAGGATTGGACCGTATCTCCAACTATGTATCCTCTCCTAGTAGCTATATTCAGGTCATGCTCACGCAGATAACCTTAATGGTGGCCGAGGAGATCAGTTATGGTAAAATGGACAACAGTGATCCGCAGACAGGTGGGCCAGCTCGTCGCCGAGAGATCCAGGAGGCGTCCCAAGAAGCCAAAGATGGGGCAATTTGGCGCTTTTCTCTTCAAGTGACAGTGGGTCGAAAGCGAGAGTAGTCGAGAAAGCCTTATGGAATTATCGAGCATGTGGCCCGACATGAGGTTCAGCTTTGCGTCATTAGCTCCGATAGCAGGTTCAAAATGGCAAGCAAGACTAACCCCGCAATGAAGATCGCCTCAATATAAGGCAGGCGAGATTGCCGCCAAAGGACTGCATGTGCAACGACTGCATGTGCAATGCATGCATGACTTCACGAATGGAGGATCAACAGACCTGTTGATTTGGCCGGAGCAAGCTGTTTCGCTACTCGCTACTAGCCATGCAGCATCTAAAGGCAACATTACATTATCCATCCCTGACGCCAGAACTCGCATAGTCGGTAACCCTCTTCGAATATCGCATCAGTATTGCAAGTATCAATGCATAATGTGAGATCTTGAAGGACGAGGATCCGCCATGCTCCCTCTGGCAAGGTGGATCGACAGCTTTGCATGTCCAGCAAATTATTGACTAGTCACTCGGGGGGCAGAGCAGGCGTATTCGATAGAGCATGAATCTTCTTGACAGGGGGATGAGTGGAAACATATGGGTTTCCAGGTTAATTCCGTTGGGCGAGTGGCACTGCCTGCAAATCGTTTCCTAGTGCAAGCCCCCGCGCTTAGCCTACCCGGAGCACAGGGGCCGCTTGGAAGGGTTCACCCCTAACCCTCTCACCACGTAGCCCTATAAGGCTGGACCTAAAGCTGACGAAGTGGGCCCTGAAGATGCGCTAAAGCCGGGGCGCTTTGGGGGATTCTTTAGGGACCTATTTGAAGGTCCCTAAGGGGTCGCTTTAGATCCAGCCCTACAGGGCTATACAGTAAGGGGGTGAACCCTTCTAGTGGCTTCCTGGCCCGTCTCTGTCCCCCGCAGTTAACCGGTGATGTCTGGTAAGGTACCTTAGGTAGGGTAAACTACCCAAGCATCATACATCTACCGAAGTAATATAAGTATTCTACCTTTACCAAACCCTTTATACCCGCTACTATCTGCGTTGTAGTAGATCGCCATACTGCCTCTTCCTACGTTTGCTAATTCATTGGTCACAGGCTTTCCTAAAGGGAGCTAGATCGCTGAATAGGGTAATGATGGTAAGACAACAATGTAAGTTGGTGATCGACGGCCACGTTTTCTTTGGAAGGTGTCGCCGTGGGTACAGTCGCCGTTCATAAATGGCAGGCGCTACCGGTGGTACAAAATGGCGATGAGATGTATGGGAGGAAACTACGGAAGTTCCTGCCATCCATGCAAATTCCTCCCATCCACGCAAGTTCCTCCCATCCATGCAAATCCCTTCCATTCATACAAATTCCTTCCATACATTAATGGAAGGTTTCCATGGAGGGAATGCAACATACAGCAATGGCCGCAAGCTAGTTATAATAAGGCAATTCGATGCGATTGTGCGGGGTCTTGGCAGACCCCGCCTCATTAGTCAGGACAACATGAAGCAGAAGTTGACAGCTTACGGTGGTTGTTATACACAATATCTCTTCGCAAATGCCGCTATGGTCGCTTGAGGAGCACATTAAAGTCGTTTCGTCTTTTGTAGAGCATGGCAGTTTTTGAGGTGATCGCGATTTGCTCGGCATTGCTCTTCTTGTATTACATCTTCACTCTCTTTGCATACAGGCTCTGGGAGCTTCCTGGACCAGCTCTCGCCAAAGTCTCAGATCTATGGCGCCTGGTTGAAGCATGGAAAGGGCATCAAGAACTTGCGCTGCAGGATCTTCATCGTAAACATGGTAAACTCGTACAAATTGGACCGAACGTTGTCAGTATCACAGATCCAGATGCTATTGAGACTATATACGGCCTCAGGACAGATCTGTCAAAGGTCAGTCCTTGCTCGACCACTAGGAACGAGAGGAATCTTTGGGGATAACTGATATTATTTTCTGAATAGAGCGATTTATTCAAAGTCATGCAAAATTATAGCAATGGCAAAATCATACCTACACTTGTTACGGCTACGGATCAAGACATCCATAGAAGTTTGAGGAAGCCTGTAGGACATATCTTCAGCATGAGCACACTTGTACAGCTCGAGCCTGGGATAGATGAAACTATCCGCGACCTTATTCAGAAACTAGCCAACACATATGCGGAGGCTCATAGAACCTGCGATATCCATAATTGGCTGCGATACTGTACGTATTCTCAGGAACGGGTCCTGCAGGTGGGTTTACTAACTCTTTGCAGTCGCTTTCGATGCTATAAGTCGAATTTCCTTTAGCCGCCCATTCGGCTTCATAGAACACTGTCATGACATTGACAACATGTTGAAGGATCAGGATAAGAATACGAAGTATATGGCAATAGTAAGCTCTGCCCAATATTCTCCCATCTGCATTAGCTCATGAATTATCCAGGTTGGCCAAATGCCCTGGCTGGACCGTTTCTTAAGGAAGAACCCCCTAATCCGCCAGCTACCTTCATCCTTAAACCCATTTTCATCAGCAAGTCAATTCGTCGCTCGTGCCGGTAGAATATTCAGCCAACGAATGGCCGATGAGAAAACCGGCAAGAGGGCCGACTACCACGACATCACCTCACGAATCTTAGATGTCAAACGAGCCAATCCCGATCAAATACCCGATGAAGCCGTCGTAGGCTATAATCTCACATTTCTAATAGCAGGCTCAGACACAGTATCAATAGCCCTTCGCACTATCATCTACCACCTCTCAAAATATCCCTCCATGCAACAAAAACTCCAAGACGAAATCGCCACCGCCAAGCTCACATACCCAGTCACTTGGAAAGCCGCCCAGCACCTCCCCTACCTCGACGCCATCATCAAAGAAGCACTACGCATCCATCCCCCCACCACCGTCCTTCTCGAACGCATCGTTCCCCCCACTGGCCTCCTCCTTCCAAATGGCCGCCACCTAAAACCTGGAACTATTGTTTGCATGAGTCCCTGGACACTTTCCATAGACGAAGGCATCTTCGGCAAAGATGCTCGGCAATTCAATCCCGATCGATGGCTCAAGACGCAAAATGAATCCGAGGACGAGTTTCATGAGAGACTCAAGAAGATGAAGCGCGCGGATCTGGTGTGGGGATATGGACCTAGGTCATGTATTGGGAAGCCGATTGCATTGTTGGAGATATATAAACTTGTTCCGACGCTTTTTGGATTGTTTGATGTATGTGAGATTCTATGCGTGACTTTTTGTGGCCCTTTGTTCTTTGGTGACGGTGCTAATGGGACCGTAGATGAGATTGGCGAAGCCAGACAGGGAATGGCGGTATTGGAGTTATTTTATTGCGAGTCAGTATGATATGGATGTGGAGATTACGTGGAGGAAGGGTGCTGATTGATCTATTCTTGGGAGTGAAAAGAAATAGCTTCCTTGTTGCAGCGGGGTTCAAGATGGAAGAGTACTGGTGAGATGAGAAGGAGATTGCAGAAGGCGTTTCATGCGGTGGGATAAGTTGTATTCTTAAGAGTTTTGCTACTGCCGGAGCGTTGACTTCTGCTTTTCAAGCTTTCCTGCCCTCAGACTTGCTCCTTCCCCAGCGTTTCTACCCCACAAGCTTTCCATCCCTCAGGCCTCTGCCTTTCCCAAGTTTCTCGCCCATCACTTTTCCCGTCCCAAAGCTCCCTCACCTTAAAACCGTCCAAAGCTAGAGGTTCCAAGAGGCGGGCATTGATTCTCTAGCCTTCTGAGTTCCGGCTTAGAGGTTGGCAACTAAAAATTATCATAAGATGGTAAGGACACGCGAATACGGAGGTCTTTCCGGCGAGTGGATACATCTGTAACATTGTTTTCATGCAAAAATACATCATTCGCTCAGCTCTACCCAATACTCCACTTCATCAGGGGTTTTGGTTGTTCCGTCTGGTGTTTTCAAGGGAAGGAAGCGCAGAATTCCTCCCGTTTCCAACAGAGAGCACACCTGACCCCTGGTCCTGCACGCTGAGCAAGCGTAGCTATTGTCGTCATCTGGCCAGTTGCTGTCTCTATGCCGATGCCGGCTGTTCACGCATCGCGTCAGCAAACCAGTTTTCTTCGTCCAATCCGCATCTCGCTGGGTCCATGTCTCAAGTTGTCGACGAATGATTGCTAGCACCTGATCTGGTATGATGTCTGAAGTACAGTCATTGCCCTCTAACTCGCTGACAGGCATGGAAAAACCACCTCTCTCGGAGCGTGTAATGGTCGGCCCTCCCAATGGAGATCTCCTATGAGCAGTGGATTCCGTCAAAGATCTGCCATCAGGGTGGACATCATTTTGCTGGCGTGGTACATCCAAATGTGAACTTCCTGATCTCTGTCTGTCCTCATTGTGTGGTTCATGGCTTGTTCTGGAATGCGATGACCCTCCTGTCTCTGATTCCTGGACCTGTATGCGCCTCCGCTTACGTGGATGATTTTGCCCGTTTGAAAAATGACAAGATTCCAGGCTCTGGTTAGCTGTTCTCAGTCGTTGGGAAACATGACCATGTTCTTCTGGGAGAGACTCCAGATCCTGATTGGCAGCCTGCAGTTTCTGTAAAGCTGCGAGATCTGCTCGAACCGACTCTAAGCTATCGTTAGAAGTCTGCAGTTCTTGTGAAACCAAGTCACATTCTTCTTGGACCTCAGTCAAACTCTCCTCGAGTCTATGAACCTTTTTCTGGGCTGTGTCCAATTTCGTATCGAGTGTGTGACGGATTGCCAGAGCTTGGTCCAACTCGCCCGTAAGACGACCAATCTCTTCGGTTGAATCATTGAGACTTGTTTGAAGCACATCACTTACATCCAGATATTCGGCTAGGCCTGTCCGATTGTCCTCTTTGAGAGTGTGATTCTCTTCAACTAGCATCGCATGCTCTTCCATATAGTCGTCGAGTTGCTGTTGGCAAAGAGTGAGACTCTCTGATAGGCTATCACGGTCCCGTTGACCGGATTCGAGTCCTTTGCTGTAAGCTGCCTCTAAAGACTTGGCCTTCTCGTTACTTACATTTTGATAACGTTTCCCTCTTTCCAATATTCCCTGGGTCTCTGCCTTCTTAGAGGAATTCAATGGTACAGAACTAGAAACGTTGTCAGTCATTTTTCTTGCATCGGCTAACTCCAACCTGTGTCTTCCGTCGGCAGCCCGTATATCTTCCCAATACTTGATGAACAAGTCGTCTCGCTCGACATCGTGCCTCTTGTAAGATCTGATCTCCAAATCCCTTTCTTTGACAGCATTGGAAAGGCGGTCGAGGGCGACGTTCTTAGCCTCATGCTCCGCTTCGAATTCCTCGATTC
Organism: Cladonia squamosa; assembly: GCA_947623385.2. Lineage (NCBI taxonomy): Eukaryota > Fungi > Ascomycota > Lecanoromycetes > Lecanorales > Cladoniaceae > Cladonia > Cladonia squamosa. The sequence goes on along the minus strand of OX392392.1, from coordinate 115,338 downwards.
TGGTCCGATCCTCATCCCTTTCTTGCTGAAGATCGCGTACTTGGCGCCGTAGATCGGCAATTTCCAACTCCTTTTCTTGCAGCGGAGTCAGGGGTTCCATAGGAGCCTTTTCACCCCGTCGGGAAGAAGATGGTTGTCCGGTTAAAGACATTGTAGATATTCAGCCAGCTGGCGACAAAGACGTCACCAGTGGTAATAGCTGAGTCCTTGTACAAGGACCCAGTGGAGACCTGAGGCCTCCAAATAGGTGGCCGAAGCCTCCGAACACAGAGCGGATCCCCTGGTTGACCAGAGGAAGACCACGGAAGATGTAACAAGCAGTGTAAGCTGCCCTAGCGTCAACCGATATCTTGTAGCAAAGCGTTGAAGAGGAAAGGTTCTTCGGAGTTGCTGAGTGAATATTTGTGCGTCGCGCTAGTATTCCTCCCGGCAACGCGAAATCGCCGTAACTTGTTCTACACGCGTAGGCCACTGGAAAAGAAGACCCTTCTGTATTGTGTCACAATGTCACTACTACGCAAGGTTCTCAATGAGGCATTGGCGAAGCAGTTGTACTCGAAATATGCGAGGCCTTGGATATGACTTGGTCATCGGGATATGCATTTAGTAGACAGGTCTGATAATTCCACGCAGAAGGGCCAGGGCGAAATGGTGGGCAAAGCTTCTCGAAATTCCATGTCGAGTAAATGTTCAAGTGCGAAAGATCAAATATAAGGGGCATGGCTTGTTATGGAAATGAGAGCGCCTTGGGGTGTTTCCATTGAGCGACCAAGTCAAGTGGGTATCCTCGATGACCGCTCTAGTTGCTCATAACAGATGTCAGTTGTGCTCCTCCAGACACGCAGGTAGCATTAGCAATGTCTCTTGGTGACTATGAGAGCAAGAAGAGCCAGCTCAGTGCCTTATTCCTTGAGAAAGACATTGCACAGATTCCTCAGCGATTGGAGCGATTGTGGACACCTGCACACGTGGCTGATACCTGTCAACAGACTGATACTCTCAAGAAATGCCTTGGAAAGCCTCCGATAAGTTTGATAGTATATCTATGCATAAAGCGAAGACTCTGGAAGACCTGCAGAGTACATTAGAGGTTCTGGCCATCGTTCAACCAATCAGGGTATCTCCTTGCGATGAACACTCGGTCACAGACCGACCTATGGGAGATATGCCATCAATTGTTGACCAAGTGAGTCATGGGTGACCAATGCAAATGTCGAGCGTCAAGAGGAAGAACGCAATTGGGATGGCCGATGCGACCTGGATGCGGACAGTCCCCTGTTTTTCTTAGTGGCAGTCCCCTGTTTTGGTTTTTAGACGGGGTTACCGCGCAAGATAATACCATTATCACCACCAACCATAAGCACCTCGCTGCCAGCACCTCGCTGTTGCTAGTAGTAGATTACTAACGCTTATAAATATCGCCGCTGCTTCACCGCTTATAATAGATAGTACTGGTAGTATATTATTACTATCTCAACCCCCCGCGCGGCTCTATATAATTATTAATAAGACTTAGCTTAGTAAGCAGAGTAAGGCCTTACTATATAAAGGAATTTTTTTAAATCCTCTATTTCTTCTATCCTATATTCTTCTTATCCTTACTATTAACTACTTATTACCTACTATTCCAAGCTTTAAATATAGTTTCAAACCTCTATTCTATAGTAAATAAGATTTAACGAGCCTATTAGGCCATCGCTACCGCCTATAAGAAATAGCTATAGGATAGGGAACTCTTTATAGATAAATATACTAGCTTAGAGTAAATCTAGGATTATACCTTTATCTAAGACTTTACGGTAGTTAAAACCTATAAAGATAATAGTACTAGGAAGATGGTTACTATATAATATACTTATTATAGTAAGAAGACTTAGAATATATAAGATCTTAAAGAGATAGATTAATAGTAGTATACTACTTATACCTCCTAGCTAGAATACCCCTATAAAGCAAAGCTCTATTATTAATTTAAGATATCTAATTAGCGACTTAGTATTACTAGTAGTAAGTATAACTATGCTATATTAGATAATTTATTCTAATTTATAGAATACTAGACTAGGGACCCTAATTATACTACTACTTATTATAACGGGGGGGTTTAACTCCTTAGGGGGTATAAACAGATATAAGTTAGGTTAAGTAAGTTAAGTATCTATTAGCTATAGACTCCTCTCTATTATATAAGTTAAATATAAAGAAGAAAACTCTAGTAGTAGGAAGACTACCCCTTATATATTTAACTAAACTATATTAAGCCCTAGTATAATTTAGGTAATTAGTACCCTGATCAACCTAATTACTTTAAGTAATTAGAATAATTAGTGTTATAATTATTCTAATCACTTTCTTATCCTTTACTTAAAGATGTCCTATACCTAAGGACTCTTTAACTTAGCTTATCTAATAAGCTGAGGGCACCTATAATACTATCCCCTTATTAAGGGATCTTTATCCTGAAGAAACCTATCTTCCTTAATATATGATTTTTACCTATGTTATAGATAAAGAAACTATAAAGCTTATCTATACACCGCCGCTAGTTAGTTCTAAAGCTTAGGATAGCTTCCTTATTAAAGCGTAATTATATATAGTATATAGAAGCGGGGCGCCTCTATTACTCTAATAAGGCGTCTGATTAATATATTAAATATATTTATACTAGTAGTGACTGTAATCTGTCTCCCCTTAATATTCCTAAGTAGAAGCGTCTAGAGGACCAGTATAAAAGGTTATAGGAAGAAGAGGAGGTAGCTTTTAAGAAGTTATCCCGTCTTTATAAATAAATATAAAAGATTAAGGCGGACTAGGCGAAGATAATCTAAAAAGAGGTAAAAAATATTAAGTTTTTAGAGAGGAAAGAGGAGGAGGCTATATTTAAGGCTCCTACTTCTTTATCTAATATATTTGAGGGTTTTAACCTATTACTAGACTAGGGTTAACTAATATAGGATTTTAAGCTTAAAATTCCTATAACTTCTCTAAGTAGTTAAGCGCTAAAGGTAGTTTCTATATATTCTCTAAGTTATTATAGTCTAACTACTTAACTAGATATCTCTATTTTCTATTAATTTTTTAATAATCTAGGATTTCTTTAATATTATACTCCTCGTCATCTTTATCTAGGAGGAGGGGTGTTATTTATAGTAATATTTAAGGGTCTACTTTCTCTAATAATAATATGTGAAATATATTATGTTTCTTTATTAGTTTTAGTAAATCTAGTATATAATTTATATCCCCTCTATATTTCTTAACTAGGAAAGGACTAAGCTTTGTATAATTAAGCTTGTTACTAGGCCTGTTAGTTTTAAAATTCCTATAAAGAAGATATACCTTATCCCCTTTAGAAATATTTAGACCTTCTAAGCGTTTTTAATTATAATATATCGCTAAGCGTCTATTTAGGAATTGTAAGTCTTTTTATAATTCTTAATAAAGATGGCCTATTTCTTAGGTTATTATGGTAGCTTATTATGCCTTAGGCGTATAACCTTTTAGTAATAGTATCATACGGGGTTTAAACTTATAATTGGCTTAATATAGTATTATTCTAATAGGGTCTAATAAGGATCTGTTATATACTATCTATATATTAGATAGATACTAAACCTAATTATTCTACTAATAATTCACGTAATATTAAAGATATTGTTTAAGTATTTAGTTAGTTTATTCTATCTGATTATTTATTTATAGGTGGAACGCTGTGTTTATTTTTATCTTAATCTCTATTATATCTATTAACGATCTCTAAAATTTGGAGGTGAAGAGTTTATCTTGATCTGAGATAATCTTATCTAAGAGCTTATAGTTAGTTACTACTATTCTAAAAAACATATAAGCTAGATCTTCTACGTTTAAGGCTTTTCTATATAGTAGGAAATACGCTAGTTTAGTTAATCTATTATTAATTACTAATATTAAGTTATATTCTGCCTTTATTAGTTGTTCCTTTAACTTTAGGAGTTTAATAATAAAATCCTATATAATACTCTTCTAAGCCTATTTTAGAAAGCTAGCTAATTTTATTTCTCTATATAGTTTATGTCGGGTATGCTTTATTTTAATATATATGTTATAATAAATAACCCTGTCCTCGACATATTTCCTTATCCTTAGGAAGTAGAAGTTTTATGATAACTTTTTAAGAGTCTTCTTAATTCCTTAATAACCTCCTAAGGATTCCGCCTTATAGTAGATTCTAAAGATCTCTTTATATATAGCTATTAGAATATAGATCCTTCCTAGAAATAAAAGGAGTCCTAAATCTATTTTGCTAAACCTATTATGGCTATTAATATCTTTAAGGATTTTAACTACTACTTTATCTTTTTATAGATCTGCTAACACTCGCTAGGTAAGTTCTTTAATTTCTACTATTATAGTTGCTGTGATATAGAGTTCTATTCTATTTAGTTATAGCGATCTATTTTTATCTTATACTAGTATAGCTCTAGAACTTTACTAGATATTTTCTATATAATTAGCTCTTCTATTAAGTATATCCACAGCGTTGTTCTTGCTACCCTTAATATATTTAATTCTAAAATTGAATATTATTAACTCCTTATACTAATAAGCTAGACATCTATTTAGCTCCTTTATTAATAGGAAGTATATTAAGTTTTTATAGTCTAATAGGACCTAAACCTAGTACTTAGTTCCTTCTAGATAAACCTTCTATATATAAAATACATCTACTATAATAAGTAATTCCTTATTATATATTAGATATCTAAACTTAGTATCTTATAACTTCCTACTATAGAATATAATAGGGTGCTAATATTCTCTCTCCTTTTTAATAATACTAGCGTTAGTCTATATAGGCTAACTTATTATTACTCCTAACGCGCTATCTAAAGCATTAGTATAAACTTTAATAGGAAGTTTTGGGTTAAACTAATAAAGTATAGGACCTAAAGTGAACTATTTTTTTAGAGTTTAGAAAGAAGCTTCTACTTCCTTTCCCCATATAAATAATACTTTATTATGTGTTAAGCCTATTAGGGGTTCTATAGTCTTACTATAATCCTTAATAAACCTTTAATAGAAGTTCGCAAACTTAAGAAAAGACTAGACCTCTTTTTTATTAGTTGGTATAGGCCACTTAACTATATTTTTGACTTTATTAAGATCCATCTTAATCCCCTTATCTAAGATAATAAAGTCTAAGAATTTCACCCTTTTTTAGTGGAATTTATACTTTATTATCTTAAGTTATAAGCCGGCTTTTTTAAGTTTCTTTAATACCTTTTATATATACTCAACGTGTTTTTTAAAAGTATTAGAGTAAATAAGGATATTATCTATATAGACTAATATAAACTTATCTAGATACTCTTTTAGGATATTATTAATATATGCCTAAAATATAGCGGGTGTATTAATCAGACTAAATAGTATAATAAGATACTTATATAGGCCCTGCCTTATATAGAATACTATCTTCTACTTATCTCCCTTCTTTATCCTTATTTAGTTGAATGCTCTTAGAATATTAAATTTAATAAACTACTTCTTCCTCTAAAGCTTATCCTAGAGCTCCCTAATTAAGGGTAGAAGATAGCTATTCTTAATTATTATATTATTAAGTGCTTTATAATTTATATATAACCTTAATCCTCTATCTGCCTTTAGAATAAATAGGATAAGGTATCCTACTAGTGACTAAGATTTCTAGATAAAGCCCTTAACTTTATTTTCTTTAATATATTCTATAAGGGCAACTGCCTTATTTCTTAATAGCGGATATATTAGCTTCTTTATAAATTCTTTTTCTAGGATTAGCTTAATCTCGTAGTCCTATAGTTAGTATTTAAAAAGGGCCTTATTAGGGCTCTCTTCTTAAAATAGGTTTCCATATTTTATGTATTTATTAGGTAGTTTTATATAAGTAGTACTACTAATAGTAGTAACTTAACTCTATAGTACTATTATATTTCCTTTTTAGAAATTGTCCTTTATTTCCTCTACTATCTACGTGATAATACTAGGATATAAATACTTTTATACTTAAGAAACTTGGTTTAAAGTATTATCCTTAAATATTAATATATTAGAGCTCTATCCTATTAATGGATTAACTTTTTATAACTAGGGGGCTCTTAGAGTGATCTTATCTACTCCTCCCCTTAGTACTAAGTAGAAGCTATACTTCTTATATTATCTCCCTATCTATAAACTAATAGGCTTAGTTATTTAATCTACCTTCCTAATTATAGAGTGGTTAAAGTTCATTAATATATATAGTGTATATTATATAGTTGGGATTCTATGCTTCTATACAAAGTTAGAACTAATTAGATCCTTACTAAATTTACTATTAATAATTACCTAGACCTAATATCCTACAATCTTTACCTAAAACCTAAATTAGATATCCCCTTATAATCTAATCACGGCGATTTATTTAGCCTCTAAGTAGGTCTTACTAATTAGCCTACTTACTAGGGGACCCTTTAGTTTTTTAAATCTTCTTCCTCTCTATCTAGCTTCAGGATAGAGGAGAGACTGTTAAAAAATTTAGAGTCCAATATTTAGTATATCTATAGAAGAATCTTGGCTATGGCGTTAACTAGTTCTTTAGCCTAATTTCTTATCTCCTATAATACTAAATGTCTATCTAGAAGAAGGATCAATCTATTTTTTAAAAACCTTAATCCTTTAGGGGTATATATATAAACTATATTTAAAGGGTCTATACAGCTATCCCCTTATAGCGTCTATCTAACTTTAGTGGTAACTAGGGCTCTAATAGTTACTAATCTACCTATTTTATTATAAGCGATCTCTTTAGCTACTAATTTAAAAATTCCCTTAAACTTTTCTATTAGTACTAACTTCCACATATTGTTTAGTAGGAGGGCTATTTTATATATATTTAGCGACTTAATCAACGCATTTATAAATTACTTTACTAATACTTTAATTACCTAATTCTCTACCCTTTCTAACTTATAATAAAGATCTATTATTTACTCTTCTATATAACGCGTTCACTGCTTCTAGATATTAGCTATCTCTTTTTAAACTTAGACTATAATTTAGTATTATGTTTATAATTCCTCTAAGTTATTATTTAATTCTTTAAAGAGCGAAACTTCGCTACCTAAAACTTTATCTAAAGATAGTTATTCAGCCCACTCCTAGTTTAAGGAAGTATACGCCTCCTTATTTATAACTACTATTTAAAACTTATCTTCTAAATACGCCTTTAGTTTTTTAGGGAAGTAGCTACTTCCTTCCTTCTTACTTTAATAGGTTTAGTACTAGTTGTTATAATATATAGTCTAGGATAGACTATTATAGTCTACCTTTTTTCTAACCTATTTAAGGGTATCTCCTATTTAAGAGTCTTCTATAATTAGTTCTAGGGTATTTATAACCTAGGTGGCTTCTTAGGAAGAGTTACTCCTTTCTTCTATAATAGCCACCTATTCTTATCGCGGGCACTTATTTTTATAGTATCCCTTTTTATAGTAGTTATAATACTCTACTTATAACAAGTCTCTGGTCTTCTTTCCTTTTTTAGCCTTATAGGGGGGTTTCTAGCCTACTATTAAAATATTCTCCCACCTGCTAGGCTTATTTTCTAGGTTAGAAGTCTTTCTTTCTATCTTTCTTTTATACAGCCTATTATCAATAGCGTGGGTTGTTTAGATAAGTAAGGATATATCCTAGAGTAATAGTATCCTTACTAACTTATCCTTAACTTCTTTACTTAGTCTAGTCTAATATACTACTATCTTAGCAGTAGTATTCTAATAGATCTTTACTAATAAGGCCTAGAACCTTACTATATACTTAGTTACTAACCCCTTCTAATAGAGATAAGAAACCTTTCTTTTTATCCTTTACTCCTTAGTATCATCCTTAAATAAGGCCTTAAGGATGTCCTTAATATAGTTTTTATTATTAGAGAACTTAGTAATATTATCTAATATATGTTAGGGGTCTTAGAGCTTAATATACTTATTAAGCTAGGGGGAGAGAGCCGCTACTATATCTCCCTTTAAATAAGAAAGATAGAATAAGTTCTATTCCTCTAATTTAGTAAATAATAAAGAGTGGAATGCTATATATAATTCTACTTATTATATATAACTATCGAGAGTACCTCTCTTATTAGAGAACTTAGTAGGGGTAGGAACCTTAAGTCCTCTTTCTAAGACTACCTAAATACCTAAGTCATCCTACTAGGCCGCTTTTATGACTTTTATAAAAGGGCGCTAATAATCTCCTATAACAGAACTAGAAGTACTTATTCTAAATAGAGTAGAGTATAGTATTTAAAGTATAATAGGGGGGTTTAACTCCTTAGGGGGTATAAATAGATATAAGTTAGGTTAAGTAAGTTAAGTATTTATTAGCTATAGACTCCTCTCTATTATATAAGTTAAATATAAAGAAGGAAACTCTAATAGTAGGAAGACTACCCCTTATATATTTAACTAGACTATACTAAGCCCTAGTATAATCTAGGTAATTAGTGCCCTAATTAACCTAATTACTTTAAGTGATTAGAGTAATTAGTACTATAATTACTCTAATCACTTTCTTATCCTTTACTTAAAGATGTCCTATACCTAAGGACTCTTTAACTTAGCTTACCTAATAAGCCGAGGGCACCCATAACACTTATATAGAGGGTATAGCCTTATATAAATCTTATTAGCTATATTTTATAGCTTAAAGGATTATAAGGGTAAAAAGTTTATATTTAGATTAGTAGGATTACTATAATCTAGCTAGACTAGATAAGGCTAGGACCCCTATATAAGAGGTCTAATATACCTTATATATACTTATAATAAGGAATTACTATATAAGGGTGAAAGAAAAATACCTAGTAAAGTAAGATATAAAATATATATAAGAGATTTAGTTCTTTTTCTTCTATAATAGTGACTAGATCTTATTTATAAGATAATTTATCTTATAATTTATTATTATTACTAATATAATATTTACTACTAATATAAATAAGCTACCTCTATTAGTTATTATCTATATTATTAATACTATATAAAGCTTTCTAATTACTTACTATTTTATTATATTAGAGTTAATAGATACTTTTATCTTTATAAATAAATATATAAGGGAGTTATTTTTCTATAATTCTTACCTAGATCCTATAGTAATTTTTAGAGATTTCGCTATAGGATTAATAGTAGCGATAGTAATAAGGTAGAAACGTATTATTATTAAGGTAGGGATAGAGATTGCTTACTAGCTTACTATAAGGCTAAATAAAGCTAGTAATAGCTTATTTCTTTAGCTCTATAATTAGTATATTGCTAAGGCTATTAAGAATTAACTTATTAGGGAGGGTTATCTTAAAGATATTAGGGAAGAGCTTGTTAGAAAGATTTAGAAATAGATTAAGTCCCTTATTATTATAAATATTACAATGAATTATTAAAGCCTTATTAATAATATATAGGTAAAAGATAACGACTATATTATAAGCTATTATATACTAAAGGAACTGTAATTTATTAAGGTATATATAAGAAAGCACCCTAATCTAGGGTGTTTTTCTTTATAGTAGGGTAAGAGTCTATACCCTATAATTAAAAAAGTATATAATAGATATACCCCTATTAACTAGTTAATTAAAAAGATAATAGAGGTAGTAGTAGAAGTAATAGTTACTTATAAGTATAAGATTAAAAAATAAAAAAGGAATCTGCCTTGCTTAATTAAGGGTAGTAGGAAGGCTTTTAAAGAAATCTCACCTTATATAACTTATTAAGTGATTAATCTTATTTTACGGGAATAGAATAAAGTAAAGAAATAGTATAAGGATTTTATTAATAGTAAAGTAGAACTATTATAGAGGTTCTACTATAAGAAAGCTTATAATTTACTATTATAATATGGTTTATTATATACTTATTGGATGTTTAACTTAATACCCTAAGATATTTCTATCCTACTCTTTTTTATCTACCTCTAGTAGCTATTCAAGGCCCCTAAGCTAGTAAAGGGGTGGGAAATAGGTATTAGGCTATCTATTACTATAGAGGACGATTAATACCTCCTTATAGAGCAGGATAATGAGCAGGATAAGGATAATAATAGTGGAGAAAGTAAAGAAGATGGAGAAAGTGATGGTGGGGATGGCTTTAGGGGCCCTAGGGTATAGTTGTAAAAAATAGCCCCTAGAATAGCCCCTAGAGCAACCCTCAAGGGGATAGCTTTAAAGCTTACCCGCTCTACCCGTCTAAGTAACTATTTTAAAAGATAGGGGGCAACGATAATAGAAGAAAACATAATTAATATATATAATATTTATAATTAGCTACCTAATATAGCTAAGAAGGAGCTCTATGCTAAAGAATTAATAAATAATATAAAGCGATTTAATAAGGTATTTCTAAAAAAAGTTAACTTAGAATAGCCCTTGCCTAAGGTCTTCCTATAATATAATAAAGAAAAGGACTTAAAGTATAAGAAGGGAGGTAGCTAATAATAAGTATATATAGGGCGAGAAGTAGTGGAAGTAGAAGAGATAGAAGTATAGCGATAATATTACTATGCCTCTATTAAGATAAAGAAAATAGCTTAATATAAGGAAATCTTAAAATAGGATAAGGTAGTAAAAATTGCTTATATATAGGATTATATAGCTAGGGATACTATTTTCCCTATTAATAATAATAATGATGGCTTTAAATTTTTAAGAGCTAATAATATATAAGGGTCTTATTAATAGGTCCTTAAAGATAATCCGCTCTCTATTATACTTATTAATAAAGGTAAAGGTTAAGCTTTATCTTCTTCCTTATCCTCTTCCTTATCTTTATAGGCTAGCTTTATAGATATTGATAAGGCTATAATAGAAGCCTCTAAAAAACCCACTCTATTTATATCCCTTTTATAGGGTATAAAGTTAGAATCTTAGTTACCTTCTTAATTAAGAGCTCCTACCTCTTTAGCAGTAATAATAATATACGGGGCTTAGGGTATTAAGCGAAAGAAGATAAAAGCTTAGTTAGAAAAGGAATCCTAGGACTAATATTAGATAGAGAATAAGATAAAGTAGAAAAAATAGATAGTAAAGCGAAAGCTTAAAAAGAAAGAAAAAGCACTATTACCTAGAAAAGATAATATTTTATAATTAGTAGATTATCTTTATAGCTTATCTTTATAAAAACTAAAGACCTTACTACTTACTAATATAATTATATTTTTTAGTACTCCCACCTTACTCCTCTATAGTAATAGTGATGTGGATATAAGAGCTGTTAATAGTAGAGGTAGTGGTGATGTTTATAGGTAGTAGTTATACCTTATTATCGATAGCATGGTGGTGGTAGTGGTATATTTTATAGTGGTGGTAAGTAGGCAAATAATTTGCTAGATAATCTGCTTGGGCCGATATAGGGCCTAGCCCTAAGCGGCGGCAAGCGGTAAAACAGGGGACTGCCGGGTAGAAAACAGGGGACTGTCCGCATCCAGGTCGTGGCCGATGGGCAAATGTATGAGAGAATGCCACGCGGGCGCTCCGCTACTACCTTAATGCGCTATGATCAGACTATGTGAAGCTGTCATACCCTCCTTCGGTTATATCGGATCATCACTGATCAACCAGCCTATCATAACACCCCTGATCCATGCACCTCACACCCTTAAAGCAGCTGAAAGACCTCGTCGCTGCACCTAAAGGCCCAACGGATACCTAATCCTCTCAAACTCCCCCCAGCCCCTTAAAAATTCGTCAATATCGTGAAACTTCCCCAAAGCGGTAACCGCTTACGCTGACGTGCACTTAATATGCCGCAGTAAGGTACACGTAAGCGAGAGCTAGCTAACAGCGCCGTTTCGGCTTAGGCCGAAGGGGCAGCCCACCAGCCCACCAGCCCTATACTAGGCAGCATTAGGGAAGCAGCTCGCGCGCGAAAATTCCCGGGTTCGGTTTAGTGCGGCCGTTTGATTTGGCGAGCTGCTACGCGGGCTAGCTTGGTAACTCAGCGCAGCCACTGCGTTTGATGATGGGCTGTTTGTACGGATAGAGATTTAGGGGTGAGGCATGGGTGGGTGTGGCTGTGGAAGGGGGAGGGGGATGGGTATATAGATGGGTGTGGGTTCGCACTTTTTGTTAGGAGGGAGACAAGAGGAATTGACATTGTATTTTGCGAGGTTGATTCATATTTGAAGCTGTTTGACTGCCTTATAAGTTACTCTGCTGTTCTACAACGTCCTTTGAACGCTCTCCAACTCCCATACCGGCACCCCAAACCCACCACAATGTCACCCTTCGAATCCCTCTCCATCGCCGAAATAGCAATCTACCCACCCATCCTCCTCGCCCTCATCTTCGTCTGCCTCCGCCATGGCATCAGCAAACAATCCGGCTTCATCTACCTCGCAACCTTCTGTATAATCCGCATCGTTGGCGCAGGGTTTGGTATTGCGGCTGCGATTCACCCGGCGAATGTTACGGATCAGATATGGTCTGGGATTTTGGGGTCGATTGGGATTTTCTCGATTTTAGGGGCGACGGGGGGGTTGTTGAAGAGGATGTGAGTCTGCCTTTCTTTTCATTTTGTTTTTGGACAGAGGGATCTGTAGAGATAGGTGAGCTGACTTGATGTGTTGGGACAGTATTGATGAGACTTCGACGAGGGTGCCGAGACCGTTAGGGGAGAAGAGCCAGATTGAGGAGGTGTTGAGGTATCTGCCTCTTTTTGGTTTGATGTGAGTGATCCCCTTCCTGCGTCTCTTGTCTCTGTTTGTTGCATGCCGCTGACTGTGCGATAGTACCAGGATTTTCAGTCGGCGTGCTACTGCTGTCTCACGACGCAGCCGCTTCATTCAACTTATACAAATTCCGGGAACAGTCGCGTTGATCTTATGTATTGTTGGCGGCACGGACCTCACATCCTCAAACGTGTCGGATCAAAAGGACGGAAAGACATTGCTTAAGGCTGGCATCATTGTCTTCCTGGTTATATACCTCTGCCTCGTGGCTCTTGCGCTCAACAGTGCCACTGAATTCAACAGGATCCCTGCAGGAGAGAAGCGGATCCTCGTGGTTGTGCTTGCAGCTTTGCCCCTGCTGGCTGTCAGGTTTGTGTGGACACTGTTGGCATATTTCAGCGACTTCAAGGACTACCAGATTTATGGTGGGAGCGTCATCGTCAGGGCTTTCATGGCGACGCTGGAGGAGATGCTGATTGTCATTGCGTATACTATTGTTGGTCTGATGATACCCAGGTATACTGGCAATCAGGATTTCGAAGCGCAGTCGTCACTCCATGAGATGAAACCCGGGGAGCTGAGGTCTGATGTGAGGGGATAAGGTGATCACGTTTGGTCTCGTGGTAATTCGTCTTATTCTGCATTTGCAGGTTGCTGCTTTGCATCCTTACAGCAGCAGGGAATATTCTGTATTAGACTTGCAACCTTTCCAGCGAGGCGTCCTAGCACAATTATTGGTCTTTCATATGTCATCGTTTTGGAGATAACTTTCGCTCTCTTCTACCATTCGTTCACTTCCTCATCGATGCGATTACCGAATCTATCCCACGCAGTGAGTTCCTTCTGAGTTCGAAGCACAGCCGCCAGGGTTGTTGCCTGTTGGATTCCCATAATACGCCCAAGGTTATCCAATTGAGTTATCACCCAAGCTCGAGTCGTGGGCGTGACTGAATTCATAGTCGCAGCGAGATAGAGTGGCCAAAGGACCCAACTACCCGTGGCAGCCTTTGGAGAATAGGATGCGGTCGGAGGACCATTCTTGGCTATCTGGCCGAATATACAAGGAACGGAGGCACATATCTCCGCACTCAATCTGGCAAGTATAGCTTCCGAAGCTTGACGTTGCTGTAAATCATGAGATGAATTTCGATCGAGCCAGAGCACTATGAGCTCGTGCGTCAAGATGCGAGCGCAACGATACAGGTTGTAGCCACCAACTACCCATATGTTTGGATATACATGATAAAACCCAGAAAGAACGTTCTCAGTGTCATCGCTGGTCTTTGTCGTGTATCTTAGCCAAGGCGGGAGAGAATCCACCCATTCGACAAAATCCGCATCGATTGCCTTGGCGATAGTAAGGACAGCTGGATCACTGTATGCGTCTGATTTCCGCATGGCCCTCAAAGCGCAGAGACGTGTCAGTATCGGGAACATCGCTGACTCACGCACGCGGCCAGGGTCGGTTTCAAGTTCTGAGGCATACTCTGACCACTCGATTATTTCTGGGGGAACCACGAGCCGCCTTTGTATACAGTCGATAATCTGAGAGGCACTTAGCATCGGTCAATGATTTGTCCAATAGATACTCACGAGTTGGTTGCGTAGGTATGAGAAGATTTGGCGCCCTAATGGACTTTGTAACTGCTCTCTACCGCGTATACGTGCTATGGCTTTGGCACCGTGGATATGGTTGGTCCATGACTTTAGAGATTGAGGAGCTGTACATGTGACCATCTGTTCATGGTCAGATATCTTGCGGATCCGTTTAGATAGAGATACTGTACCTCAAAAAGCCCAAGCAGCAAGACGGTCAGGAAAGTCGCATCTGTTGCTGCCGTCGCCGGATCTTGCAAGGAAGAGTTGAGTGAGCGCAAGACGGCTGTATGCTTCTTTCTCGCCATGATCATTGTTTCTGGTGATGACTTCAGATTGGACAATCCCGCCAGACCGATTGAAGTGATTATTCCGGCTAGGTTGCTATAAGCTGATTCAAGGTTATAGATCTTGGGCAAAAACTTTGCATAGCCTAGGGGCGTGGAAGGATCATCCGAAACGAAGTGATGGAAGAAGAAACAGCTAGCTTGTTCTTCAAGTGGCATGGACAGGCTCCAAGGGCTGGTAGATGCTGATCGGTCAATTGGAATAAGTGCGCTCTCTGGCTCATTCACGAAGTCAAACCCGTTGACTAAGTCCGTTCCGTGGGGTGGTGTATCGATTTTCACTGCTTTTGTAGCTTGGGCCTTTTTGACGACATGCTTCGTTTCATCACGAAATGCAAGACTCTGCTCATCACGATACCCAGGACAAACTCTGTGAGCTCTTCGGCACTGGCCGCATGAAGGGACAGCTTGGTCACACTGGACTCGTCAACCTGTCTGTCGTATCTCAGGAAGAAATGAAGCTTCTTTGACGCACCTTGGTTCTTTTACCTCGACAATATGCGCATGCTTTGCTAGGTACTCCGCAGTATACCATGGTGCTCGTGCAAGTGAATCGCAGATCGAAACAGATGCTATGAGTTGCAGCCGCTATAGCTTCTCGTCGACACAGACAGACTCATAAGACTTGGTCATTATCAATAAGCAAAATTCTGATGGAATATCCATAGGTTAGGTGCTTACTTACATTGCCGCCGGCTCACCAGTAAGCTGTGCTGATCAGTTGTTAGCTCCGGCTTAGAACTGGCCCCCACCGGAGATCTTCTCTGACCAGTGGGCAGCTGTGAGTACTATTCCTGCATTAGAATGTCTTCAAGGCAAGTTTAGTATACGGTATATCGTTGGTTGATACAATCGATGGATACGTGCAGGCAGCCGAAATTTGCGCACACTTAGCCTCTCCCAAAATAGCTCCTTGCCTTCAAGGGTCCCTTGCCCCTCATTTATCCTATCAGACATCACACACATAATGCTTGTGCACAGCCGGTATCTACTTAGTAAGAGATTACGGTCAGGGAATATTGCAACGTGCAATCTGCCTCAGACTAGCCAACACGTAGTATTCATCAATTGGAGACCTACAATTACCATATGCACCTGATCTCGATTAATTGAAGTATTTCTTCTGTTTGATGCCAGTAATTCTTGGGGCAGCAACCTCAACATCTTCTGCGCATTCGCGAGCGTGCGCTGCCCGTATTGCCCTTCCGCCTCTTCCAATAGTCCCTGTCCATTTGCTGTCCATTTAGCCTCCGCGCTGTTGGAAAGCCCTCAGAGCCTTCAGAGCCCTCATATCTCGCCCAGCTCTCTTCAGATGGTGTGACGGTGAAAGGTACATGTCTTCGCATCGACCTCCAATCATCCAGCCTCCTCTTCCTCTTCAAGGACCCGAGCTGTGCGGATTTTAACCTGCTCTAACGGCCTGTCTTCTGCTCCTGTCTTCACCAGACCCATCCTTTGTACAACCCTTAACCCACTTTTGACTCTTCCAAATATTGTATGCTTGCCATCGAGCCAGGGTGTAGGTGCTAAGGTAATGCTGCATAATCGTCAGTAATTGCGCTGCTCTGATGGATATTGGGCGGAACAAACAAGAACTGGCTGCCATTGGTATTGGGCCCACTGTTTGCCATACTTAGGATTCCGGCCCCAGTATGCTTTAGCGAAGGGTGTATCTCGTCCTCGAATTTGTCGCCGTAGATGGAGCTGCCACCTCGACCCGTACCGGTGGGATCGCCGGTTTGAAGCATGAAATTTGGGATTATCCGATGGAAGATTACGTCGTTGTAGTAGCCACGCCGGGCAAGGGAAGCGAAATTATTACAGGTCTTGGGTATGATTTTCAGTCAACTGTATCGAAAGAGACTATGGGAGAGACACACCTTCGGCGAGTGATCATGGTAAAGCTCTACCGTTATGGAACCCTGAACGAGTCAGTCGGGCATAAAAGAGGCATGCGAAAGAAGATACCATGGTAGTATCAAGGACCACGTTAATAGCCATCGCAACAGCCGGAATCTGACTTATGGCAATGCTTTGGGCTTGAGGGCAGCGGATGGGCAGAACAATATTTCGGCCAGTCCCGAAATTTCCCCATCACCCGCGTAGAGTTGCCGCCAAGCTCTGCTACTCCTACGGCAGTCCTCCTAAGCCTGTGAAACGCTTTTGATACTGTTTTTCTTGGGATCTGGACTTATATTTAGGATGTCTTCTGATAGTATGCCATTTGATGGTTTGACCTCTCTGGTTCCGAACACATACATTGTGGTTTTAGATCGGGAGGGTTGAGGATGCGAGGGTCCCCCACCATTAGTCGAAATCCCAATGGGCATTGTCCAAATATTCTCATAGCCTGAGCTGGGAGATGACATTCAAGTGTAACTACTTACAATTGCGAGCGGCTAACCTTATCCAGCGACTGGTGGGACTCCTACCACATGCACTCTGACAAGGTGTGTTACATATGATTATCGTGCCCAGGACTCAGAAATGGAACTCGACCAAACTGCTGCCAATAAGCGCTCAGGGTTCTTGCAGACTGCTGCTGCCCAGCCCAACAAAATTTCTCAAATGATTACGAGAGCTGATTGTGCTACACCTGGACACAATTTTCTGCCCCCCAACAATCTCCTAGAATCCACTCTAAGACCTTAACTTCGAACAAAACTTCCCTAGGAAACCATCCTGCTCCTTCGGTAATTGTCATCAGCTAGCCCATTAACTCTGTCATTCCATAGGAATCAATCTATTTGATTATGAATTTCCAACCCAATATATCCCAGTGCTGACAATCATGGGTACTACTAATGGACGGAAACGCTTTGCCAAGCAGGTCAAAAACTGGGAGAACGGAGCATAAGTTATGCATATAAAGCCGACACCTCGTAAGTGATTCGTAATAATGCCTTCGAGATTTATAGCTTTAGAGGGTCCTAACCATTTATCATAGCTTTTCAATACTCATCAAGTCGTTGATTCAAGATATATACTGCTCTAACATACCCTAGTAAATGTTAGAATTAGGGTCCACCGACCCTTCTATATGCATCACTTGTGGTCCATTCTCTTACAATGCTTCCTGTTGGTCTCCGTACTGTACGAATTTCAGACCCTCGCATCTGCTGACCCAAAGACAGAAACCCGCTTAAGAAATTTAGGTACCTCATACAGCCTCCCGTTCCCACGAAGGTTCAGCCAGCGTACTCAATCTTGGTCTGCGTAGAAGGGAGCACGGAAAGGA
Source organism: Cladonia squamosa (assembly GCA_947623385.2). Classification (NCBI taxonomy): domain Eukaryota; kingdom Fungi; phylum Ascomycota; class Lecanoromycetes; order Lecanorales; family Cladoniaceae; genus Cladonia; species Cladonia squamosa. The sequence continues at coordinate 97,440 of OX392392.1, read as the reverse complement.
TAAACATAAGCATTATGTTTATAATGGAAATCACTGTCAAGGTTCCTTAATTGCTAGCGAGCTGTTTATGGATTGTTTCGAAGTTATGTACGTTCTGATGCGCAACAAGCTGATTGACCCGCAGTTCTCGATTCCCCTAACGAATGTTCTAGCGCGTGACTCTGTCTTCGCGACAGCCTTTCCGTTATCATATTGTTTAAGCCCAGGATTACCATCTGATGCCGCCTTTCGAGGCTTGAAAAACTTATAATTCCCAAATTTGCTTTGCCATCTTGAGTGAGTATTCGGGAATCTGGAACATTGACTACCCAGACGGGCCGCAGAGAAAGCTAGCACACATAACGGATCCAACAGTCCTGATGCTCAACATCACGACGAAGCTACTATCTCAACGGCAAATAACTTTGTACCCCGCTCGACTGACGTGATTGCAAGTGACGTGTGAGAAATTAGGGTTTTGAAGCGATACAGACACTTAGCGACGCAAGTTCTCTTCTGAGCCGCACCATGTGCCACCCACACTGCCCACGTTTGCGCGTATGGCGTATGTAGCATGCCGTTATCTCTTCGCGACATCACTGCCGTGGGCTCAATTTGGGTCAAGAAATGTGTGCGTGGCGCATTTCGAGCTTACCCCAGGATCAGAACATTAATAAGGCCAGAATGCAAGTCTGCGAAGTCAAACATGCTCCCACTTTTCTCCACGGATAATACCCATAAGTATGAGGAAGCCATACAAGACCATTATTCTGGCACTCACCCTGTTCGTCACTGATATCATTGCGCTGAAAGCCTCTTTCTCTATTGATCTACTCACCACCCCAACATCAATCAGTCCAGCAGCAAATCTAACGCATTCTGAAAGCTTAATCCCGCACGCGGCAGCCACTACGGTGGGGGACCAAACCTGTTACCCATCCAACGTGCCAGTTTCGCAGGAAGCGTTTAGAAATTGCAGCGAAGCAGTATGGCAAATACCTCCAGACCCAATGCCAAGAACTTTCCACACTAGCGATTTCCCACATCGCTATAAATACGGCGGCTGTACCGTCACATTGACTCTTGCCGCCAAGGACACAGGAACTTGGTTTAATGTTGAGTGGATGGCTACGAATGCGTGGTTTCGCTGTCAAAAATTGTATCCGCGTACGTTGAGAGGAGCGTCGACGCATGCGGGAACGAATGGAGAGATGTTTGTGAGGATTTGGTATGAGAGGAGTGAGGATGGGGCTGATGGTGTGGTGGCTGCGCGTCAGACTGGGGACGAAGGGGTGGAGGGAGGGAGGAGCCTAGATACTTGAGTCAAGAAGGATGAAGCTGCTGGTAGATTCGAGCAGCGTCTGATAGCTTTTGAGGAATTTACAAGCAAATGACAAGTTCGGAAACAGTGTCCCACGCCAAACATTTTCGTCTGCCTCTCATGAGATGAGGTTTGGCCTTGAGTTCTTAGTTGCCGCTTGGAAAACCACACTTGCTCAACAATCTCGCACATGGTCCACCAATCTTCCCTCAAGAGGATAGAATTGTCCTTCAAGCTCGTCTTCGGTCCATTGACTTCCTTCCTGTCCAGTTTCCTCCCATACATCCTCTCCTTGTCCAGCGTCAGTCCCAGCGCATAGCAGATCGATGAAGCTATCTGGAACATGGAACCTGCGCTCTTCCTTCCTGCTGGAATATATTAATCGCAGCCCTTTCCCGAATCTTGATCGAAGCTCCTTCAAGCACGCGACCGTAACAGCCTCAGCATGCGTTCCCGCTTGCGCCAATGGCCATCTGTCGACTCGTGTCATGATCGAGACATTTTGTAAGCTAGGCAGTTTGCACAGTCCGTACAGACCATCCTCAGGGAGTAACAGGTCCCAATCATAAGCAATCGGCACGAGAATTGATCGAATTCTCGTGCTCATCTCCAGAGCATCCCTCGGACTAAACTTTGGTACTTTCCACTCGTTTCCAGGCGGTAGTGAAAAGTTTATGCCAGGGGCGGGAAAGTAAAGCTTCAAATTGCCATCAAAGACCCAATGAAGATGGTCACCATAATGTGGTGCAGGCTGGCCGAGCTCCCAAGTTGTGCTCGTTTGAATTGCCTCCTCTGAAAAGTAGCGAGGTAAGGACATCGGCTCCTTTGCTCGCACGGAGCACATTGTGGACATCATCAGGAATGTCATGTCTGGAATGGGGACACTGAAAACATTATACCGAAAAAACATCTCCAGTGACTCTTGGAGAAAGTCGGGGCTTGTGGTCGCTTCGTAGGAGCTTTTTAACATTTCGTATGTTCCAGGTGTTCCAGGCATCCAGAAAAAGGTATCGATACCGTAATAATCAACGAAGCCGTCGCTAACGAAGAGAACCCGGTAAATAATATCCCGGATTTCACGTGGAAGGGAGAAAAACGGAAAACGGTAGTGCTTCTGCACGGGCTGCACGGGCTTTTCGAATGAATTCATAATGAATGATCGGGGTGAGTCTAGCGGCTCAGAGCAGCTTCGCCCAGAGTAGGTTGACTTGACTGCTTTGTCGTATGCTGCTTTAAGATCCAATTTCACGACTTTGGCTTGCGGATGAGGCGAGATTTGGAAGCACAATACCTCAGACTTTCGTCATGTCTACTCCAGTTACTAACGAAGATTTATGGCAGGACCTCTGCTTACCTGTCTGGAGATGGCTGGCAGGAATCTTTATATTGATGGGCAACGGGAAGATGCTTCTCTCATAGCGGTGTTGGGAAGTGTGTGTTGTCACAACAGAGTGTGACTAATCTGCGGATTTGCTTCAGCCCTACGGCAGCCGCGCCAAGCTGACGCGTGAGAGTAGAAGGCACCGCGTGCGATCACGTCTCGTCTTTCAATGAGACATTTATTAATGAACGAAGGATATATAAAGACGTCACTGCCTGAGGATATGCCTACACTGAAAAGTACATCCATTTGTCTTTTCCAGTCCTAGAGATCCGATGACCAAGTCATCCAGCAACAGAGAACTTCCGCATTCACATGTAAAGTGTTTGGGAGCTGCTACTATTGGGCTGCCGAACGAGTCCAATTTCTTCATCTTCATTGATGCATTGCAACTCAGTCATGGATCGCCTCTCTGAGTTCTTACAAGCTGTGGGGTACCACGCTGTCATTGTTCAACCACTTCTACCGATGTACCTGCACATCATTCTTTCTGCGCTCTTCCCGCTCTATACTGGAGCACATGCCTCTCTTTCACGTCCCTCTTCGGCAGCGAAGCCTCCAAAGCGGAAGAAGTGTATTGGCATCGATGAAATCGATGATGGCGAGGAGGAAACTGATCGAATGATGGAGGGACTGTCACCCATGGACGCCATCATCCTACCCCTGTTTGCTGGAACAACACTTACAGGGCTCTACTGTCTCATCAAATGGTTGGAAGACCCCGCGTTATTGAACAAGATCCTCAACTGGTACTTTTCCTTCTTTGGTCTACTGTCTCTAACCCGCTTTCTTACTGACGCCTGGGGAACTCTGACCTCTCTCGTATTTCCTAACACATATGGTTCCAAGGGTAATTACTGGAGGATCGACAGCAAGCTAAGAATGGCGAAGCTGATCTCACCGCCACACGAGGAGCGAGGGTCACCGTTGCCGGGACTATTAGCTCGTGTGCCGCTTCCAGCAAGAGTAATAAACCATTTGTGGAGCGAGAGGGAGTTGCCTTGTCAAAAGCTTCGCATTCGGGTGTATATCCGCGGCTTAATCAAGACCCATTTCAAACTCGGTCCTCAAGGGTTTCTTAGTCTCTTGCTCGCGATAGCGGCCCAGCTGGGTTACAATCTTATGGGCAAGCCATGGTGGCTCACTAATATCTTGGGATTCAGTTTCGCATACAATGCCCTTCAAATCATGTCTCCTACGACTGCCTGGACCGGTACACTCATACTCATGGCTTTATTCATTTATGATATCTACTTTGTTTTCTTCACGCCTTTGATGGTTACAGTAGCTACGAATATAGACATACCTGCAAAGCTACTTTTCCCTCGACCGATGGGACCTCTTGAGGACCAGTCTAGACAAGCTTTATCAATGTTAGGACTTGGAGATATTGTATTGCCAGGAATTATCATTGGCTATGCCCTGAGGTTCGATCTTTACCTGTTCTATCTTCGGAAGCAAGTACGTCAGTTTGGGAATGCCACGGTTGTAGAAGTTACTGAAGATGCGAATGCCAGCGAGACCAGGAAGTCAGATCCAACATCCGAGATCGTCAAGGCCAAGTGGCTTCCTGCAACTGGAAGCTGGGGTGAACGATTCTGGACTTCCCACAAGAATGATGAAGTCCCAGAAGCTCTGCAAGGTGCTGTGTTTCCGAAGACATATTTCTACGCCACCATGATTGGATACACTTTTGGCATGATAGTCACACTCGGAATCCTGCAAGTTTATTCTCACGCCCAACCTGCCCTTCTATACCTGGTTCCTGGCACGCTTGGCGCTTTGTGGGGTACAGCACTAATCAAGGGAGACATCAAGACTCTGTGGGGATATAGTGAGGCCGAAGAGGAGATAGAGGATACTGCGTCCAAGAAAGGCAATAACGATGTAAAGAAGACACGGCAATGGTCAACGCTTATGAGCGTAGTGAGAAATTACGAGCCACCCCAAGAACCGGACAGCAAACATGCACAAGGACAGCAAGGCGATAGTCAACCTAAGGAGCCAAGGAAGGTCGGAGCCGATGATGAGAACCAAGACCACAAGGACAATGCAGCAGTACATGGGATTTCCCGAGATCGAAATAGTGAGCTCATTTTCATTTCGGTCAATCTGCCAGGAACACCATCGGAACCGACACACCAAGAGGACCTAGCACACCAAGAGGACACGGCACACTCGGAGGAATCGGCACACTCGGAGAAATCGACACACAAGGATGATGCAGGTGACAATTCTAAGCGGGAGACGCGTTCGAAGAGGAAGAGGAAGTGGTCTAATGTTGGGTCCAATAAAATTGATCTCGGAGAGACTTACTGAAAGAGTTGGTGCCAGGTGGAGCTCTTAGGCTGCGGCGACGGGTCATCGAGTGGGCAACAGCGGACCGAAGAGCATCTAGGGACATATCGTATCCTCGCATTGCATAGCGACGGAGCAAATATTGCATCGAATGTGGCGCGTGCGTCTTTCTTTTGTTGGGTGAGAATATAGAAGCGGACACCGCCTCGACGCTACGCAAAGGTTGCTTTCCATATCGCAAGATACCCAGCGCTGTATGTAGCACCCCAAATGTATGCTCTATCATATCATAGTCAATCTGTCTCCAAGCGCCGCGCTATGCATGAGACCATCAAGGCTACCACTTCTCATGATACCACCCCCACATCACCCTAACACCCCGATCCACTCCCTCCTCCTCCCCATCGCCATCTCAACCAGACCCCTCACTTCCTTAACCCCCACCAACCCGCCCCCATTCTTCTCAATCCTCACAACCCTTCCCTTGTCCCCAACAACTATAGTCCCCCCCTCCCTGCACAACCCCTCCTCAAACCCATCCATATCAACCAACACCCAGCTCTTCCCCTTGCTCTCCCCATCGCCCTCAAAAACACCAAAGCTCAACGCCACAGGCATATCGTACAGATTCAACCCTCGTACTTCGTCAGGATCATCAGAACAGAGAACCATTTCCCTGTCTCCATCCCACCATGCACGTGGTAATCGCGTGTCTTTTAGTGCGGCGAGAACAGAGAGCCATGCGGCATCGAAGGCGTTGCCGTCGAGGGAAATGAAGAGGATGTCGATGTAGAGGGTCCAGAATGCTTTGACGGATGGTCGTGCTAGGTCTTCGTCTTCTTCTTCTGCGGTTTGGAGGGAAGTGGAAGAGAGTGGTTGTGCATGGAACCATATTCGTAGATCGGACATGCTGAGGAGATGTGTCGTGTGAAGGAGGGTCAATATTCGTTGCGTGAGCGTTTGAGCGAGGAGAGAGGGTGGGCCGCCGGGTAGATGATCTGGCGAACAGCCTGTTGCTAGCTCGAGGTTTGGAACTAGGAGGCCTAATTGAGCCATCTCTTCGCTATTTTCCTTCCTCCTTCTCTTTCTACTCCTTTGCTCATCCTCATCGTCTCTTCTTGTGTCCTCTTCCGGCCGGGGTTTGTAGTCAGGAATATCCTCCACCCGAAGTATCTCCCCTCTCACTCCACACACCACGGCAGTGTCCCCGCACCGTACTACTGCGCTACCGTGTGCGTGTGTCAGAGAGCCGGTGTGACATGTTGGCGTTCGGACTTGGGAGGGTGAGCGGCCTGAGGGGCGGAGAGTACCTTGAGGGGAGGAGAGGTGCGCGGTCAGGAAGGTTGTGGGGGCGAGCTTGGCGAAGACGAGGGCGGGGAAGGTAAGAGGGTGTGCTGGGCTGGAGGTTGAATTGGAAGGGGAGGTTTTGATTGCCATTGTGGAGTGTTTTGGAAGCGTGATTTCGTGTAATGATAGCCAATTGTTTATACATTCTACTGGTGGTTGAATTGTCTTATCGATAAGAGGACACTAGCGTCTACAGATTTGCTTTGTCTTTCGCTACAACACCATACTCCATTTTCTAGTTATGATCGTAGCAATCACGCCAGATATAATTATTGGGTGGCAATGTAAGAGCAAGGCTCGCAATGATGCTGCACCAACAAAAGCGGGCTTCGGCTTAATTGAGAAATAAAGTTCGTGCCTTTGTGCTCGAAGATGTATCACACTGACCTCGATAATTGCCTCGTGAGGCGGATGCGTGCCTCTATGGTCGTTCAGCCCAAATGTGCTTGCACAACTTCCAAAGCCACCAGTCCGGCAAGCGAGATCTTGCATTTGTGTCATGCTCATGGAAATTATCACTTATCGGCCGTACCTAAGCGGGGAGGGAGAAGATGACGAGAGCTGTAGCACCAGTCTCCAATCCCTTGTGTCTCCACAATCGAAGCATTATAAACTCCTTGCTCCGCTGCAAGTTCCTTCCTTCTTACACCACGATTTAGCCCCACCATCCTACCTCGTCACCGTTAGCATCAACCAGAAACCAACCCTCTTTGCCTTCCGACACCCGAATTGCTCGAAATGGACAACGACTCGTTGGTGTTGCAGACTCAAGCGGTAAGCATACTACCTCATTACGGAAGAGAATCGAGCATGAGTTATGCATTCAGAGGGCTCGCTTCGCAGGCACTTCAGGAAAATTTGTGGTGTCTCAATGATAACAATGCCTTTTCGAGCGCTAATGCATCTTTAAATCCTCTTATTGAGGGTTAAAAAGCCCCTAGATCAACATATTCTGTTCCATTTTTAAGTTAGCGATTGGCAGGCATTCGCTGTACATACGCATATTTTATGCTCTTTTGCCTTATGATCTCGATATATACGGAAGCTGATACTTCGCAGTGCTCTCTAACAGAAGTTGAATCCGGGAATGACACCTCAAGAAAGATGGGCTTTTTGCAATTGCCACTAGAGCTTCGACAGAGAGTGTACAGAGAGCTGCTCGTAATATACAAGACAAGTGGACGATTTGAGACAAGCATCTTGCGCGTCACTAAAGGGATCCATGACGAAGCAGTAAAAATATTCTACGGAGAAAATGGATTTATTATGTTCCATGTCCATCGCAAAGTTTTAGGCCAGCTGAGGCTCAATGACCTCCACGATTTCCCTTCTACTTTCGCTCTTATACCTGTCACCGGAGCTGTTGGCGGAATGGGATCTGAACCGGCGCTTACCGTTAGTATAGCGCTGCAACATTCATGCTCTTCAATACTAGATAGCCAGTGGCAAGATGAATGGGAGAGATATGTTGGAATTCCCATGGCCCTCTCACGCCTTTGCAGAATTATCACCTGTTGTCATATCAGGAATACTCTTCATCTTCGCCTATCCTTACCCTCGGTGGAGTATCACACGTTGGAGGGCCGTCCGGATCGTCTCTTGGAAAACTTCCATGAATGCCGAGGTGTTGGCACTGCTGAAATTTTGTCGGCAGAAGGGTCGCCAGTGAAAACTGACCTTAGTTTTCTGATGACACAGCCGTTAGAGCTTTTTGATGAGATCTTAGTCCGGGGTCGATATTACCAAAGTCAAGTGCGTCGTCAACTAGTTCGCCAGAACCGTCTCGAGACTTTGCGAACCTTGGCCACAGCTGAGAATTTCTTCCTATGGTGGTGTCTTAATGGGTTTGAACTAAGCAATGAGACTGACGAGAAGTGGACTGAGTTCTGGGACATGAAGCTCGAGACGTCGTTGATTCATGCCTTCCAGACGCTTCAATACGGAGAACCAAAGAATGCTTGTCAAGTGACCCGTCGCATTTGGGGGACCCGGCCCCTGAAGTATGAATCTGCGCCCATCCCGAGAAGACTCTGGGACAAGGAGAGCGAATGCCACTATATATTGGGTCTCTGTTCCCTCTTCGAGGACTGCAAGATATGTGCGCTGTATGAATTTCTCCACGCGTTGATTAGCATGCCTGGCAATGAAAAGGTTGACAAAGAGATCGATAAATTGGAAGCAGCTATCGAACACAGCGATATTCCAGATGATGAAATTATTCTGTGGAACATCAAGCATGTTCTGCAAAGGTTCCGTCACCAGCCTCTGCTCGATCCCAGCTTGGACGCCAACGAGCACAAGCACCGTGGACCCGCCGACATGACAGCAGATGATCAGTATAAGCTGGAGGACAGTTTCGTTCAAAGTTTCGCTCACCTTGCAGCTTGCAAACTCACGCGGTATCCCAGAAGATGATCTTTCTACGCTGTTGGAAGGTTCCGTTGACTCTTTATCTTACGGACCACAGCACTGAAATGGAACATGGGACACCCGACAGTTTTCGATGGGCCTTGACATGTCGGGTTTTTTTTCAAGGGCAGTTTGCGGCATAGAGGCCTACCAAATCTGCTCATGCGAATGGAATTACAGAGCATTAATTCGACATTTTAAGTCAACAATTGCCATTCTCCAGTTTTAGAACATCTTCAAACCACAAAATAAATTGAAACACCTTTCAAAATCTTACTGCTCATCACCGTGATCTTATTTAAGCCCAATATAATACTTTAGTGACGCGTTGCACGCGTAATGGATGCTGTTCGGCATTTGGGTGAAACCTCGGGAGCCTCGAAGAGTGAATGAATATCGCCACTTGGAGTGCACTAACTTGTTTGAGGTTTCTCTCACTTTCACCTTTGAACATCGCTTATCGGTCCAGCTGGGACTGATAAGAAGTGGTCCTCCTCATCAGTACCCGATTTTGGTGGAGGAAGGTTTTCGAGGCGGCGAGGAGGCAAAACCTGGTGTTTTGACCTGAGCCAGAATATCGCCACTTTTAAAGCGCACTAACTTGTTTGAGGTTTCTTTCACTTTGTCCTTTGGACATCGCTTATCGGTCCAGCTAGGACTGATAAGAAGTTGTCCTCCTCATCAGTACCGGTTTCTGGTGGAGGAAGATTTCTGAAGCCGCACGGAAGCGGTGGTGTTGTAATTTGTGGAGTAGATTTGCCACACACTTTCAAGTATGAATCAGTGTGCTACCTTGCCATCTACTCAAGTCTCGACACTGGTGTAACACATTGATCAGCTTGCTAGTTACTTACTTATATCTTGATACTTTTGGACTCTGTCCTTACTTACTTTCCTTCGTTCAACACATATTATCGAAGTATTCAAGCTCGACCCAAATACTACAGCTTCCGTCATTCCCCATAGACTGTACAACAGTCACGCTACTTAAGCTGTTGTTGGCTCATTTTTCGATTACTTACCCTCTCATCCAGCTTATCATCCCGGTATTCAAGCTCAACCCAGATACTCCAACTTCTAGCGTTTCTGTCAAACTATACAACACTTACGCCACTTAAGCTGTTGTTGGCTCATTCTTCGGTCACTCACCGCCGCATCCAACACTTTGTCCCAGTGTTTAAGCTCAACCCAGATACTACAACTTCTGGCATTACCCTTGAACTGTACAACAGTCTCGCTATTCCAGCGGTTGTTGGCTCAATTTCTGTTCAGTCACCATCATCAGGCTCTATTCTACCGGTTGTGCGACCCATCGGGAGGCTTGGGTTGTGGCAGTTGCACCTAATTACGATACAATGCCAGACTCAAACGCAGCAGAGGATTCTAACACCGTCGGCTTTTTAGATCTTTCTCTCGAGCTTCGGGATCAGGTCTACCGCGAGCTGCTTTATCAACCAATAGGATATGGTGCAGCTAGACGACGCCACAAGTTCGAGACTTCTATCCTGCGGGTCAATAAGCAAATACACCGGGAGGCATCCAGAGTCTTATATGAAGAGAATGCCTGGGTTGTCTTCGAGATACGCTCGCCAGGCGGGGGGGATCTGGATATACCGACTGACCGTTATCTGATCAAAACCTCTGGTCATATTCTTCGCCGTCGCAAGTTGGCCTTTGGTGGGAATCCATCGTTGCGAGTTCGTGTACAGGTTTGCAACCTTCGATGGTTTGACGTTGTACATTATGTCATTGTTCCTTTAGAATGGGTAAGGGATGTGACCAGGTGTTTCGTCCGCGACGACATATCACACAACGACGTGTACCCCGAGCACGACGAGTTCGCTGTCCACTTCCACGAAAACCCAAAGCATGAAAGCCGACGAAGGATGGCCATGGAGTTCCTGGAACTTATACGAGGGGTTAGGAAGGCCGAGGTTTATGGGCTGCCCTCTCCATCTCTAGGAGCTTCACTCGCGAAACGTATGGAGACTCCCCTCAAATCCATTGACGAACTCATTGACCGGACTTCCATGTACATCCACCGCGCAGAACTCATGCTTGCGCAGGGCGAGTTCTATCTTGCTGAGGAGCTGTATAACCACGGATATGACGGTTCAATTTGGGCCTTTCGGCCAGGGTCCATCACCGACGTCACTCCTACAAAGTCCAAATTATTTAACAGCAAACTGCACGAGAGCTTAGAAGGCAGCGCAGTGTGCTCCTTGAGACACGGGGATTCTTATCATGCATGCAGGAAATTGAAAGACTATATTTTGGAAGATAGTGAGGACTACATTTTGGACGATAGTGAACTGTCATATTCGCAGAAGGCTACAGGCCTTTATTACTATGGGCTGGCGTCAGTAGCCGCAGGTTTCGAAAATGAAGCACTTTATGGCTTCGTGCTAGCATTGCTACTGATTCCTGGACATGAAGCCGCCGACAAAGAGGTTGATGCACTTGATGAACGCGTTACCAAGGGCATGAGCCCGAAAACTGTCATGGCATCGATCCTGTCGAATAAAGATGTGGAAGACATGGAGCGATATAGGCTATGTTTGAATTTAGATCTGGTCAAGCCATGCCGCCATAGGAACGCAAGTGATGGGGAGCTTTCACTGTGGCAGAAGCACGATCTAATGACAAATTTTGACTGAGACGTGGAAAGGCGGACATACATGGCGGTATCGGGACTGAACCCCCGGATTGTTGCTTGTCAGACAATAGTCCTTGAAGGCTTGGAGAAGACAGACAATTGGACGAGGCTTTGCATGATAGACGCTGTCTTCTGAATCTTTGCTCTAGCTGCTTGCACACCAAATAGATCGGCAATAAGTAATTCTATTGCCATTCCTTATTCAAGTTCCTTTGAACTCAATAATTATTAATAAGTTTAAGTTCATTAATAAGTTTGCCTCTGTTATATTAAAGAATTCATACGTCCATAAAATTGGCTCTAAGCTGTAGAGGTGCCAATAGCGTTGTCCCCCACGAGCAACCGTATAGCCCCACAGGGCTGATGCGGATCCTCCCAGACATACGCTGGAATTGGTCGCCGGGGCGATAGAGTTAGTGCCCGGAGCTGGCTTCTTTGGTCTTCCGCTCCCTCTAGGCATCAACCGGCTTTACCGTGGGGGCTCCTAGGTCGTGTAGAAGACGAGGCTACTTAGCAATCAATCTTCATGACCACCTCGCTATGGATGACACATTATCATTACAGCTATCAGTAGAGAGGGGCTAAGGAACACGACCTCTACAGCGGTGAATCTAGATGGCTCCCTCTGCCCAGAACTCAACACAGCCCCATGTGAACGGCCTTCACTTTCCATCTGCCTCATACACAGAGCAAAAACCACCGCCAAAGGCTACCAAGCCCCTCCCTCCAAACCTTACAATCGAACCAGTCACTACTAGAACGCTTCAAGCTTACCGCAGACTAATAACCCTCCTTCTCCCAATCCGCTATCCTGACAAATTCTACCACGAATCCCTCGAGAATGCCACCCCCGACTCCATCGCCCTTTGTGTTCTATGGCACGAGCCCAGTATTTCAGAACCGAAAGTCATAGCAGGGATCCAATGCCGCCGCGTCGAAACACCCATGAGCCCCTCGCCCACCTCTCCCACATCAGCCACTTCACAACAGACCCTTTATATCCAAACCCTCGCAACTCTCGCACCCTACCGCTCCCTCGGCGTGGCAACAGCTCTTCTCGATGCCGTTATCACCACCGCAATCAGGAGATATGAACACGTCACGTCTGTCTACGCGCATGTGTGGGAAGCAAATACGGATGCGTTGGAGTGGTATGAGAAGAGGGGGTTTGAGGTTGAGAAGGGTGTTGTGGAGGGGTATTATAGGAAGTTGAGGCCGACGGGGGCGAGGGTTGTGAGGAGGAGGTTGGGTGTTGGGAATTATTTGGGGGTTAAAGTGGAGGAGGTTGGCGGGAAGGCTGGCGGTGAGAGGGAGAATGGATGAACTGGGCAGGGTCTGGGGAATGAGTATTATGCTATTGCAGTAGGACTACCTTCGGGGATGTACTATGATGGCTGTCAAGCTGTCTGGAGGTCAAGCTGTCTGGAGGTCAAGCTGTCTGGAGGTCAAGCTGTCTGGAGGTCAAGCTGTCTGGAGGATGTCAGGGGGGAAGGTATAAGGTAGCCATTGATATGGCCAAAACATGACGCCGCATTGGAGGTAATGGCTTTTCGATCATACATACCGGAGGATGAGGGAGAGCCCCCAAGAAGATGAGCTCTCTTGTTGGGCCGTCCGGGGGAGAAGCTCCGGCTCTCTTTGAGTAGCTGGTCATTTTGCTCACTATCTAGCTGATGTTGCGCGGATGCTATAGGAGACATATCTGGCTAATATCCCGGCGTTTTCACAAGAATAGCAGAGAACGTAGAGCCAAACCTTATATATCTACAGTCCCTGGTGCTCGTTTGTGTAGATGAGGTTCATCGCTTTTGAACACAGTATGTTTCACATGGCGCATACCCTCCCCTTCTTCACTCCAACACTTTTCCCAAGAAAGCCCCTTCCAACCTTCCTACTTCCCTGCGAAAAGCCTCGACCTCTTTCCAACAGTCTAGTGGCCTCCGATCATTAATTCGCAAACACTGTACCACCTCCTCCCGCGCCTTATTGACCCCCTTATCATTCACCACATCCTCCTTTAACTGCCTCTGCTGTAGCTTCTTCTTCAAAGTCTCAATCTCCTTCTGCACGCTCGCCCTACTCAGGTCCCGTAATTTATCCGCTTCTGCTTTAGCCTTATGATCAACTCCACCTTTTGACGATGACTGGTCGGGCATGTGTGCTTGTGGCGGGGCATTACTGCTGTCGGTGGTCTTGTCGGGCGAGTCTGATAGTGAGGCTTCGAGGTCTTTGAGAGTTTTGGTGGCTTCGGCGTCTAGACGGCGGAGTTCGGCTTCGACGCGCGATTGAATGTGAAGGTCTAGGTCTTTGGAGCGGGTGCTGTCTGTCTATGGAAGTGTTAATATTTAGGGAGCGTTCTAGTGCATCTTGACTTGTGGTAGAAATACCTCAGGGCTCGCTTGCAGTGCGTCGACAAGCTCTTGGGAGAATTGCACGGGGGTTTCACTATGGATGTCAGCAAACCTTGGACGCTGCCAGTGGGCGTTCAGGAGCTCCCTATACCTGGCAAAGACATGCTGTGTACTTGAGGGAGCGGGCTTCGAGGAGCCAGTGCCCATTGCGATTGGCGTACGAAATGGCCTCGTGATTGTACCCGGTATTGAGGTTCCCTTGGGCGTAGGCTGCCTTCAAAGTGTTCCCGTGTGCGTATATGGGAGATTCCCGTTGCAATTGGGCCCTTGAAAGTGCGCGGAGTCAATTAAGCTGAGGTTGTTGATAGAGAAAAGGTCAATGTCAAGCTCAATTTCCTCCTGAAGCTTCGTAGGGCTGAAGGCTGCCCCGTGAAGAGCTGTTCTTTTGCTTCTCGCACTTTACCAAGAGCTGTACTATCGGAAATCGAGACCCAACACAACTCCGCTATCTCCAGCGTGCTTTGCTGTGACCGGCGTGTCGAAGAGCTCATTTTACGAAACAGCAAGGTCTTCCGCTTTCCCCGCAGTTGGCGGAGAACCTCCTCAGCCTCACACAGCCCGAACCCCCCAGCCTTTCTAAGCTGTTGATTGAAGCTGAAGCGGAGAAGGAGACAGTCCTGATCGAAATCAGCAGCGTCCAGTTTTAAGACGGCTTTTCAACAACAGTTAAACAGCTCTACCGAGGCCGGAGAGCCTCAATCGCCTCATTCTTCCCCGCTATTATCCCCTCAAACCGCCGCCGTGGCGTACCCCCGCTCTCACATTCCTCCCATCTTCGAAACGTCCTCATCCCTACCCATTGTATACCCCTCTACCGACTTCAAGCTTTCTCCGAAGCTATCCCGCCGTCCCTATTTCACACCAACCCAACTCCTCTCGTTCGTCGTACTACTCCTTGTGTTAGCCATACAAGTCTTCAAATCGCCAAGTACCGTCTTTGAAGTACCATCAGAAGAAGTCTATATTCGAGACGGTACTCTAAAGGTACCGGCCCCGATTTGCCGGGAGGAAGACCTCTTTGCAGCGCCTTTGCCAATTAGTCGACCACACAGAATGGCTCTCCTTGAGGAAGCAAAGAGCGTGGCGGGGCAATTCGTCTATCCTCCAGAGGAATTGAATAAGGGAGTGAAGGCCTTTATACAGCAGATGGGTGGGTTGTCTCTAGTTGCTGGAGAAAGCCGAGCCATACTGAAAACACGTCCATAGATGAGGGCCTTCAAAAGCCAGGAACAGCAATGAGCCAGATTCCAACATATGTTACAAGTGTTCCTAATGGCACAGAGAAGGTCAATGGTAATCCATTCGAAGCAGGAAGATTATGCTGACAATGGGGACACAGGGATTGTATCTAGCCGTTGACCTAGGTGGAACCAACTTCCGAGTCTGCTCAATACAATTACACGGCGATACGACATTCTCCCTCACACAATCGAAAGTAGCTATACCTCGAGAATTGATGGTGGCTCAGACATCTAAAGAGTTATTCGGCTTCTTAGCAAAGCAAATCGAGAACTTTCTGAAGACGCATCATGACGAGCATTATCAGGCACACATCATAAGAAGGAATACGATGAGTGCTCAAGCAGCCCAAGCAGAATCTGAGATATTTCAATTAGGATTTACATTCAGTTTCCCAGTCAATCAGATTGGAATAAACAGAGGTACATTAATTCGATGGACTAAGGGTTTCGACATTGATGATGCCGTGGGGAAAGATGTCTGTGAACTTCTCCAGGCAGAGATAGACGCTCTGCATCTTCCTGTCAAGGTCGCTGCTCTGGTCAACGACACAGTGGGCACTCTCATGGCTCGCTCTTACACTTCGCCAGGCAAAACAGGAACCCTGATAGGGGCCATCTTTGGCACAGGGACCAACGGTGCTTATGTAGAAAAGCTATCTAAAATCACCAAGCTCTCCCACATAGAAGGGAGCGAGTACGATAGATCAACTGGCGAAATGATTGTGAATACCGAGTGGGGATCCTTCGACAACCACATGAGCGTTCTACCAGATACGCCCTTTGATTCCGATCTTGACAAGGAAAGTGTCAATCCGGGCATCCAGATGTTCGAGAAACGTGTCTCTGGGATGTTTTTAGGGGAAATCCTGAGGAGAGCCATGCTAGTCCTCGTGTCAAATGCCCAGCTATTCAAGGATGAGCATTCTGGCAAGAATTCACTGCATTCTACTACAACCATTGCTGAGGACTCGGCCCTATACAAGCAATGGGGTGTTGACACGGCTTTTCTATCTATCGTTGCTGCCGACAAGACTCCTGATCTCCGTGTCATTCGGCAGACGTTATCACGCGATCTTGGTGTCGATGCTGCGTCCACGGAAGACGCAGAGGCAGTGAAAGTCGTTGTAAATGCTATTGGCAAGCGCTCTGCACGCCTCTCTGCTTTAGCAATGGCTGCGATTATCATCGCTACGGGTAATCACATCCCGAGAGGCGGGGGCGAGGACGATGTAGTCGATATTGGCGTTGATGGCAGCTTAGTGGAGTTCTATCCAGGCTTTGAAGACATGATCAGAGAAGCGTTGCGAGAAGTACCGGATATTGGCGACAAGGGAGAGAAGAGGATCCGGATTGGTATAGCAAAAGATGGCAGTGGAGTTGGAGCCGCCTTGATAGCGTTGGTTGCTGCACAAGAGGATAAGTCAACTTGACCGCTTTGAGTGCAGTAATAAAAGTAGGAGATTTGATGGGGGGTATATAGTGACCTACGTCTACAGTGGGAAGGTTTCTTTGAAGGGTGTTCAAGGAGTATGCTTGTCTCTAGGAGGTCTACTTGCTAAGGTTTCTAGCCTACATGTCCCTGTTTATGTACAGTCGGCCAATAATTACAGAAATGCCGGATTTGGATAGCTTTTGAAGGCGCAACAAGGAAGCCTGCCAAGCGGCGTTGACACTAGGTTTTACGCTGAAATATGTGGTTGTGCATGTATAGGAATTTCAGTCTGTGATTATACTCTCAACGATGTTGGCCTATCAGCAACCATCACCGCGCAAACTTCTCGGACCGGTTGCTCTGCAATATTCCTAGGATAAGTTGAAAGGAGGGAGAGCATCGTTATGACTTGTCCCAATGGGAATGATCAAATGCCGCTCCCTTTTGCTGAGATCAAATTCCATTCTAGGCAGAAGGAGTCACGGCTGGGAGGCCAAAAGAAAAGCCGGCGATACGCGCACCGGCAGCTTGTACGGACTCTGGACAAGCTGGCCACAATGCTTACCAAACTCCACAATGCCATTCATTTCCTTTGTCGATCAAAAGGAGCGATTGCACAAGCCCATAATGAACAGTATCACAAACAAGGAGAGCACAAAGAGAAAGGTGTGATGATGTTACAAAGATAAAAGAAGTCTTTGTGAGTCGATAATACGTTGTCAATCCGACAACACCCTTCGATCCATATAAATGCACCTCATCTCGCACCTCAGCTCTCTCCCCAGATCGCTCTGACTCCCCTAAAACGCCCACAGATATCCCAGACGCTCCATCTCTCCTCGGCCTCCACTACAGAATCTCTAGTTTCCGTCATCCAACATGCCAAATCAAGGAGACATAGCGCCAAACCAAGAAGACATGGCGACCTGGGTAGCGACGCCGTTGAAAACGGGTGAGTTCATCTGTCTCAAAGGTATCAGAGCAAATGACCTTCCCAGCGATGACATTTGTGCTGTCTGCCGTCTACAATATGGGACTCCGGATTTCGATATCCCCCCCGAACATGCCGTGCGCTTTCCCTGTGGGCATGCTATTGGGAAGGCATGTTTCCCTAGGTGGCTCGAATCGTAATTGGCAAAACAGCGAAAACCGCGCTGCATGCTCTGCCAGAAAAGTGTGATTCCAGATCAATTTTTGTCGGAGCAAGTGGAGGAGATCTGGTCAATAGTAAGCAAGATGTCACCAGAAGCCGTGCAAAATGAGATGAGCTGTACAACAAGGGGTCCTTTGCGCCGAGCTATACAGACGTTCGTTAGCTATCTGAATGAGGCTATTCCGTCGCTGTCCCACCTCAAGACTCCTAACAAGTTTTTAGCGCTAAATTGGGAGTGGCTTCTTCTCTCGGCTGATAGCTTTTACGGTGCGATCCGGCACTATGCAGCATTGTGTCTGTCAGGAGCCATTCACGAGATTAATCGCGAATCGCTCCAGAGTAGCGAAGGGGTGTTCCAGAGGAGCTACGATATCTACCAGGATCTGATCAAGAAAATGGTCGTAGAATGGGCTGACCAGGACGAAATCTATCAGGTTCTGCTCAAGGAAATTGTCGTAGAATGGGCTAACCAGGGCACACTGGACGATAAAGATCTGTCGACCTGAGCTGGGCGATTCCATATGGACACACCGGACGACAAAGAGGTGGCCCAAGTTTTGCGATTCTATTCGGTTATTCTACTGTCCTTTCTAGGGTATACAAGGTTTGCCCTATTGCTTAGTATCATTTTTCTTTTGAAACAATTTGATAAAACTATGTCAGAGACGAATTCAGTGACAACACAAAATTGATCTGTCTCTGTCGGAGCGAGACACTGTCGAATGGTAGCTGGACACCAGGTGGGAGGGGACCCGTTAAGAGTGTAGGAGAGGAAGATGCAGCAAGGATTGTACCACGAGATGGAAAAGCTCTTGGATGCTGCACTTTCTCGACGGATAATTTAGTACATTAGCCAAATCACATTCTCTTGAGACTACTAGTCCGCTAGTACAAGCTGCTTTGACTATTCCGTTCACTGTCGCAGAATGGTGTTATGATAAGAGATTAAATAAGTGTTACTGATAATGCTAGCATGCTGATAGGTCCCAAAAATCTAACACGTCTTATCACAATCTATTTCGAAACGCCTATAACATCTCAGCCGCACCATCTCTTCTCGCCTTCTACGCTACAAAAACTTTAGCTTGCATTATATAACATGCCAGACCAAAATGCCAGGCAATCATATGAGGTATTGTTAACGGGACCCTTAGAAAGGCCTGAGATGTTCTTCTTCATGGGATTCAAAGCAGACGACCCTTCCAGCAATGACCGTTGCGCTATCTGCCAATCCATAGGTTTCAAAGCAGACGACCATTCCAGCAATGACCGTTGCGCTATCTGTCAAGAAATATACGAAACTCCGAATGAGGATGGTACCATCCCCGATTATGCCGTGCACTTTCCCTGTGGGCATGATGTTGGGCGTGCATGTTTTGAGATCTGGATCAATGAAGGACCAGCAAACCTGCGATGTATGTTCTGTGATAAGAGCATAGTTCCAGCGAAATATTTGCGGGACTATGTACAGGAGATCTGGAAAATAGTGAAAGAGACATCACCGGAACGCCTCCACGATGAGCTCTGCAAGGAAATAACACGTGGTCCGCTGAGCCGAGCTATAGAGCCGCTTCGGAGGTATATGTGTGAAGAGGTTGCGTCGCCGGAATACCTTAAGCAATATCACGAGGGTTTGGCACCAACTTTTGAGTGGCTTCTTACTGCGTCCTGGGACTTTTTGGCTGCGGTCCAGAAGTGTGCAGATATGAGTACGTGGACAAATAGTCGGGAGATAAATCTGAAAGCGCTTAAGAGGAGGAATTATGAAGTCCAACATAGCTACAAGTGCTTTCAGACCGAGGTCAAAGAAGCCGCCATGAAGGTTCCAGGGATGAGAGAGGGGGGGCTTTACCATGAGATGGACCAGCTCTTGCATACAGCACTTTGATCATCTCGTTCACAGCTTGCGCTGTTATCGCTTGTAAGTCACAACCGAAAGAAAGACAAAGAATGCTTCATATCTTAACAAAAAGTCCTACAGGAACAGACTCCAACATTGTGTTTATTGCAAAATTGCGGTCGTGATGATGAGGTGGTTGAAGCGATCTTTGTCCCGTTGATATCACACAGAGCGGATCCATTAACACAATTTGGCAACTGTCAAACCACTGATAATTGATTCTCAGACCTGAAAAGCCACCCATTCGACCTCAGACCGTCAACACGGAATACTCAAGCTACATTTGAAAGCACGCCCTAAGAATGCCGAAGGCCCTGGACCTGAAATGCTGGTATAAAGGAGCCTTTCTGGTAACACTGGTCAAAGTCCCAACCACGACGCCACATTCTCCCCAGAGGGTAGGCGCTCGGCACCTCCGAATTAGCCAGGGCGAACTTCAGCTTTTGAAAGACTCTTCCCATCATACGCTGCTTACTTTGGTTTATCATTGGGTGTCATCACGGATATTGGATGTCTTCCTGCGGTCTTTCGATTGAGAAAAAGCGCTCGGGATGCCATACTTGCTCTAGAGACCTCAGGATGACCCGGAAGATACTCACGTCTGGGCTGACATTGGTGAAATCGAACTCCGAATAGGTATCGAGAATTGGATGGGCATGATCTCTTGGTACCTGGCAAAAGTTGTTGAACGGTTGGGGTTTTCAGGTCGTGAGGAATGGATAGGAGTGATTGTATTATTTGATACTACAGACTCGGAGCCTAATGTTATCATGTCCTGCGCATTGAAGTTCATAGGCAATTGAATACAATAACCCTCATTGTCTATCGAAATCAAGATACCTCGTCTCCTCTTCTAATTTTGAGTGATCACCCTCCCCACGAATCTCCCCATATCAAATCCCGCTAACAAGCACAAGTGGTTCAATACCATGATTGCGGGCTCACGATTGCGTATCTTCAATACTGCACTGGTCTAACAGCTAGGAAAGTGTTGAAAGACTATCGTAACTAGAAGGGTTCACCTATCAACCGTATACACCCCTCAACCGTATAGCCCTATAGGGCTGATGCCTAAAGCCCCCTAAAGCTGGTCCCCTAGGAAACAAGATCTGGGCTAGAAAAACCTGGCTTTGGGGGCTAATACTGTCGCCTAGACGACACGGCTTTAGGGCGGCTCTAGGGGGCTATACGGTTGAGGGGTGTATACGGTTGATAGGTGAACCCTTCTATAATAAATCTAGAGTAGCACCGCGGTAGTTCTAAATTAGCTGGCGTACACACTAAAAATTATATATTTCAACTATTTCTTTAGAACTTAATTAGTAACTATTTATAGGACTCTAAATTAAGCAATATTAAAGCTATTTATATATATATCTTTTTACCCCTATTTCCCCCCTAATAGAAGATCTCGTTGTCGCTTTAAAACCCTACTACTATTATAATAATACTCCTACTAGATGCATAGACGCGCTTTAATATTAAATAATATATATACTCTAAGTATAAGGTTATTAAGATTATTAAGTATATATTTATTAGTTAATAATAAATTTTAAGGATATAATCTCCTAGTCTTTAGTAAAGTAATAGCTCCTAGTATACCTTAAAGCTAACTTTAATTATTAGATAAAAATATAGAGGCTATTCTATTAATATAATTTAATAAGAAGCTATTATTCTATCTATTTAAAATAGTCTACTTTCTTTTTAATATATTTAATAGCTTAGAGGTTAGTAAGAAGACTATAGGAAATATTCTTTATTATTATAAATAAATATATAAGAAAGTAAGAGCTTTTTTCTATCTTCTTCTTATTCTTATTACCTAGTAGACTAATTTAAATAGACTTTTTATAGAGCTTTATAATAAAATTAATATATATAAAATCTATAGAAAGTAAAGCTTTACTAGTAAACTACTTCTTAACTTATCTTTTTAAATAAGACTACCTCCTATAAATATATAAGTAATAGGAAATATAATTAGTTATAAATAAAAAAAAATAGAAGTAAATACCCTATTTAAATAGTTAAAAAGGTAGTTAATATTATCTATATATATAATAGATAGTTATATTACTTAGAAAACTTATTATAACTTTATTAATAAGGCTATCTTTAATAACTTTATTTATAATAAGATACTCTCTTAGTATACTCTAATAATACTAGGAAAATCTTAATTAGTTATAGTTTTAAATAATATTAAGATCTACTACTTAATAAAGTTAAAAATAATATATAAGTAAGTAAGTATTACTTTTATAAGTCTATCTATCTACTTACTTAACTATAATTCTATAAAAATATTATTTATAGTACTAAAATAGTAGCTAAAAAAGTATAATTATCTTACTAAGCTCTATAGATTTATATAAGTAAATTTTAAATATTTTTTAAATAATATAGTACTTATATAAGTAAATAGAATTAATTATAAAAGGCTTTTTTAAAGTATAGAAATCTACTATAAGAACTAAAAAAATAAATATCTAGGCCGTTAATATATATATATTTAAATAGATATTTTACTATATATATAAATAAACTAATATTCTTAGAAAAAAATTAAAAAAATTATAATTTTATTTATTTAATAATTATTTTTTATAGATTTCTACTCTTTTTATTATTACTTATATATTATTATTTCCTAACTATAAGTATTAATAAACTATATCTCTTCTACTATAGAAGAGTTTATTATATAGTTAAATATATTATTCTCTTTATTACTATTTAAGTCTAAATCTTTATCTAGACTATAGAACTAATTTTTTAAGCTTATATACTAAATCTAATCTTATATTTCTACTTATAATACTAATATAGATAGCTAACTAGATAATAAAATAAAAGATTTAATATTTTTTAAAAAGGATAAGTAATCTAGTATATTTAATTAATAAAAAATTTAATAATTATATCTAAATCTAAGTATTTAAGAATTTAATAGGGTGAAATTTTTAAGTAAGGCTAAGTAATTAATACTTAGTTATAGATTACTTATAAAATATTACTTAATAAGTAACTTTTTACTATAGAAGCTTTAGTAAGTTATATTAAAAATAAAATCTTTAAAATACCTAAAGATAAAAAAGAGTAATTTATAAAATTTATAATTAGGTTATAGAATTAAAAGAAAACTTTAACTACTAATTTATTTCTTTACCTTCTAATAAGGCCTCCTACTATTAGAATAAGCTTATAGATTAGATAAGATATAGACTAATACTAAGAGATATATTCTATATATCTAGCTACTATTATAAATTAGTACTAGGGTTCTTCTATTATTAGATCTAAATAATAGTAATAAAAGTATTATTTAAGATATATCCTACTTAATAAAAAGCTTTTTTTAATATTAATCTAGTTAATCTTATATATTATAAATCTAGTTAATATATCTATCCTAATTTAATATTAAAATAGGACTACTTACCTAAAAAAGAGTATTAGGTAGATAGAAATAGCTATAAGTCTTTATTAATAAAGATAATAAATAAGAGGTAGGTAAGATAGATAATAGTAATATTAATAATAATAATATTATAGTTTTTATTATTTACTTAAGTATCCTTATTATCTAAATATTTATAAGGTTTTTTAAGTTTTTCATAACTAGATTATTTAGTAATAGTATTAGTATTTATACTACTACTAATATTAATAATAGTAAAGCTAATTATTTTATTTACTTTTTATCCTTTAATATCTTAGTTCTAACTTAAGTATAATATTTTAAGAAGACCCTCTAATAAAAGTCTACTAAGGGGTAGATAGATATTATATTACTTATAATAATAATCTAAGCCTAAGTCCTAATATATAAAATAAGAAGCTTATAGTAGTTACTATTATATTTAAGATATTAATTATTTATAAAGATAGGATAGTTTTACGATTAATATTTTTAGTTTTTTATAATTTAAAGCTCTATTTACTCTAAACTCTCTATCTTAATATACTTTAACTTTATAAATTACTTATTCTTTTATTACTTTTTCTTTACTTTAATCTAGTTTTATATTAAAGAGGCTAGTATTTTTATATACTTAAGTATATTACTAAATCTAGTATAAGTATATTAGAACTCTACTAAAATCTTAAAATTAATATTACTTTTTTTTATTTTAAAGTAGTATTTATATCTTATTCCTTTTTCTATATTTATATTTTAAAATAAAGTAGTATTTTTATTATTAAATTAAAAAATAACCTTATCTTTACTATAGTTAAAAAGAGTTATTTTAATATAAATAAGATAAATAATTTTACTCTCTATCTTATTATATTATATATCTTTTATAAATATAGATTTATATTCCTTTAGAAAATTAATCTAGTTACTACTATATATTATATAAAAAAATATATTTTAGTATATTATAATATCTTTAAAGTAGATAAGCTATTTTACTATATATTATAATATTATAAACTCAGCTTTATTATCTTTTTTTTATTAAAGTCGCTTATTAAAATCCTTTTATTTTTATTATTTTTTATAAAAGAATCTAAAAAGCTCTTTTTCTTTTTTAATATTTAATAAATTTATATTTAGGAGTTCTTTACCTCTTATTATAATAAGTATAGTAGTAGTTTTTTTAAGCTTAATATCTTTCTTCTTTTTACCCTCCTCTTTTTATTAAGTTAAATATATAGGAATAATAGATTAATCTATTTTTTTAGTAGTAATAAAGTATAGTTATTAATAAGATTTTATAGATATTTTCTTCTTATAATAAAGGTTTATACTTAGCTTCAGAGCTATAAGAAGTAGTATAAGAGGTAGTAGTTAACTATTAAAGTATATACTTAAAATAGAAGATAGGCTATTTAGAACAGAAGATATAATAGTACTAAAAATAGGGTAATAGAGTAATAATAAGAACTATTATTATAAAAAACGCGCGTTAAAAGAAGGAAATAGGGGTAAAAAGATATATATATAAATAGCTTTAATATTACTTAATTTAAGGTTCTATAAATAGTTACTAATTAAGTTCTAAAGAAATAGTTAAAATATATAATTTTTGGTGTATATACCAGCTAATTTAGAACTACCATGGTATTACTCTAGATTTATTACAGTTATGATATACAAATTCCCCGAATCCTCAACTTCATCCCTTTACTTCTCGCTGCCACAGTTAATCCTCTTCCTCGCAATAAGAAGTAAACACCCATCTACAACACCTCTCCACTCAAGCGCTAAGAGCAGAGTGGGTAGGGAAGCTTGCAGCCTAAATATCGTATGAGGTCAAATGAAAGATACAGAACAGACCATAGAGATAATGAGAGTTAAGGAGCAGTAATGGGTAGTGACTCCGAATAGGACTGTGGATCTAATTCGCTAAAGTCGCGCTGCGTGTGCTTAGAATGATCCCTCAGAGTCGGGTATTGAGTTTTCAATTGTCTGTTCGAATTGGGGAATGTTTGTTCACTTTGATAGAATCAAGTGATATGGTCTGCGGAGTGGGAGGTTGGAGGTGACTTCCGTGTGGAACATCTAGGTAGCTACTTAATTGCCAATAAGACGGTGTGCATGATGGGTTCATGGTAATAGACTTCCATTGATCATTAATTTTACTTATAAAAATCCCCAGGACTCTCTCCCCATCGATCATATTTCCTCTTCTCAAAGGGAGCACTCCTCATTCAACCCTCCCTGTTTCAACACTCACTATCTATCGCCCACCATCTCTACAAGGCTAGGTAGCCGAGACCTCCCGGAATGCTACCTTATCCCTAGCGGCCCCCTTTCTATTCGCTTCCGAACTTCCCACTGGGGCTGAAAATAGGCGAAATAACGCCCAGCCTGTGCAATTTCAATCACGCATTGACCGCGCAAGGGCAAGAGTTGATGCCGAATGATAATGATGTCGGGGAATCGTGCCATTTATTCGTTCTCATTTGCATATGTACAGGTATTAAGGATTAAAATATCATGGCATTCGAGCAAGTCGACTAATTGGAATAAATATTATCAAGGATATCAACCGCCTGAACCGACCTAACCATGCGTAAACAGTAGTATCCAAGCTTGTCCCCTGCACGCACCAGTGTTCGGTATGGTCTATCATTTTCTTTGTAATCAGACCTCATGCTCCTTGGCCGCTTTCTTTGCGCTTGCGCCTTTGACGATATGGGAGAGATCGCCGACGGGAAGAGCGAAGGGAAAGTCGAGAGAGGCGAGCATGATGGCGAAGAAGATCCACCATCCGGCCATGGAGGTGATAAATGTTAGAGCACCAGCGGCCTAGAAGTTGATTAGTTTGGTTCTTTTATGGCCATATATCATTGGAGGGACAGGTACTAACCACGACGCATTTACTAGCCTTCGCTGCAGCACTCACGTTCGCAGCATTCTCGTAAGCAAGAGCCAGATTCCAGTAAGCACCCGCCAGACAGCCAAACGCACCGACTAGAGTGAGGAAGATGACAAAGAAGACGATATTAGTCCTGAGCGAACAAATGAGGAAAATCAAGCAGATCAAGCCCATGAATAACAGGAAGAAGGCAAAACTGGCATTGAAAGCGGGTGTTGCGAGTCCAGCTGAGTTTCCAGGCTCGCCCATGGATGCGGCTGCTTGGGTGGGATTGGTCACGTAGGCTCCATAGGCATTAAAGAAGGGTTGGAGGGTTGCGGCGAAGGAAAGCCAGAAGGCGCCGAATGTGCCGAAGACGACGAAAGGGAAGGTGTTCCCGATGATCCATTCACCGACTGAGCCGAGAATCATGAGGAGACCGCCAAAGAAAAAGTAAACACCTTGCCTCGCGGTTAGCTTGATTGCTCCCAATCGAACTTCTCTGGAGATTATTCGTACCGATATCAGCAGCTCCATTGCCACCAGCGCCTCTCCAGCCCATAAGATCACAGGAGAGAGGTGTCAGACTGAGGAGGAAACCAACAAGGGCGCTGCATGCCATGTTAGTCATGATCAAGGGTAGCGAACCGCGATTTTCAGATTCAGCTTACATTGGCGTCGGGTTACCAAACGTCTTTCTCAATTCACCAGCTACTTTGTTCTCTGGTGAAAGGTAGAGCTTCTCGAAGAGCTCGGGAGAAATGGATATGCTTCCGGCGGTCCGAATGCGGTTCAACGCTGTCGTCTGATCGATATTTCCCTCCAGATGGTTACCATTGCTGGCCATGTTACCATATCCATTATGGAAATCCTTCTCCATTGGAGCATCAGCGGTCGTCATCTTGACGGTAGAAGGATACCTCGGAAAAGATAAGAAATGTGTACTAGAAGAAAAGTGATTGAAGCTGTGAGAAGACTGTCGACACTTAGAAGATTGCTTCTAGTCTCTCGGTGACACCGTGAAGCTTGGGGGCAAGACAACGGCAGTAACTGGAGGTTACTACGCAAGAAGGGGGTTCTCAAGGTTAAGTAAAAGTAGGAAAGAAGTAGTCCGATCTGCGTCGGCAGTTGACCTTTAGACCTTGCCCAAGGAAGTAAGAGGGGAGAGCTGCGAAAGGAAAGGCCTGCATAGTGAGATGAAGGCCAGAACCTGTTATTAGAGATTCACTTTTTGGTTCATTCACTTTTATGTCATTCCGCTCTGTGCATCCTGTGATAGTGCATTTGTGGGGCCAATGGCCTGCTTTCCATTGATACGAGCGAGGAGCATCAGTAGTCCAGTGAGGCATGTACCACCAGACCTGAGCTTTGATGCCCCCGTTGCCTCTTTGGCGCCGTGGTTGGAATCACTGGTCCTGCTAAAGCAAGCTCGGGTCAATGGAGATTCATCTGCGGGAGATGTCCAATAAGGTTACCCCAGGTTCCCCATAAGCCACTAGTGTCTACTATTGCCAATAGCTATCCGCTGTCCGTCGCTTTCTAACCCCCGGACGACGATCTTTGCCGGGGATAGGCCCTGGCTTGAAAATTAATTCGATATTCCGGGCTTTGTCTTGCGTATCCCCATCTTCTGCAGCCATTTTCTGCAAGCCCTCCGCGGTAGGGAAGCAGAAAGTCGCGTATCTTGGCTTATAAGCGCCCCAGGAGCGATACCTCAGATTAACGTTATGCATGCTGGGATACCTGAGATAGACGTTATGCGTGCTGTGATGTAACATCAAGTCCTTCATGTCGTTGCATGTCTTCATAAAGTGAATATTGATGATATCTTATTCCCATCCAATGATCGATCACATGACTTTCAACTTGGCAAGCGCCCGAATGGATGTGCGGCCCCTAATGGTTAGAGAGGAGTCTGCGCAACGTTTGGCTTCTCTCGGATTCCGGTCGACCACGCTTCCGCTCCACCTTTAATCAAATGCGGGGAAAGCTAGTAGGCTATGATCCATGTCTCGTTGTTTCTGTTTCGACCTCTAGGTGTATCGAGACTTCTCAATGCTCTTTGATTGGCGGATCAAGTACGGGCTGACCAGAAAGTGGATTCGAATTTGTCGCACGGCGTCCAGCCTGTTATTCTTATTCCTCTCATTCCGCCTGACCGTCGAAACATCGAAATCTGAGCAGAGTCAGTTGTAGAGGAATCTCACACTAGGCTGACTGTCTCTATGACAAGATTCTGACCGATGCCAAGTTCCTTGTGCCTGCTGGAGAGCTGCGCGCATTTATAAGGAGAGAACCCACCATCCCATACATCAGTACAAAAGCAGCAGTGAGTGGAACATGACATGCATCCAATGTAATCATCCACCTTGCATCGAGGGATAACCTTCACTTTATAACCGGCCAAAACAATACTGCACCGAGGTTGATGAGTGATACGATTGGTCATCTCGTCACAGCTGTAATCACCTGAGCTACTAACGATATCCAATCATGCAGAGCCTGAAGATCTCAGTCTGTTTCCATACGGGCGTACTCCGGTCAATGCTTGTCGTACACATCGGATGTCGCAAGTGGCATTCTCCTTTACGGTCTCCTCTGCCATTATTGTACTCGGAGGCTCAACGGTTTGCCCACATGCACTGATAGCTGCATTTGTTGACGTGGTCATATGACACTCCCCGGTTGTAACTGTGACTTACTCGCTCATTCCCTGATGTTGGAGGGCTAGTGCTATGGAACAATTGCACTGACACGCCGTTTGGGTAGATATATACCCAGAGACTGTATCTTGGAATGGCTTACTACGGTGTGCTCTTCGTATTTGGAAGTCGCGAGGAGAAATGGCGGCGTACAAAAATTTGATTGGTCTTGGCACTTAGGGCTAGGGCTCTTTTGAGATTGCATCGAAGATTTCACCATTCTCCAACTATGAATTTACGCTCAGCTTAGGAGCAGCAAGTGCTGCATGCTGTTTGATTGATTTATATGGCAACTCAAGCTCTTGCATTCGAAATCTTGCTTGATATAGTGGTGTGTTATCTGCAAAGAAAGACCATCTATCACCACGTCAATGACTATTCATATAACTTCCTCAGTGATTGCAGCCCTGGAGTGCGAGGGAAAAAAGATCAAGTATCTCGAATGTGCTCACATGTAACGCTCTCACGTGCCATAATCATACAGGGTATGAAGCGCTGGCTACTTTCCACCCTGGAGCAAAAAGCCTCGAAGCACCTCAAATGACTGAAAACACTTGAGGCATGCCCCGAACTCCCAGAGCCCGCAGTAACAACTCTAGGATTTAACCACGGCACAATGATCAGCAAGATATTCACCACTTGACTACAGTCCCATTGCAAATATGCGATCCTGGCAAAGCTATATACGGATAGATCATGCGTCACAATTTGTATCACGAACTCATTTTTACACCTCCCAAAAAACATGCATCCTCATCGCATCAATAATATGATACGTCTCCCCCTTCCCCACCCTCCCCCACACACCAATCGTATCCCCTACTTCGATCTGTCTCAAGAACGCCTGCGGGGTAGGGAAAGCGGGATGATGAGGGTTTGGAGGCGTAATTGGGGGGGTATTATCGTCCCATCTCCATGTATGGACTCGATAGCGGGGGAAATAACAACGGGGGGTGGTGCTGGGTTCTAGGATGAAGGGTTTGTAGGTTATGAGGGTGCCGTGCTTGCCGCTCTTGTTGTTCTTGGTATTGTTATTGTCATCGTCGTCATTGGCGTCTTTGGAGGTGGAGATTTCATCAGCAGCAGCATCACCCCACGGCCGCCATCTTAATGTTCTTCCTTTCCAGCGCGGACTAGGAGTGGCCTCGTCTCTCTTTCTGTTAATGCTGACATCGCAGAAGACGCGAGGGGACTGTTGCGCTCCCTCGTCATCATCGTCAGCAGTGGTGGTAGAGTCACCCACGGCACCGAAATAATCCTGGTGACTCCACGTCTCGAAGATGATTTTTCGGACTGCTGCTGTTCTTGAAGGGGAAATCATCATCTCGTTCGGTCCACTTTTCTTCCCCCTCTGGCATCGAAAACGCATACGCAACCCCGTAACAGTAGGGTTTTTCTGAAACACCTCAACAACAAATCGCACTAGACGACTTTTCCGAAAATAGCGTGCCCTCCAGCATCCTCCTCCTCCTCCTCCCTCCCCATCCTCCCCTTCCACCTCCAGGCCAATCGGACCCGACCTCAACAAAAACCCATCATCCCTCCGACTCTCTCCCCACCTCCTCCAACGATGCGCATACCCCGGCCCAGACGGGCACCAAACCTTCAAATAATCAATCCCATCGCCCTCCCGCCAGCCCCACGTGAAAGGGCCGAAAGCGCGGACGGGCTCGTCAAGGGTGGTTGTGGAGTGGGCCCAGAATTCGGCGTAGGAGAGGATTAGATCTACGAGTTCGGGGGGGAGGTGGTGCGAGAGGTGGGAGCGGATTAGGTGGATGGTGCTGGGGTGGGGGAAGAGGGAGGTGTCGAGGAAGGCGTGGGAGGGAGAGGGGGTGGGTTTTTTGGGGGTGCTGGGGATGGGACGCATGAGGTGTGGGGTTTGGGGGAGTGATGAAGGGATTCCTTGGCCGTAGATGTATGCATGGATTATGCAGTTAGTATGTGGGGATTGAGTGACCGTTTATTAACATTGTTACTAAAGTGGAAATGCTCGGCGGCGGATGTAGATGTACGTATCTTGCCTCGTTAGGGTATTGGAGCGGCTTTGGAGAAGACCCCCTCACGGTATGTAAGGACAGGACGCGCAAAACCGTGTCCTATCTTTAGCAGCCCATTAGCATCCAGAGAAAGAAGCGGGGTGGTAGATTGTTCTTGGGCGGCAATATGATTCAATTGACTCCTCCTGAACCGACATTTATAGCTTCACGAGTGGCAAGATTACACAGAAAACTTTCATCAAGTTGGCATCTTAAGTAATGCTGAGAACGCGCTCTCTTAACCTGCTCTAGACGTCAGACTATGTAAGACGCTGAAAAAAAAAAGATATTTACACCGCCAAGGGAGCCCAGATCTTGCCACTCAGCTTCTCCGTATCACATACATTTGATCTCAACCTGCGGACCTTGTCAAACGTTGATTATTATCACACACATATTCCTACAGGAAAACCCCTCCATTGGATCGATCGCTTGGCTCCATTCTCTTATTTTAGATACGCTGTGACTGATCTAACTTGTCCTGGATTGAGCCGGTAGAGGTTTAGATAAGAGTGTTTAATGGTATACTGCTGTGAAAACCTTCTTGAAGAATTCCTACCGGGTGGAATGGTAGTTTTTATAGATATTCATTTGAACCGTGAGTAGAGGGGACGGGGGGAAAGGGGTTGTGAGGGTTTGTTAGATGGGCGGGTAGGATGGGATGAGATGAGGGGAGGGGAGTGGGTATTGCGCTGCTGGGGGGTTCGGGTTGTGAGGTTGTGGGATATGCGGAGTGGCTGTTTAGTGAGTATGGGGTGGGGCTAAGAGGTGTTGTATATTTGTATTGCGGTTTGCTGCTTTAGGTGCTTGGCTAGCCAGTGATGCTCTTGGTGGAGTGGTAAATGTCTTTTTGTGGAAGACTTGTTGGGCAATTCCAAGCTCCTTCGTTCCTCTTCAGTCCTTTGTACATCTGTCTAACCCAGAAGTGGCCACACGCTTAAGACGGACATGCGCCTTCCCTAATGTACAAGGCTGTGTTCCCTCCAAGCATTTCACGGGATAGTTGCACCTCTTCATACAAAATATCACTTTGGTCTCTCCAGAGCAAAATAAACACTATCGCACCACCCCAACGCCGTCTCAAAAGTCCTCTCCGCCCTCCCCGTTTCCACAAATCCAAAACCTTTCAATAACCGAATGGAGCTCTCATTCCTCGGATCCACATCTGCCACAATCCTCTCGATTCCTTGTGCCCACAGGTACGGTAACAGGGCCTTTAACGCTTCGGTCATGAAGCCTTGGCCCCAGAAGGAGCGGTGGAGGAGAAATCCGATCTCGCAATTTGAAGGATCCCAGATGCCAGCTTTGCCAATGACTTTAGGACGAGCTCGGGAATTGTTGGGATTGGAGAGGACGATTGTGAAATCGAGGACGCCGTTGATGGGAGAAGCGAGCATGTTTTGGAGATACTCTTTCGTTTGGGATTTTTGCGTGTGTGGTGGGCACGACCTGGGATTTGGTAAGTCATTCCAAATTTAGAAAAGCTCGTGACTACAAAGGGCTAAAGTATGTACCAGTATCTCATCACTTCTCCATCCTTGAACATCTCGAACATATCATCGAGATCGCCTTCTTGCGCGGCACGAAGATATACTCGCTTGGTGTGTAGAGTGTGCTTTCTTTTGATGTGAGTGATGGCCATGGTTTCGTTGGTTACAAGATTGCCCCATTTGAGTGCGACGAGTAGCTGGCTCATTTTATGCACTTCTGGTCGTATGCCATTCGCACGGACCTCTAGGGTTACCAGCGGTCAGTTAGCCAACCTTGCATGAAAGCTGACTCATCTCGAGGCTCTGAGAATCCCTCAGCATTATCACTTAGTAAACCACCAAGGAAAAAACAATCAGACCGCTGTTCGTGTTGAGCGGGGCCTACACAGCCTCGAAGGATCATATTGAAGGATTACTGATAAAACAGATTGTACCTTTTTTTCTCAAACCTCGGGCGCATAAGGTGCGCTAGCGTAGGGAAGCAAGACGCAGGGACTGGCTCAATGTGCAGAGTATCCCACGACATCCCACGCAGCCTGGTAGGGATAAGTCGTACCAGTCCGCCGGTCCGGTGGATCCCCATGCGAGCCGACAGTTTGGAATATTGAGAAGCCGTTAACGGTTTTGCTCTAATTGGCACGTTGATGGTGACGTTGTTGTCCTCAGATCTGACCCAATCGCGAGACGGAAATACGGTCATCCGTTGCCTCCGGACTGACAGCTAATTGGTTGAGTAGCTGTAATAACATGCAGTGACACTATGTAGCCTGAAAGCTGATGCCTGATCTTGGCTAACCTGGAGCCTGGTCTTAACCCGCATCAATTCCGAACCAATGATGCTAAAAATTTCTCAGAGAAGACATGGTATAGCTAGATTCGCAAGATGTACCTTTTACGAGTGGAAAAGACCACTAATGGCGGAACACTGCCCTTTTCAGGCAATTGAAGCGACAACATGACTACTTGCGGTAGTAAGTGGAATTACTAGATTATTAATAAGCCTCCACAATCCTCCAGAATGCATCTGAAGCTGTTATGACGTTGCCAATGAAATTTTAAGTCACACGAGCAGATTCCGAGCGATCTAATTGCTGCGCTTGGGGCACGTTCGGATGGTTTCCTGTTTTAACCCTCATTCGGTAACCACCAGGTTCTTGCTAGCCCAAAGAGTAACAAGATGACTAAGTTGTTTTGGTTGATGGACGGTTCGCCAGCTGTGGAGAATGACGAGAGCAACGGTTAAGCCTTGTTGAGCCATAGTTCTTATAGTGAGCTTTGTTCTTATGGTGAGCTTTGTTCTTATAGTGAGCTTTGGTGAGTTCAGAATCTTGCTCATGTAGAGATTGTAGCCATGACAAGCTAAATAACTCAGATCCTGCAAATAAGTGAGTCATTGTGCCAAAATTAACGTCTGAGTGTCCAATCCAGGTATTGGATGTAGGATTGGGAACGTCAGTATGTGACTAGATGCATCTAAGTAACAGGCATCGAACAGGCCATCAATCAGATATTGCCGACAGAAAATCAGATTCCTATCGTAAATTGCAGCACAGCTCACAGGCATCTAAGCTCAGGAAAGATAGCGGTATCTCAAAAGGCAAAGATGAGGTGTGAAATACATGGATCGTTGGGGAAACTCCTGGCTGTCTATACTGCAAAATCAGCCAGCATGCCGACCTAATTGCACGAAATATTCAAGACAAGCTGCAATTGAGGGAATAACCGTATTGGAGATCAATCGAGGTTACGCAGACTAGCGCATACCATGTATCACAGTCTGCAGCTGCTGAATGTCGCATTCTCCTGCGGAGATTTCTGATATCCTTGATAGGTTTCTATTGGACAATCAGTAGATTAGACAATCAGCCTGCTATTTACCCTTTGCTATTGTCCCCATTTGCTTTGTCAGCGTTCTAGCGTCTCCTACCACTCATGTTTGACACTCATAGGTTTTGACCACAACATGTATACGAGAAGCCTCATTCCCATGGAATCTAGCTCCTCAGACTATTCATACTGGTTCCTCCATCTTATGAATCCAGCGGGATCCAACTATTTTTTAAAGAAAGAGCTATTGTACATCAAAGAAGAATCTTCCCTCTACCCCAAAAACGAGGTTGCTGTGATGCATCGGATGCCGAGCGCTGGGATTTGAAAGCAATGACATGCAAGGAAAGAGCGGATGAAGCAGGATATAATGTGGGAAACAGCATCAAGTGTAGCATAACCTATATGATTGATCCGGATACAAGTACAACGGGATGTTAGGAAAGTAATGATAAAGTCCCCAGCAAAAAGGAAAGCAAAGCGAGGTTTTGAACCTATCAGCATCAGCATGCTAGCATCACCATTCTAGAGACTTTCAATCCTATTGCTTGCCACCCAAGGTGTTGATCCCAGTGTGTACATCAGTGGCCCATTCCATAGTGTTAGCTAGTCAGAACATGCAGACTCGTTAATCCATAATACATCTCAACGCCTTTCTACACATTGGCATGTGTGCTCTTGGCAGAAAGGACAGCAAAGCGAGGTATGCAGGATCAATACCGAAGCTGTGATCGATAGGATAAAACCTCATATCTTCCTGCCTTACCTCACACATCCCATTGATTTTGCATAATCCACGTAAAGAAGAGAAATGTGTAGCATGAGCACCAAAGCCGCAGCCGACGCAAGCCAAAACGGTCAATCCTCCACCTCACCTTTCCCCACTCACTCCCTTTCCTCATAACCCCGCATAAGCTCATTCGCCTCCACCCCTCTTGAAAACTCCTCCTCCTCCTTCTCCAATCTTGTAGTATTAGCCCACGGCTTTTCACCTACCTCCCTCCTAATAACCCTCGCAAAACACGCACTCCACCCCCTCCTCGGCCAATGCCTCATCACATCCTCAACCGTCTCTTGATGAACCAACTCCCGAAACCATCCCATATTATCGAATACCGTGGCCAGTTGTATCAATGACCCTAATTCCGTGATATTGCCTGATGTGCCGACGTCTTGGTGGCGGATTATTGCCTCGGTGACTGCTTCTGCTTGGGATATTGGGGCGTGGTGTTCATCGTGTAGAAGTTTGTGGGCCAGGAAGGCGCCGTAGAACTCAAACGACATGTGTGTGCTGGAGATATTTTTGTCTGTGGTGCCAATGTCGTGGAGGAGACAGGTGAGGATGTATGTTTCTGGTGATAACCGCCAATTAGGGAACTGTTGGGCTTTGATTGCCATTCCTGTAGCATTTACGTGATCAGCTGGATTCTCCGCTTAATGATTGAGAGCTATCTTGGACGACTCTTGCCAGGCTTTGACCCAAATGCCTTTTCCGCTTCTCTGCATTCTTCGACCCCCAGCTCCGACCTGGCTCTCGCCATCTCCAGCTTCTAGTTGCACTCACCCCAATAGTAAACCCTCATAGAATGATTGAGCGTCTCTACACTCAGTTCTCTCTCCGCATACGCGATCACTTCCTTCACAAGCTCCGTATCCGGTATCTCCATGCCTACACTTCCCACTTTCATCGGTTCAGGGTCTTTGACATTTTTTCTGCCGGGAGGGAGGAGGGATGGAAGGGAACGGGGGTGGGATGTCCATCCGTCGAGGGGGCCGGGATCCGGTTTGGGCATAGACATCTTTGTGGTATACTAGACGTTGTTCTGCTGTGAGCGTGGATTGGATCGGAATGGTTGAGGATGGTTTGCTGGATGGTTTGCTGGATGAACAAGCGGGCAGCTAGATGAAAAGTTTCCGGAGTTGAGGGATCCTACGGTGGCATATAAAGCGCGGGGACAAGATGAACGCAATTGCGTAAGAGTGGGATGATGCACAATTTGTAAGCTGGCAACACAGAGGGGCAAATAGAGAGGGTCGTCATCGTGCTTTCGTTGAGTGGAATGCTGGAGAGTGTGGGGGGGAGGTGGCTTGGATGGAAGGGAGAGATAGATACCTCCGTGGATGTGGAATATGGCGCATTACATAAGCTGACTGCATTACCCACAACCGCAAGAGGAGAAATATTCCAGTTTGAGAGCTTTGTAGCAAGTTGCCTGATTACCATACACCGTATAATGGTCTATCAAAATGACGTCCCGGCGCCGCTTGTGCGTAAGATATGCCCCCCCCCCCCCCCCCCCCAAGCATACTCCATACTCTCCTATATCCAAACCGTGTCACACAACACCACTTCTCCAGTTTCCACCTGGATTATATATATACTGTCCCTGTGACAGCAATGCTGGATCGACATAGACACAACCCCTTCTCTTTTCGCTTTCCTCCAGAACATTACTACATTCTCTTGCTGGTCAAACTTCCCCCATAAGCAAACGGGTAATTGGAAAAGTAGTCTTGCGTGACCGTCCCAACGTAATCTGGCGTATCATCGCAATATCCACCTCCCGTAGGACCGATATGCGGGCAATGTACCGATGGGCGAAAGGGCACCATGTTCTGGTGTACCATCCGGCAGAGGAGGGTGTTTCGTCCTGATACCACATTGTCAATAGACTGTTCTCATCACTCCCCCGCATTCGTCGTGTCACTTACCCAACTCATAAGCCTCCCCAAAGCGCACCTGTGTCGGATCTGTGAGAAAGTTGTAGCACTGAGACGTCGAGTTGTATTGTACATTCGTCCCATTGCAGTATGTCTGCGCCACACCACAGATACTCGTTGCCAGCTTCTGTGTCGCATATGCCTGTATTTGAGGAAGTGTCATATTGGAGGCTGTGGCGGCTGTTTGGATGAGGTAGTCGAAGGTCCATTGCCACCATTTGAAGGTGGCATCGTACATGGATATTTGACCATTTGGAGCGAAGACATTCCAGGTTTCGATTTCGACGGGAACGATGAGGTTATTGAGGAAAGGGAAGGAGAAATTGAACCTGTGGAACGGGGTGTTAGCTTGTTCTGTGTAGAAGTAAGAAGTGATAGGGTATGTGGTACCGGGTGGAGGCTGAGGCGATGTTCTGTGAAGCTGCGAAGTGGGTGATTTCGTATGCAAGAGGAATGCCCAGCAATGAGAATTGAGTGGTAGATGTAGCCAAGTTCGCAAATAGACCAAAGAGGTACTCTGTATTCAACTCTTGGCCAGAGAACGTGCGAGTGATATCCACGCGGCCTTGGACATTGGGGGCGAGGAGAGAGGAGTTGATGGATTGGGCCTGTGGGTTTCAGTCGGTCAATGAGGGGCGCTGGCCAAGCGGAGAAGAGGCATCTACCTGAGCAGCATTGGCAGGAGAGATGAAATTATCGAGGAACTTCTTCTGCAATTGAAATAACTGCTCGAAAGAGAAGTTTGGAGCGGGAGTGTTTATATTGTTGTAATTGGACGCGGCTTGCCGAGGTGCGAAGGATCCCGCCGATGCAAGGGCTCCCGCAGCCAGGAAGAAAAAGAAAATCGTGGGATGCCAGAGCATCATGCCGTAAAAGAAGTATTCCTTTTAATCACACGACACCCTTTTTCTTTTCGTCTGATGTGGACTCCAATACCGTTCGAAGACCATTCGAAGACCATTCGAGGAACATGAACATTCGCAGGTGCGCAAAGGCCGAACGGGGTGAATTACAAAGACTGCATTATGTACAAAGGAAAAGTCGTTTAAGGGGGCCAAAAAAGGGTGTGTAGACGTCTCATCATTTGCCATTCGTATTGGCGGTGTGTGCCGCTCAAGATAACAAGGTTACGACTCTTGGTGTGTGTGTTGGGTATAAAATGACCATCTTGGGTCTGTGTGGTGGGCTCCCTCGGGGCCATGGCAGCACCTATCCACTATGAAGTACCTCTGTACCCTCCCTCCTAACGGCTGGGGCCAATTGCGCGCTCGCTGTGTGGTCAGCTTGGTCGGACTTGTCCCTAAGCTCCTTCCTAAACAACGCTATTGGGGGGCATCCGTAATCTGCATGTTGCCTCTGGTCAGCTGTGCCTCTGCTGAGGCTTCTTCTTGGCGTTTTCTAGCTGTCTTCTAGCCCGAAAATGCCTACAAATCTGGCGGGCGGAGCCGTGAATCCAACGGCTTTACAGGATCGCCTAATCATCTGCCTTAGGAGATGGGGGCGGCTTTTCGCGTTTCTTTGGCTTAGAAATCTCCGATCAACCATGTGCCTCAGGCAGCAGCAAGGGGCACGGGAGGTTCAGACGCTGGTATATGCGATCCGTATTCTAAAACGAAGACATCGTTGACATGGTGCTTCGTACGGAAGATGACCGCTTAACCCGCCCCGTTACGACATTTGGTACTAAAGATAGCAATCCTTCATGTGAACAAGTGGTGGTTTGATATCCCTTTTTCGGCCGAGTGCAGTATGAGACACAACTCTACAATGCTACAATGCTGATCTCGGCATGATAAGACAAACGTTCCAAATACTCGGGGTCAAACATCTGCTCATGGCCACTGTCCCGAAGACGCATATGTACATGATATCGTCCTTGAAGAATGTGGTACATCTTTCACCAAGGAACGATTTGGTTCTTCCTCAGCACTGCCACCAATGAATGCACCGCTTGTTGCCGCGCATCTACCTCAATACCTGACAGATGCTAAAACAAAGGTCCCGACATAACTTGCTTCCTTCCACATCCGGAAACTCGCTTATGCTGAAAAAAAGAAAAGTTCACTTTCATACCTCTTTTCGCACCCAACAGCCTAATAAGGGATATTGTCGCACCACGAATCAGCCTGCAAACTCGGGACATTATTTGCGTCCTGGTAAACTCCAGGCCCAAGATATGCCCTCGGTACGTCAGTACTGTCGACGTCGTCAGTGCTCCCAATGCAACCAGATACTCCAAAGGACTGCAGCACGGCATTCCCCGCGGGCAGATTCGGACAATCAACAAACGGCCCGTAACCTGATTCGTCCCAGGTGCAGACTTGCATGTTGCTTAGGCAGCTAAACTGAGTCGGGTCTGTGGGATTGACAGCTGCTGATCCTCCACCATTCTTTCCGCTTGCAACAGCACACTGTCGTGCCCCTGTGAACAACAGTGCCCCTGTTGTCAGGCTGTTAAACATGCTTGATAGTTCATCGTGGTAGCTCTTAGTAAAGTCAGTCGGATCAGTAAGTCCATATGTGTCTGTGCCGTCCCAGAAGAACGTGTCACAAACACCATTTGTGTAGCCACCACTGCAGCCAGTATCCCAGTTAAGCTGGCTGCCATTGGTTTGTAGAGCATGCACATCTGTATTTGGTGCACGAGAAACAACAATGCCTTGGCTTTGTATGATTTGAGAGATGGCGTAAGTATTAAGAGAAGTAGCCATGCTATCGGTGAGGCCGTTGAGTGGGGGCCGGAAGGCGGAGAGGCCCGAATTTTGGGACCAGCTGATAAAGCTAGTGACGTTGTCTTGGATCAAGGGGAGACCATCGGAGACAGATGATTGGAAGGCGGTGGTCACTTGGCCGAGCTTCTGCGATATGACCGTCCAGTCTTGGTATTGGCCGTCAACGGTGCCAGAGGGAAACAATTTCCCGAGCAGCCCAGCTGTCTGCGGTGCGGATCTGAGCAAGGCCTTCATTAAAACGGAACCTTCGGCGTAGAGGGAGAGGCCGAATGTGAGAGCATCAAGGATATCGTCGAGGACGATGTTCTCTGACGTTGGAGGGTCTAAGAGAGCGATAATTGAGGCCAGGCCATTGGCGCATGTTTGGTCTGCATCTCCGATAGCTGTGTACATGTCTAGGAAAAAGCCATTTGTGTTCCTAAGAATGATGAGTGACAGCTCCCATAAGGTTGCGGTCTGCTTACCAGATGTTCCAAGCCACGTAAAAGTCTTCCGGCCCGTTGAAGTTGTCTTTGAAGTCGTTCCAGACCGGCTCTGTACATGCCGCATCACCGTTAAGCTGATCACATTTCGAAGGAGCATATTTTGTCTTTTGGGCGTAGAAGCAATCAGCAAATCCTACACTGCCACAATTTGCTCCTTTATACCAGTTCATAATGTAATCTGGAAGGTCAAGCGCGTTGAAGCATGATGCGTCAGGGACCGCTCCGTTTGTGCATTGTGATGGAAGAGTAGAGTCCTGGGCTTGAGCTGGAGAGACGCTGCTGGTGGGCGTGGTTGGAGTTGCTAGCGAAAGCGTGAAGCCGCTAGTTAGCAGCATGAGTGTGAAGAGGAAGTCCATTTTTGCAGAAGAATCTGATCCTCGCTGATGTTAGGTGTAACAATTGCAAGGGGTTGCACCTATGGCAATGCAAACACAAAAGCCTTCTCTAAGATAAAGTGGCTGAGGATAACAAGGCAGAACAGAAGGAACCGATGTACACGATACAGCCAGAATGGCAGGAGAGAGCATCAATATATACATCCTCATGTATGTTGGATACTGGACAAAAGGTCTGTCGGCAGATATACCCTATCCTCGCATTCGGTTTTAGCATCATCATCCAACACCATTGTTGGGCTTACATACGAGCGCCGTGAAGATCCGGGGCTGTATAGCCAGGGAGAAAGCCTTATGTGAAACGAAGTAGTTTCTTTTCTCCTAAATTTGATGGAGGCCTAACCACACCTAATCAGGAAAAGCCCTTTCAGTAGAAACTTACGAACATAGCGGCGTCAAATGTAGGTAATTAATATAAGGACCGAGTTTTGCTAAGGGCAGAAGTACTGTTTCATAAAAGTCCTAGCAATGGCGAGACCGGACTCATAGGAGTTTTATTAGAGATCCAGAGTTCCTGAGAGACACCTGTAGGGTACAAGGCTCACTCATGATAATATGAGAAGGCGTAAGCGTATAGAAGATATGTTGGATCGTAAGATTGTTCGCGAAGTCAGCGAACGTGAAATTAAACAACATACACGTGCAGAACCAGCATGACTAAAGTGCCTTGAATTCTTAGATTTGAAGCTTGAGGAAGGGGGAGTGTACGGTTCTGTCAGGGTCCGTCGCCTTGTAGTCAAGTGATAGTAAGGCCCCCTGTTACAGATCAGCAGGAACATATAAGGCTGTGCCGTTCTTCTTTCGATCGTTGCAGTCAATCTGCTCGCCCATTGGTGTGGAAGGGTTAGTCGAAGTTGGACAGAAGTAAAATATCTGTTAGGCATAGAGGCAGAAGCTTAGGAGCTTAGTTCAATATTTGGGATTGCTGTGGGGCTGTACCCGGTCGTGCGGTATTCTTGTAGCATTACTGGTTTCAATCGATTGAGGTCGTAAGGGGGTTCATGACGACGTCTTAAGCCTCTCGGTCATATCAATTAATTTTCTCATCCACTGCGGTCATTGTGTATGATTTTGATGCTCGGAAACCTTCCAGCCCTTCTCCGGGCCGCGTCCGTGGTTGGCGGCGTGGATCATCCACCCTGTCAACGAAGCTGGCTTGTGCAGCTAGGTAAAGACACTCAAAAGTGGGATTCGATTGGTAGAAAGAGGTGGCATCGCACTCTGCTAGCGGTCCCGTGATACAAACTCTTTCGACACGGCATTCAATAAGGCAGGAAGATAGCCTGTAGACGGTGGCGTATTATTCCAACAATGAAGGATTATATGAACAAGCGTATGATCAGATGAGCACGTTGCGCAAAGATGGCATTGAATGGATTGAAGAATAAAAGAGATGAAACGGAGTCGCGAGGGACTATCTAGAGCGTTTGTTTCAAGCGCTGTCGATCAGAAACGTGCGAATTTGTACACTCGGATTGGCCAGTGAGGCGACACTGCCACAACCCGCGAACGTCAGCGCGTTTGGGATTGACAACTCAATATCGGAAACACAGTCATCAATGCAACACAGAGTACGGGCATTTCGTAATGATTGCTGAAAACAACTGAAGAGCGTAACGGCTGCGTATTCTTCTGAGCTCTCATGTACATGTGACTCTCCGAGCGGTCGAGCAACCCGGAATGCGGAGGACATGTGGATTGGAAAACAAACCGGGCTATCCTCATTTTTCAACGCACCTCATGAACCTAGGCCTCTACGTCCTGGTCGAGGGGGACGGAACGTCAACCTTGAATGTCTACGGAATTTGACTGTGGCGGTAGCTTGAATGTAGGACGCGCTAGACTCGTCCTTTAGATGAGGTAGTTCAACACCAATGAATCCAATACCCTCGATACCTTGATTCGAAATAGATTTTTACGGCTAGAGATCTTGATGCGTCCTCTGTGAGACAGTGCTATTTCGCTTGAAATGGATGCCAATATAGTTAAAAGGTTAATCGGAGCCGTGTAGATCGAGATATCAAGGGGAAAGCACCATATCCTCTTCACTGGCTCAGAGAAGCCGAACCCAAGACCAAATGACCGAATCGGAATCTGAAAGCCATGTATTCCCCGAGAGGAGAATGATCAATTCCGTGTGCACCTAGATCAGCCATAAATTAAAGATAGACCAAATTTAGTCCATTAGAAACGTAAATGACGGCATGTGGGACGCATTCGTGCTGTCCCTTTCTTCCCTGCTCCAATGTGCCTCATTGTTATACATATGCGTCATTGGATTCATACCTCGCATCGATATGCCGTAATGGTCAACCTTGAAGAATGAGCGTGGGCACGGGCCAGCCTCTGTCCGTATGACTATTTCTGTACACCATGACATTCGTCTCATCCTGCTCCCTACAGCCCGGGTTTATTGCCACTCTCTTGCGCAGCTCCACCCACAGTATCCTTCGCTTCCCCTGCAGTATCAGACGCCGCCTGCCCGGTCTGACCCGCGGTTTCGGAGGTCTTGCTGCCGATTTCTCTTGCCGTGCTCTCAGTCTTCTCTGCAGTCTCCCCTGCTCCATCGGATGCTGTGTTTCCGCTGTCCTTTGAGCTGAGTCCAGCCTGGACGGTATTGCCTGCACCTGCCGCTACATTTCCCAAGCCTCCGGCCACGCCAGTCACTGTGTCGCTAACGCCGCTTCCAAGCGTGCCGACCTAGGAAACATGACAGCTGTAAGCCCATCATAGCCTTACAAGCTCCAGGGGCGACCTCCTCTCAACCAGCAGTTTCTCTAGCAACCTCAGAAAAAGAGCAAGTATGTACGCACAGTATTCCCAGCCGTATCAACCACACCCTTTACGCCTCCGCCGACTGTATTCAGGGCATCTTGTCCTACCCCCGTCGCACCTTGGCTTATTCCTTGGACTCTCTCTCGCACCTCTGGAGGAAGGTTTTCGGTCCCTTGTTTGCTAATCTTGCACAGTCAGTACATAGAGTTGCTGGTGTTATTGTGAAGATGGATTCTCAGCCGCCAGCAGGAAGCAAATGGTGTGAGGAGTCTAGCCAAGGTACTCACGCCAGAGCATCAGCCTGAGCCTTGAGCTTCTCCTCGTGCGTCCCTGGGAAGACGTCGAGATCCACAATGCTGTTCTCTG
This sequence comes from Cladonia squamosa, assembly GCA_947623385.2. NCBI lineage: Eukaryota > Fungi > Ascomycota > Lecanoromycetes > Lecanorales > Cladoniaceae > Cladonia > Cladonia squamosa. The sequence continues at coordinate 54,066 of OX392392.1, read as the reverse complement.
CGACTTTGACCATATTTTCACGCTTCAAAGTGTTCAGAAATGACAATGTCTATGTTTCGGAGGAATGATGCAGACAGGAGACGAAGCTTGCAGAGTTGTAAATACAGGTAGAAAATGACGTCAAGTCCCCTGGCCCTAGCATAGGGCTGACTAGAAGTACGCCCCCAGCAGCGTAACCCTGTAGGGCTGATATTGGGCACGCCGCCTCCCTTAAAGTTGGTCGCCTAGGTAATATTGCAGGCGATATGATCCAACCCCGGATCCGGGTTTCTTTGCTCCCAAATCCGGACCAGCTTTTGGGTCATTTTTAGGGATATTTTGCTCCCTCTAAGCATCGACCGTATAAGCTCTACAGTTGAGGGGTATGGAGGTTGATAGGTGAGTTCTTCTACCCGCCGGCGCTCTGCGAGAGACGACCTACACCCGACAGGGTGCATCTACATCAAGGGCTTTGATTGCCAATGGCGAAGAAGATGTCGTCCTAGGTACTGGGACCATCCGCTACGAAATCCTTCCATCGATTGCAAGGAGTTCACGAGCCAGCTCCCTCCCTCACCGACACATTCGTCCCTCGACCTTATGAGTCGCGTCTAAGGCAGCGGAACCAGGATTTCCAGAAAGATAAATATGGCTTACAAAGGCCCCTGGTATACTAGCTCGTAAGGTGATAGCACTCAGGAGCATCCTCTTGTCCCGCGGGATATAACAACGTCGATGGAAGCTGTATACCTGCTCGCGAAGGTCTAATAGATGGCGATTGGACGTGTGCAGAGGGTAAAGAACGGACAAGGGACCAAAGATTGCATGAGCTTCAATCTCGAGTGCAATGCGTTGCCCGCGGCGCGAGCATATACATGCAGAACCCAAAAGCTGGCGGGATACTCATTCTGATTGAAGAGGAGGATACTATAAGTATACCACTTGGCTGTCGATTTGTCCACGACAGTGGGGAGTAGGGTGTGGGCCCACTGAGCTCCTAACGCAGTATTTACTTGTTTTGTAAGAGAATGGTGATCCGATTATACATATAAAGGGGTAATTATAGTTAAGTTTTGATACTTATTAAGTACTGAAAGGCTATACTTAAGGGTCAGAAATGTGTACACCTGTTACATTTAGGGTCGTTATTGGTAATAAAATATCAGGTGCCGGGCCTATGTGCATTACTTATGCTCTTTTCTCATGAATGTTTTTGTCGCTGTTTACGTGCTACATGTTGCCAATTCATCTACGCGGTCTCTAACGCTGTGCCCACAGTCATTGGACACGGCAGTAGCGACTTGAGGTTTGATGTACGGACGTTGGCTGCACTCGCTCACGTCCGTTCGGTCTTCACATGCCGACAGTCACATATTGTCAGTTGTCCTACTGCTATTGTTCGATTTGCTGATGGGTATGCATAAAAAGGCGTGGAATGCTGAGTAGCTAACCTTGTATAATGTTAATGCTCGGACCGAGACCAATCGCTATGAGTCTCCCAATGGAGGAGGTGGTGTTTACAATGCCTTAGCAGCAGACCATCATAGTCGCAATAGTGCTGAAGGTGGGTGCTACTATGAATTGAACGCTTTTGAAGCAAGCCTTATGACGAAATAGAGATTTGAGAGAGGCCCGTCGATCACGCTTCGCTTGTTCTGTACTTTCCTGGTCTCGATACGCGGGTGTTCTTCATGTGTTCTGTAGGATCCTAAATCTCACCATCGCGAGGTCTGGGCGCCGTATCATCTTTGTATCCTTGCATAACCATTACAAATCCTGCATCGCAACGTGCTTTTGCGAAGCCTGCCTTCGTTGGTTTCACGCCGGTTTGGGCCGCATAGGCCCCAATATTCCTTCGCCGAAGCCTGCAGATACCAAGAACGATAACTAGGTCAACCCAAAGCAGTATTATCGCAGATTGTCTCGGTCTTCCACTCAACGCTGCGTTTGCTTGGCATGTGCGTCATTGAAGTACATGCTAAAGACGCAAGACTTGTTACTTCAGCCCAGTGGAGGTTTAACACAGGGCGAACCAACTAGCCAGATTCAGTAGGCATGGGATTTAGTAGGCATGGATGCCGTCAGTCGCCGGCCTATCGATATTGATAAAAGCCATGTCACAATCTAGCTACTATGATCGGTAAGGACGTCAGCGATCCAGGATGGGAAATCAAGGTACGCTCGGGCTGAAATATCCATGTTTGACGCTGGCTGCCCGGGCGAACGAGAGAGCCGAGTAGCCCCAGGGCGCGAACCCGTGACGGAAGTGTCAAGGATCTTATCGGACTTACCACCATTTATTCGAACAATGAGCTTGAACGGCAGGCTGCATCACTGGTACGTGTCTGTCTTATATTCACATTGAAGTTCGGAAATATCTGGTGGATACGTGTGTGGGAAATGCATTCTAATCTAGCTTAAGCTTTATCGGCAAGCTTTTACTACCTAAGTATGGACGGGTTACCCCTGACTAGTGAAGCCAGCCCGCTATGACACGCGTACTTCTATACTTTAATACCAAAGCCGCCGATCAAATCCATTCAGATTCATTCACCGACAAAGGATCATACATACACCAACCAGATGTCGAGATATGCGAGATTGACTTTGCTCAATGGACCAGGTACCCAAGCCCCCTTTTGTGCTGGACTCCCGCGCTTGGCCATTACCAGCTACTTTCACCCCCTAATACGGCGGGCCTAACCGAACTTTGCCTGTGTAGATCGCTACGTGGTGCTAATGGAATTCCTGATTCTCATGCGACATTACGAGAATAGGTGCACGTACGTACGAGTGGGTACCCAGCTATGCGCCATAGCTCCAGGGCAGAATGCCACCACGCGGATTACCGTGCCGATCATGCGGAAGTTACCTGGTTGAAGATCCTTAAGACAGGATATATGCTCAGTACTTTCAGTCTTTCGTTCTTGTGGTAGCATCTTGTTTGGGCCGTATTCATTTTCTGTCTCTCGTTTGTTCTTTCGCCGTTTCATTCAAAAATTAACACTATTATAATTCTAATTCTTTAATACCTTCCTGCCAATATGTCACTCTTTTTCATATTGCAGTCAAGCTTAATTGCTACAGTATATGCAGCCGCTCTTAATCCCAATAATATTAGACCCAATACTGCACCTACTTCGCCTTCAGAGACCTCCGATCCCTTTCCCCTTACGAATTTTAACCCCAATGCGTGGCTACCCCAGTCATCGACGAATGGCGGTTCCCTTCTAGGCACACTGCAAGCACCAAATCTTCCTTATTTCCTCGATCAAAACTCGAATGCAAACAATTTTCCTTGGGGCAGCCGGACAGCACAAAATACAAATCCGTACACCCAATCGCCTACCACTGGACGAGTCCGCTCATACGATTTTACCATCAAGCGAGGCACAATAGCCCCTGATGGATATCAGAAAGATGTCATGCTAATCAATGGGCAATTCCCCGGCCCAACGATAGAAGCCAATTGGGGCGATACTATTGAGGTCAATGTTCACAATGAAATTACGGGACCCGAAGAGGGAACAGCGCTCCATTGGCATGGACTCCTACAAACAGACACTCCTTGGGAGGATGGTGTACCAGCAGTGGAGCAGTGTCCAATTCCACCGGGCAAAAGTCTGCAATATAGTTTTAAGGCGGATTTATACGGAACGTCATGGTATCATTCGCATTATAGCGCCCAATATGCCGGTGGACTTTTTGGGCCAATGATCATATACGGGCCGGAGAACGTCAACTATGATATCGATCTCGGCCCAGTCATGTTGACAGACTACTACCATCCACAGTATTATGATCTTGTGGAAGATGTCATGGGCACCAACCCTGCTCTGTTCACACCAAAGTCGGACAACAACCTTATCAACGGCAAAATGAACTACAACTGCTCCCTCGTTACGGATGGAACACCCTGCCGGGACAATGCTGGGCTCTCAATATTTCGGTTTACTCCTGGCAAAAAGCACCGGCTTCGACTTATCAATGCTGGTGCTGAAGGGTTGCAAAAGTTCAGCATCGATGGCCACACGCTGACTGTGATGGCCAATGATTTTGTCCCTATACAACCATATCAGACGGAAATTGTGACTTTGGGCATTGGCCAACGCACTGATGTAATTGTGGAGGCAAATGGAAACGTCAATGAATCGTATTGGATGCGTTCTAAAATCAGCAGTTGCTCGTTCACCAACCAACCTGACGCCCTAGCCATCGTCTACTATCCAAAAGCTTCCCAATATTCTCAGCCCACATCAACAGCCTGGAATGATACAACAAAACCTTGCGCCAATGTCTGTCCCCTCTATCTCCCTAAATAAAAGGATAAAGCACTGACATCCCTTCTAATACCAAGGACCCCCTCACATCCACAACGCCCTACTTCCCCATCACCCCCGCCCCCAACCCCGCCACAACCATAACCATCACCATCGGCAGCATCGTAAACGCCACCGGCCACCACCTCTGGACCATGAACGGCGAATCCTACCGCGGCGACTACAACGCCCCCGTCCTCCTCCTCGCCAACACCGGCAACGACTCCTACCCCTACAGCCCCGAATGGAACGTCTACAACACCGGCAGCAACAGCAGCATCCGCTTCGTCATTATCAACCCCACCGGCGCGGTCCATCCAATGCATTTGCACGGTCATAATATGTTTGTGCTGAATGAGGGGGTGGGGACGTGGGATGGGACGGTTGTTAATCCGCAGAATCCGCAGAGGAGGGATGTCCAGTTGTTGCAGCCGCAGGGGTTTATTGTTGTGCAGATTGATGCGGATAATCCGGGGGTGTGGCCGTTTCATTGCCATATTGCTTGGCATGTTAGTGCGGGGCTTTACATTAATGTTATGGTGAGGACATATTTCCCTTTTTGCTGGGATATGATTGGGGCTAATGCGAGGTGATTAGGAACGACCGGCGGACGTTAAGAATTATGATATTCCGCAGGCTTGGGCGCAGACGTGTAGGGATTGGGCTGCCTTTACGGGTCAGGATGTTGTGGATCAAATCGATTCGGGTTTGTGAGGCGGTTGGGTCTGGATTTGGGTACTTGGTTTGCAAAAGCGTGGGTTATACTTGGTTAATCGCTGGCGGCATCGTGGATGCTATGTAAAAGTGAATATTTTAACATCTCTAGAGGTATGGTTCTAAACATCTCAGACTAGGTATGTGGCTTTCCGGGGGCGGTTTCGAATTGCACTGGGACACGTAGTAATCATTGGGATAGACGGAGGCTCATGGCATTATTTAGATATTATCAGAAGGATTCTTGATTATGATATATGAACTCATTACAAGGTCAGAGAGCGTACCCAGGAACCCCCCAGTGATGCCTTTCAAATAATATCCGGATTAATCTCGACTATGATACGTAAACCCTTAAAAAAAGCTTAAAGAGCGCAACCAGACGTCTTCAACTCCATGGTCTCTGAGCATTCAGTGGAAGCCGCTGCAACGATGGTGGCGTGTTGGTGTTTCTTGGACTTGATCTTACAACGAAAGGTAGCCTAGGTTAGACCTCCACCATAAGTGAACCTCGCCAACAATGCTGCAGAGTTGATAAACTGAGGTGAATGTTGCTAGGCCTCGAGTAAGAAGCCAAAAGGCTGGTTAACAAATTGAAAGTCCTTGTAATCCCCACCCAAGGTATGTATATCCGCCCTTCCTTTTATGCTCCTGAACCACGCTATGGATTCCCGGATCCCTTCAGTCCTAGGTAGATACTGTGCACAATATTCCCGATAGCTACAAAAAAATATATTCCGAGGATCACTTCACTGAAAAGAGATTGGAACCCCCCGAGTCCGCCAAGGATGTACGCAAGCATAGTCTGAAATACTGTGATGTAGAGAACCAGAAAAGTAAACTCGTTCCACAGCCTTGGAGGCTTCTTGGGGGACAAAGCCAATTGAACTCTACTTTCAGGTTCTGGGCTTCTGGATGGAATCATCGCTAATTCGCCGTGAACTCTCGTTGGAGCTCTTTGTCCTGTTTCTGTGTCCGGTCTGCGCAATCGGCCTGCTGGCAGATCCGGAAGCTCAATCGAAGTACTCCCTAAGACACTGCGCAAGCACAATACGCTTTGACACAATTGCAGGAGACTGGAAGCATTCAAAGTGCCTGAATCGTTATCAGGGATAGGCTGGGTACTATGACAAGCTCTAAACAGGTCCACCATGCCAATTTCCGGGAATGAGAAAGGTTTTCCGTGAGTCAGGTCTGGAGATTCTAGTCTGTCATTCGAGGGTTTCGTCAATATGTCGTCGCGTCGTTCTAGAGTCAGCGCAATCAGTATCGATCCCCACGCATATGGATTGTTGGTGTTACCGAAATAGGCTTCTAAAGCAGCAAAAAGTGGGAGCAACATCAGCAGGAGTGGCACTAATTGACCAAACGTGAGATCATTTTGGCTTCCCACAATTCCAGCACTAGGTTCTTCCTTTCGACTAATGATGACCTGCGTTATTCCGAATGCAACTCCAAATTCTAAAGTCAAAAGATCGCCCAGAAACGAGTGGTTAATCTCGCTCATCATTATCAGGGCAAGATGAAACCGGCGCACCCGGCCAGACCTTGTGGACTTCAACCTGTCATAGTGTCTAATGTATCGTCGTCTCTCCTTCCATCTCCGCCAAAGTGCACTCTTTTCAGCCTTGGTATTATTTGAGCTATTTATAACTACCTTAACAATCTCTGTGCCAAGGTACTTCTGTCTCTTCTCCTTTAGTCGACGGGTTCTATTGAAAGCCATCAAAACGCCGTCCACGAGCCAGGCTTGAAGTGACCACTCCAAGTCTAGTGAGTACAGTCGTACTATCCTATGGGTACAAGTCGCGCCGAGGAAGATGATGACCAGGGTCATAGATGCAACGTTCGGGCCTCTGACAAGGCCAGATGGACTATGAATAAAAGCGCAGCGGATGGGGAGGTAATCATCTAGCATTGAGGCGACAGTACCAACCTGGGAAATGACCAAAAGCCCAAGAACAACCAACATCGCAACGACACGCCAATCTCGTAGCCTAGAATGGTCAATGAGGTAGACCCGAAGAACTGCAAGTGTAGACAAGTGAGTCGTAGAAGAGAACCATGCGAGTGCTGCTATGATTTTGAAGTGATAAATCGACATAGAGCACGGGCTTACAAACCCGGCTATCAATATCGCAAGTCCCGTAACGAGTTGTTGATCGCTCAGGGCGAGGATAAATCTCTCTAGCCCTTTGCTGCGGTGTTTTCGAGCATCTCTGGATTTGTCATTGTCCTCTAGGCCCTTGTCGTAGCCAGTTACGGCAAAATCCCACCCTAAAACCCCCACAGCTAGTGTCATCGACCGCTGCAAAAGAACTCTTATCGGGCCGTCTCTGACCCATGGGCGCCAGTTGATAGTAGAAAGTTTGATGATACATGCGCGATCGAGCTGGCTTAGGCTAGTATCAGGTAAGGAGTCTGATAGATATCCGACAACGAGGGTTATGAAGGTGAGAACAGCAGTAGCACCGAAAGACATCAAGACCTGTGAATTGGATCGGCGAAAGACCAACGCTTCAAGTTCTACTTGGTCATAACGCACGCCTATACCCGCAACTTCGGGATTGCCCTCGACTGGTTGATTTACGGCCGTACAGTTAATGCTGGAGCCACAGTTGCCCATCGTTGTAAATCGGGCTTACTTCGTAAGGCTGCGTCAACTTTATTCAAAATGTTGTTGCTAGCGTGACACGATACCAATGTATTGCAATAGGATATGAACTCAACAACGCAACGAATGTGGATTACGGACTTTTGCGAAAGAAGCCCGCCAACGCATTATAGATGAAGATGATGGAACAGTTTCTGGCTTTCTCTCAAAACCCCACTTACTCAATGAATCCTAACCGTAAGCGGACAAGCAGGTGTTTGCCTATCTTATGTACAAAGTAGAGCGGGACCTAGGATTGGCTCCTGCAGAGCCTCAGGGAAACTGCGATAAGGACCATCCTTCAAAATATTCGATTCCATGAGCAGCTTTCAGTATTTGCAAGTTCACTACGGCGGAATGGCCATCCAAAGTACCATGCAGACCATTGTGAGAGAAGCAATGAAGATAGGACTTCTGCTGCATGCACTCTCCGCTTTCGGTACATGGTCAATAAGAAGGCACATAAACATTCGAATGGCGGGTAACAGGGTGAGACTCCGTAGTTGGAGCACACAGTAGACTTGGTGGAAGAGTAGTCGACTTAAACATGGCAGTGACCTGAGAGCTACCAAACTCGACACATCATCGGAAAGATAGATGAACATTGTAGAGATCTTGTGCTTTCATTATCCGAGCCGTGATCAGCAAGCGTGGTTCCATTATTTTCCCGCCATGGCTGTATTGGGCAGGTGAGGATACTTGTGCGCTGTGGTGTGTTGGAGGTCTCGCTTAAAGGCACTAGTCCCGAGTAGGAAAAACGTTGGGATGGTCAGGCGTGCCTGATGGTGTCGTGATGTTGGACACTCCCACCCTAAGCTCTGAGACGTCGAAGAGAAATGGACAAATCGCATCTGCCTAATTGCAATTTATTTTGGACATGAGAAGAGACTAAAAAAGATCTCACTCAGGGCAGCAGCTAGAAGTACTAAAGTAGAGGATTGGCTAACAATAGAAGTCCACCCGTTAGCAGGGCCAATGGGGATGACCTACCCCGTAAGCTTGCCCTAAAAGAGGGAGCCAGTACTGGTGCAGGGATGGGCCCAAGCCTGCCGCACGCTACAAGTGCTCCCTTGCGGCGCAGGGAGATCCCCCCCGTTAGGTGCAGTCCGGGCGGGGCTCTCAGGGTCCTTAGGGTCCTTAGGGTTCTTGCGGTTCTTCACGGTGGCACTTCGGTACGCCTCGGCCTAACTTGGGCACAGTAAGATCTAGCTAATTTCCCCTCTTGTCAGATAAAAGAGAGAAATCATTCTCCTTCTCTATTCCTCGCGGTTTCGCAGTCTCTGTCATATAGCGAGGATGCGGTTTGTCTTGTTTTGCTGCAATTCTTCTCTGCTTCTTCCCTTGTATAACTAGAATCAATTGCAACTATGGCCGAACCGTACTCGGGCCTCGAGGTTGCTTCCGCCGAGCATACCCAGCAGAGTCCTGAACTCGTCGACCATAGTGCTGATGCGCCCGAGAGGACTGTGGTACCCAATTCACCAGACCTGGACAAGAAGTGGCCTCTGCCGGTCAGTCAAAACACTCCTGTTCGATTCTCCATGAACTCTTCGGCTGACAACGATCCAGAGCCCAAATCCTGAAGACCGCGCATTGTCTCCAGGGATAAGATCGGACGTCAAGTCGTCGACGAGAAACAGCCATGATGCGCCTGAATCAGATGGACCATGGTCACCTCGCCCTCAGACATATCTATCCTCCGATAATGAGACACTGAAGGAGATGGTTATTCCAAAATCACCCACGCCTGCAGCAGCATCAGAGGGAGAGAAAGGGCGTCCTCGCCGGCGTCGTCGAATGTTGTGGATCTTAATTGCTTTCATAGTATTTCTCGTCATAGCCATCGGAGTCGGCGTTGGAGTTGGTGTAGGAGTGACCAGAAACAAAGGCTCAAAATCTGCCAGGTACAGTACCCTCCCACGTTGCGCTTAATCTAAGCTGACCCCACTGAGCAGCCCTTCAACTGCATCGAACTCTTCTTCGACCTCGACTTTGCCTCACGGTATTTTCAACGATAGCTCAGTAGCAATAGTAGCTTTGGGCGATGGAGACAAACGGTTGTTGTATCAAGAGAACACTGGGAACATTCGAGAGGCGCTCTATACGGCATCTACAAAACAATGGACAAGCGATGTCAATAACATTGTTGCAACGAATGCGAGGAACTCAACACCGCTAGCAGCACTTCTCGTTAATAGCACAGGCACACCTTTTGCGGCCGACACTGGCCCTGTGGTGTTCCTATTCTACATTGCACAAAATAATGTTCTCGCAAGCCGCCAATTTATCTCAGGGGCGTGGACGACCAGAGATAACTTCTCTCCGACTGGTTCAGCTAATTCTACTTTTGCAACTGCACCCAATTCTAGAGCGCTAGCTGTGACCTCGATTGCCAATTCCACGGTTTCAGGCGAAGCATACGTCTTCTATGTTGCGCAGAATGGTAGCGCTACTGCATTGAACATACTTCCCGATGATTCTGGCGATGGTATCGTTGCAACTCCCGGACAAACATTGCCAGAGAGCTTGCAAGGAGGCAATATTCTGGCTTTGGCCTCTGGAATCACAGGATCTACACCTCAAGTTGGTGTGCTCACATCGAATGGTACTGTATACTATAATTTGTACTTCTCCTTCTTTAGTAACGGGTCGTGGAGTACGCCTGAGCGTGAGTCCTCAATCCGCGAATGCAAATCCAGATCGCTCACAAAAGCCCGCAGTTCAAACCATTCTTGTGCCTCCTCTTCCACCATCGGAACAGATCGTATACCCTACGAGCCTCACTCTTGCGAATGCCTACCCTGCAACAGCCACCCAAGCTGTACCAACACCTACCAGCACTACGGCAGCCTATAATGAGAGCGTAATTGGTGATGTGGATATTGCGCAAGTCTTCGTCAATAATGCCAACTCGGATTCTTATACACTCTTCGGCTTCTGGGTGAATGGCACGGAGCTGGCTGCCTACACAACCAAGAATATCGGGCTCTCGACTCAGCCACAATCGCCTTTCCCATACTCGAGGCTTGCAGGCACCACTGGAGGAGGTAGCTCGAACGTATACCTATATCATCAAATCAACGGCACGTTTCTGGCGGAAGACATGTATAACCTAGATGGAGGATTCTTCACTACAACATATTTCAACATATCGACCTCTTGAACAAAGATACGGAAAGAATCTCACAAGTGGCAAGCTCGTCGGTGCCATCTGGGACCGACGAACGGAAAAATCAAGCCAATGACCTACAGTTCAGAAGCCTACAAGCTGCTGGTCCTGAGGACTATATCCCGAAGACAGGCCCCGACTCCCCGTTTAGTCTCCACTGATCACCAGGAGTCGAGAACATGATGTCCAGATCGCAATTTACATGGTCAGCCATACATGGCAATTCGTTCTTCAATACAGGTTTGCGGGAATTGGAACGGGTATAACGGCGCTGCTTCGGGAGTAAAAGGCGTTACGAAGATAAGCATGGAGTAGGGGTGCTAAGGAAAATCATTGGAAGGACGGATCAGGGACGTCTAAGGTATTTACGGTTACGAGAGGAATGAAGTATGACACATGAAGTATGTGCCTAATGATCTCTATGAGTTAGTGTTGAGGATGATGATTTCTGGGAAAAGAGCTTGCTGGTTATATATTAGCACATATATAACCATATAATAGGCGGCATCTGATAATATTACTTCAGACCGTGAAATTACCCGGTATCAATTTCTCAATCGGACCCAGTCTGATCTGGCGATGGGTTCTCTGCGCTTCAACAGAAATGCACGGAAAGGGAAGGAAGAACTACATGCTGAAAAACGCTTGCTAATACTTGCTGATAGGTTGTCTCATATTTAAGGGTCTGATGTTATATCGCAGTATATCATTGCGTCGTATCTCATAAATGCCCATTCCACCTCCTTACCTACTCCCGAAACAACTCTGCCGCCACAAAAATCATTGCCTTCTCCTCCGCCTCAGCAGCTCCTACAACCTGATTAGGCAAATTCAACGGATCCTTAAAGCCATGCTCCGCCCCTTCAACCACAATAAGCTCCACCTTCACCCCCAGCTCTCTCAGTCTCTCATACGTCGTCTGAGATTCCGCCAACTTAATCAGAGAATCTTGATCTCCATGTATGAGAACAGTGGGTGGGAAATCGGCCGCGAATTGCGTCTGCACAACAGCCGGCCGCAGATGTTCTGGGATGGCATTTGCACGCTCACTTAACGGCAGCGTTCGGAGATGGGCTGAGATGGGTTCTCCAACTAGATAATCTAGATAATTGCCCTTCTTCCAGACTAACGTGAGAAGCCAGCCGCGGTTGTCTTTTGTGAGGACCACGCCATTTTCCGACATCGACATTGGAACGTCGGAGACTGGGTCGAGTGGTTTCTCGAATAAAGGCGCCATGAATTCATCGGTTATGAAGTCTTCTCCGGGAAAGCCTCTGGGCGAGGTTTTCACCTCAAGCCAGTGATCGTCGAGAAGCTGGCCTCCCATACCATAGTGGATGCAGACTGCTTTTGGTTTCGGATTGGCGTAAAGCCCAGCGGCATAGGCTGGGTAGGCGCCTCCTGATACACCTGCAACGGCGATGCGGGTGTTATCGATGGTTATGCCGTTTGGTAGATGGTTGGTAGAGAAGTCTGATGATGCTATGAAGGCGAAGAGAGTTTTTACGTCTTCTATGATATCGAAGCCGGTAGATGGGTGGATGAGGCGGTAGTCGGCGCTTATGAAGATGATACCTTTCTGAAGAGCTGAGGCTGTGATATCTTAAGTATTCTTTTCAATGGAAGATAGTGGGAGGTTCCACCCTCGTACTTTCCATGCTTTGGTTGTAGGCAATGTCTTTCCGGTTGCCGGCAACGGTGCCACCGCCATGATAGAATACTAGAGCTGGTAGGGGACCTTGTTTGTGCTGGGCATCTGGTAGGTAGAGATCAAGGTTGATATCTAAGGAGCCAATACGCGAGAATGTGATTGTCTTCATGTTGTGAGGGAGATTTAATGGCTTGTTATAGGATTGTGCAGATGTGTTAAAATACTGGCTATGAGGGCTATGAAAGGTGCGCAGATGTAAAGTAAGCAGTATAAATGTGAAGAGGAGCTTTCGATCGTTGACTGATGCAAATACAAGTGATTTTTGTACTGATAAAGACGACTCATTCTGAAGGCTTCTTGTTATAGAATGCAATCGATCTGGAACGAAGCTACGATAATAATGGAGAATGATAATTCGCTGTTGGAACAAGTGCTGACACGTTGGCGACGGCGCGCTTGTGCAATGAACCCTAACCCTAGGGAGTGCTCACTTTTACGAAAAGAATCCTCTCAAGGTATTCAACCTCTGGACAATCTTGGTCTTCAACAGTTTAAGACGCAAGCACGAGCTGGTCATCCTGTATATCAAACTCTGTAGCTCTCAAAATGACTGCTCAATAACCTTGTCTTGACCGCCATGGTACCCTTTGAGTCGACCTTTCACGCCGTCTCGGAAGATCCATCAGTACTATAATTCGTGTCGGAAGATCCGTTAATACTATAGTTCGTATCGGATGATTCATCAGTACTGTAATTCGTCTCGGTAGTATTATGATATTTCATCCCAAATAGTAGTTTCCCTGCCTCGCCTAAGAATGTTAGCTGTACGTACTTAGCTGGAAACGTTCAAACTAACCAATCCCTGTGGCTATCCCATTCTTTCCATCTCTTACGCACATTCCCTCAAGGGCCGAGGCAGCTTCCCACATGTTATACCACGTACTATAGTCTGTCCCTGTGTTGGTGGTAATAAAGCCCCAACAGCTGTTGTCGACTACGGATCAATGAGCAACAGTCTGATTAATATTGCACAGAGAATGAGGAAAAGTCAGGAACTTACAGGACTTATAGATCAATGGAATTCGGACATCAGGTGCAACCAAATTCGCACCGAAACGACGCCTGGTTGGGTTGGCAAACATGTGCATTATTATGTCGCTACAAGCGCTTCGGCTTGGGGGCGTACCGGCCTCGCATATCACGTTCTGGTTGTTGGTGGCACCAAGGACGACAGCGAGGTTATTGTCTCCACCTGGTTCAAACATAAGGCAAAGATCATTACTCGTGAATTACCAGTCGTGCGTACCTATATTACTCGCAACACCGCCTTTTGACGGAGTCCTGCCAGCTCCACATTGGCCGTAAATAGCTAGGGCGGCCTCCTTGATCTGAGTCGTACTTGCATGGGCTACCGTGGCAGGAGCTATGAGGAAGATTTGCACTTTGCAAAAGCCGTCCGCTATCGCTGATGTATAAGAACAGAGACAGTATTCAGATTTTATGAGGACCACAGTCCGGAAACCTACGGTTCAGCCATCTAAATGGCAGGGGGCAAGTGATATCGTCACTTTCCTCACTACCGCGCATACCAAAAGTATCCTCCTTATCATATTCTTTTATTGTAGAGATGGCCCCTAAGCAGCTCTGAAGGTTCAAAGGGGTCCCAAATTTCTGACCGTTGCACCGGACTTGCAACCCAGCGTTGCCAGTGTCGTTGATGACTATGGACTGAGTGGTCAGGTTTGTAAAGATTTTTGTGTCCGACGCACTCGAATTCGAGACATTTCCCATGCGAATAAGCGGGCTTTCTATGATCTCAAAAGATGCTGGTGGCGAGGCTGAGAACACGAACTGGCTTAGCAACGCCTGGATGGCCACAAACGCATAGCCCAATTTCTCCATGACTGTGGATAAGTGATACCGCTTCATGTCTCCATGGGCTAAGGACCTCTGCGAAGTTTTCGCATATAACATTCTAATATAGAGCCAAGCCGTGAATTAGGCGCAATGCGCTCGACTCCTTTGTTTGGCCTTCGCAAGCGCGCATGGGAGCTTACTTCTTCCCTAGTAGCGCGAGATGCTTATGATTGAATGCAAGTGGTTCGGATCTCGCTATTCAAAATTCGTCAGGGTCGCTTTTTCTCTCTTCGACAAAGTCTGGATCCGGGCGGAGTTGAAGTTTCGGAATAAGCTCCATATCATGTTGATCTCAGGGACAGCGGTTGGGGACAACAGGAACTCTTGCATTTTTGTTCTTCAAATGATTCATCTTGTTCAACCAGGAAGTAAGTTTTTTTCGTATAATGCATCCTTCATTCGTTGTTGCTTTTGTAAAAGCTAGAATTCTCAATAACATGTGGAAACATGCCCAGAGACAGACAAATCCACGATGGTTAAACCTACCCTATGACGCTAAGAGCATCCTGGGAGGTCCGAAAATTGTCGAGGTTTTCTTTGTATATGGAATTGATCCACCAAGAGGGCTTTCGTCAGACCAGATGATAATAATACAACACCGACCTCGAAAGATTTCTCACCATTGCTATGAGGGTAGCTCTGCTATTACGTAACACCTTATGCAGCTATCCTTACCACTCTCTTGATTGAGGCAGGTAAATAAAGCCAAGATTGTGATGCATTGGTGTCAGCTCGACCCTCTGCTTAAGACAATGAATCAAGCAGTCAGTCCTTGTTAAGGATCTGAGGCTGAGCAGAACCGGCCTATCCATCATGAAGTGGAATCTCTACTGAATTATGGGCGAAGATATAGAGACTGGCCTTTGGACTTTTGTTTGAGTTATTCGCCAGGCTTTGTTCTTGAATCGAGATGTACTATAGCTCAATGACATTTGATTATTGATATCATGTCTTGTTTGACTTTGTAACCATTCTCGATCAGCTTCTGAACTTATCTGGTGACAGTCTCTTGTTGCAGGTGACCTTTTGTTCCCATCTCTCATTTGAGCATATTTGAATTAGACAAAGCTATATATATGAAGAGAAGTACTGAAGTCTTTTCCAGCTATCCAATATCTAAATCCTGTATCTTCGTCCGGTGTATCCAATGATCTGTATCAACGTCTGCCTTTGCTAGCCCTCGCCGTCGCCTGAGTTCCTACGGGTTCGAAGGAGCACAAGAACGGCTGGGTTTTGGATCAATTTTATCACCACATATCTACCTCTCCGTACACCTCCCTGACTTTGGCTTCGAACGGTGAACCCTCCGGGCAGAATTTATACCTCGCGCGTATGTCCTGCCCATCCTTTAAGTCGATGTGTCGATGAAAGATATAATTCTCTTTGGCAAATGCTTCAAGACGTACCCAATCTTTGCAATGCCGGTATTGGCCCACACCGGATGTCCTGTCTTCGTGTCCAGACCAACGCGACGTATCGTCAGCATTGCAAAGGACTTGCTGCCGCAGAGCATCAAGGTAATGGAGCGCATGCTCGGATGGCGCACTTTGCGGTTTTCCGTTTCGGAATTCCTGTGATTTATTCCCCGCGTTCTCTGCTGAGCTGATTCAGCCATCCAGGTCCCGTGGAAGAGCGTTATGGATTGCAAAGCTGCATTAGAAATTTGGCGTTACTTACCAAGCAGTAAAGCTGATTGAAGACTTTCAGGTTGTTTATACCCTTCTTTTCATCCCAGGCGAAACTTTGAGAAATCGGAAAGCCCTTTTCTTCCACGAAGTCGTCCGTCAGAGCAACAACCCCATCGTCAGGGTTGACCTCTCGCCATACTTCGAGTATGCGGGATTCATTTTCATTGAACCAAGGTCCGTGCTGTGTCCATGCTACTGAAATATCCCTGGTAAGACGAGCTTTATAGCTGTCGTTAGCTTAATGTCTATAATTCTGTAGCCTTTGACACACCATAAGATGAGTGAGGTGCTTCTGTTGATTTTTGGATAGCGTCCTTGAGACGAGTACCGTCTATTGTATGATTCATCGTTGTCGACTGGGAGAGACTGACGGATTGAAAAGAAGCAGGACATTGAGAAAGAAGGACAGGAAGAGTATAGCTGCCAGAGATGACACCAACCCCGTACAGTGCCAACATGCGTGCAGACTGTACTTGTGGTTGAGCTTCTCGCTGTCTACAAACTGCCTGTCTTCGCTACAACAGTCTATAGCTTCCTCGGCTGCATTTTATGATAATTGTTTTTCACAGAGTATTTCCGACAGGTAGCAAGTAGAAGGGAATATTTGTACCACATCTCCAGCCCGATATGTTCTTTTGAGCTTGGGAGATTGGCACATATCTTGCAAAATGGAAGTACAACGAAATATTTGAAGGTGAAGACCTGTAGAACCAGACATTCAAACGTATCACGGCGTGCATCTATCGCGAGGCTTACACTGCTGAGCCGTACACAGCCTTTTGCTGTTCTGTGCCCATTCTGAGCCGATCTTTGTTCTTAGCTGCAGCAACAGTAATGGTGCCTAAAGCAGGCCGCTGGCTTAGAGAGACTCACTTGTCCCGAGAAAACAGGAGCCTGAGTTGCCTGAGCCCGCTACAAATCCTGCGTGGGAAAATCTTGCATTTGGATGATAGAAGTGCTTTGCGAGTGTCCTGCGCTGCGCTGCGATTGGAGGTGACTAAATGCTGACAATTCAGAAGAGCGTCATAGTCAATCCAATCATCCAATCCCGGAAAGGTGACCCAATGATTTATTCTCGGCAACAGAGCTAGGAAGATAACGTTTGGCGAGAGAATAGTGCTTACGCTGCTTGTCAGAAATTTTTACAGGCAGTGCGACCCAACTATTCCGGATGATTCAAGTGTATAGTATAAAGTTCTGACACAAAGCTTTCCAGCTTCCATTCTGATTGTTTCAGACTCGCAACAAATGTCTCCCATAGTAGAAGAATATGGAGATCGAAAATCCTTGGGTGCCCAGGCTGAGTCCATCAATAGCCCGACTGTCGTTTCTGGGAACGAAAAGCCTTCAAAGGACATGGAGCTTCAACCGGATCCACAGACAGCAGATGAGGACTCCGTGGACTTCGACAGCCCAGACGATCCTTCTAACCCGCTCAATTGGTCATACGCTTACAAGATGTTGATAGTCGTACTGATATCGCTGATGACTACTGTCGAGTACGAATCTCCCAGACATCTGCCCCTGTCCCTTGGTCGCCTATGTCCATTACGTTTCAATGTATCATAGTGTCTTTGCCACTATAATGTTCTTACCTGAGGTTCCACAATTACTCCACGACCTTGGCTCAAATAAGTCTCTCTATCCCATCATTTTGGTCTCGGTATGGGAGGTTGATGAAGGGATAGGCCCAATCATGATCGCGCCACTTTCTGAAATTCATGGCCGTCTTCCGGTATATCACGTTGCCAACATACTCTTCCTCATCTTTGCCATTGCTAGCGCTTTGAGCATTAATGTGAGCATGTTGGTCGGGCTTCGTTTCCTAAATGGACTCTCCATTGCTTCAATAGCCCATGGCCCTGCCATCGTTCGCGACATGTTCAAGAAAGAAAGGGGGTAGTGCTATGGCGATCCTGTATATTGGGCCAATCATAGGCCCTGTGACTGCTCCGATATTTGGCGGCTTTTTGGCGCAGGTGAAAGGCTGGCGGTGGACCTTCTGGTTGATTGCAGTTTCAGTGGCAGCTGTTCAGGTTCCCTCAATTATTATAATGGCAGAGACTTGCAAGCCAAAAATTCTTCGTGCAAAGTAAAAAGCCTAGAGCAAGGAAATGGTGAACATAAGGACAAAGGCCAAATAGTCAAATTTGCTATCATTCGGCCTCTTTGATTCCTAGTCTTCTCTTCAATATCGCTCTGCTTGTCTTTCTACAGTGCTCTTGTCTATGGGTATCTGTATATCATTCTTACAACAATCACGCCGGTCTTTGAGAGCAACTATGGTTTTTGGGAGAATACTTCCGGACTTGTCTATCTGGGGATAGATCAGCTTACAAATAATAGTTTGAAAAGTTCCTTTAAGACTGACAGATTACTAGGCATCGGCATGATAATTGGCATCATCATCTGCGGCATCACCTCCGATTGGTATATAAAACGGAAGGGTGCGTCCGCAAAATCTGAACATCGCTTGCCACCAATGGTCTTTGGAGGCATTGTAATCCCTATCGGCTTGTTTCTCTACGGCTGGACGGTCGAGTATCAATTTCAATGGATGGCACCGCTTATTGGCACCGGATTGATATGCTTTGGTTTGATGGTGACGCTGGTCCCAACAGAAAGTTATCTTGTCGATGCTTTCACACTGCACGCCGCTTCGGCCATTGCTGCGAGTACTCTGCTTCGAAATATCCTAGGGGCAGTGCTTCCTTTGGTTGGGCCACCGATGTATGATTCTTTAGGCCTTGGATGGGGCAACTCCTTGCTGGGATTCATTGCTCTGACTTTCGTACCTATGCCGATACTATTGATGGAATACGGCTCGTGGATGCGGTGGCGATTTCACATGAAGCCAGGAATCGCGAGTTTTTCTCTGGGGTTGTGAAAGGATAACACGTTGTTGTTCTAGAGCCGGCACATACACCTGTTCAGTCTTATGAAGCCGATATAAGCGCGACCTTTACGCCGTTGCGACTTTGCATCGTTCGCCCTGTGTTCCTCAATGAACTCGACTTGCGGGTCCCTTTTCTCTATCTGCCCAAGTGTAAGGTGGCATCAGTGGTTGGTGGGAGCCTGAGGACAATAACGTGAGACTGCTTCTGACGTCACCAGCGATTCTTTCCCTATGTCAATACGCTCTCTCTTGCATAATTGGAGAACTCAAGTTCTAGCAATGAAGTAGTACTAATCGGTATATATGAGTGTATTATGGGACTTGACGAAGGCCGTATGCGCTGCCGAGCACGGCATAAGACTGAGTGTTAGCAGCTTGCTCAGTAACTCCACACTCTCAGGCGTCAAGAATGCTGGTGCACCACCAAAGTCCGCCAATACCATGTCCGCATAGAAGTTGAGTATTAGAGAATCTGGGCCAACCACCAATTCTAGGGTGTTGCTTCTTCGATCTGCCGGTCGAGACCATCTGACTTCAGCCTTCTTCCATAGGGTCAAGTGGCCGAGAAGAGAGCTCGTGCGAAGAGGATATTCAGTGATAAATTTTTGGAGGAAGGAACCAACGAAACCCTACACCATTGTATCAAAGGCATCAAGAACCACAATTTGAATAGGAAATCAGCAGACACCGAACCTCTAGGAAGCGGGACACTTTGCTAGACTGTGAATATGTAGCTCTTCCTGCGATCATTTTCGACGAAGCGGAGGTCACTAACAGTCACAGCAAGTAGACAGCTAACATCCTGCTAGATGACAAAGAGATAAAGTGGACTGATGCTTGGTTGTAGTAAGAGCAATATTTCGAATAAAGCCTGTGCCAAGAGTTTTCATTCGCTTAAAATGATAGCGCCCGAGCAAGGCTTGGCTCAGGTAGTTCTAGAACTAGAGGTATTGAAAGCGCGTTCACAAGTCCATCTAGTCTCTGGGTGGCCCTGCTGGCCCTTCATTCACAACACTAGTCTCATCGCAAAGCCTCTCCCTTAGCTCCACTGCACTGGCATCCTTTTCGGCCACACCACAGTCCTTGACGAGCGACGCAGCCACGAAACATGCCCCGACGATAGGTGCATACATGATGAAAATGGAGTGCATACCCTTCATATAGGCGTCCAGGACACGTTGGTGCTGCTCGGGGGTTAAGTCAAGGGACGAGAGTGCATACACCGAGGAAGTCAGTTGTACTATTGAAGACTTAGGAAGGTGACCCGTCAGACGGGCCTTGAGGACATTATTGAGGATCGCGCTGGACACTGAAAGAGAGGTCAATACGAAGAGGATATTGGAAAGAGGCACCAACGCGTGGGGTGACGACCGTCAGAGAGATAGGGTTGAGTGTGCTACGTAAATGATAAGGAAATCCAAGGCGAGAATCATACCTGTCAAGCCAAGTGTGCCACCGATAGTACGCAAGAAATTCCGGAGGGAGTTTATGACAGCTCGGTCGACCTTGCGTGAGTGGGCTAGGAGAGACACTAAACTTGCTGTACAATTGTGAGCTTCGACTACGACTTATCGTCAGGAGGACTAACACTGAAATGCAAAGCCAATGCCGATCCCTTGAAGGAACCCAATCAGGCATACAGCATATATCGGGGTGGTTCGTGTGTAAAGAGTCTGCAGTGACACGCCGAGTGCCCAAACCATGTTGCCCGGCAATATGACATTGTTATAGTGGCCTGTTCTCGATATGATCTGGCCAGAGATGATGGATCCAACCCCGTGTGAGACGAGCATAGGAACAATGACGGCTCCTGATATGATTGGCCCATACCCGCGAACGTTCTGTAGATACAGTGGTACATTGAACAGATTTGCCCAGTAGGCGAAGCCGTGAAGGGTGCTGTACATCAAGATCAGGTTCGCCGACTTATCGTTGTTGAAGAGCCGGACTTTCAAGTCGATAGTTAGTAGTGTGTTTCTCTAGAAAGAAGGTAGTAACAATTTCCACTCAAGCCATTGAGGCATGGGCTTAGTTTCTCCTGGCAGCTAGAGAGTATAGACTCACGGGGCATTATTGGCAACCTTGCAAAGCGCCACTCAACCAGGAGAAATATCAATATCATGGCAGCGCCAACGGCGAGCATGACCACAACGAGAGGGCTGTTCCATGCGAAAGCCGCACCGCCCTCCGAGATTGGTATCTGACAGCACCGGTTAGTGAGAATCTTGACAGCTGAGCCAAAACGGCTCATCGAGCGCTCTTCGGAGCCGAGACAGTGCTAGAGCCTCACCAGAAGCAAAAGTACCGCCCCCATACTGATGACGAGTCCGAACCAATCAATCATCTTGATCTTCGTCCATGAACCTCCCGGGACTCTAGATTTCGGTATGACCAGAGCGAGAAGTATCATGATTACGATTATGACAGGTACGATGGACCACAAGCACCATTGCCACGAGGCTCTTTCTGTCACCACCCCGCCGATAAGGGGACCCAGACCGTTTCCCACAGCTACTGAGGCCCCTATAAAACCGTTGTATTTCCCTCGCTGTTGGAGAGTGGTTACGTCACTGGCAATGATCATGACCAGCGCATTTCTATGCGGTTAAAGTTATCCACTGCATCTAATCAACGTGTAAGAGGAAAGGATTAGCCCATACATGGCACCACCACCCAATCCGCTCAACGCTCTGAAAGCGAAGAGCATAGCTGGTGTCGTGGCAAACCCTGCAACGAGGTTGCCAAAAGCAAGCAGGCCCAGACAAGTAAGAAGAAGCGGCTTTCGACCAAAAATGTCGCTTAGGCGGCCATTGACAAGTTGGATACTAGTGCTGGCAATCAAGAAGCTTGCAGCTACCCATGATATGGATGGCCCCAAATTCAGACCCGATCCGATGGCTGGTACGGCTGTGGAGACTGACGTTTGGTCCATGTATGAGATCATCTGGGCAAGCGCGATAGCGGGGAAGACAATCATCAGCTTCTTATGAGGTAGTATGTTGGACTGGTGGTCTTTGAACGTTTCGAGGGTAATGTTCGCCGGCGGGCTATCCTCATTGGCAACTGCATCGCCGTCTCTGCTAGGAAGTGTCGACCGTGTACGCACAGAAGCAGGAGTCCTTGTAATTGATATTGCCATAATATCAAGCTTGGTGAAAGTCCCACGGTGTTCAAGACAACGGTTGTGATAAGATTCCAAAGGCGGTGCAGAAGCGAGATCGCAACCGGCCCGTAACCCAAGGCTCCCCGGTCTTGGTTGGAAAGGGTTGACGCAAGGGCTGCTCCGGGAGGTATTTATGCCAAGCCCTATACGTTCATGAATGGGGGATCTGATACCAGAAGTGGGTTGAGGGAGATCTGAGAGGTTAACATTCAGGACTAGTGGACCAGTAAAGAGGTTATGACATTACGCAGGTATTGAAAATGGTTCTCTGGGACAGGCCGACTTCGGTCGCACGAAAACGTTGCGTAACACATGACTATGTTTCGGCGGAATTTTGACCCGTTCAACACTCCCACTGTCGATCTACGATAAGTTCCAAATGTTTCAGTGGCTCGGCAGAGCACTCCAGCACCGTTTTGCATGCACCTCAATCGAGAGAGGCCACCCACCTGGACTTTTAACCTTGCTTAGGAGGTGGCAAGTGAGCAGTATCCACTATGCCAAGAGCATTGAGAGCCCGCGGAGGGGCGGCATGTCGTCGTCTTGGCGGCGGTGTTGCTTCGGTGGGTTACTAATTGGAGGGAGTGTACCTGAGCGAGTTTTCGACCTGCAGCGGATTCCTTGGCAGTCTGAAGTCGTTAAAGATGTATCGGATATGGATGGTTTGCAGCAATTGATCTACAACATTTCGACAGACCAGACTCGAAGAAGTAATTGCATCAAGCAATGTGCATCGACCACGATAACGGGGATTTTAGCTATGGCAGAATTTAGACGCAAAGGCTTCCTCCATCGTGTTCCACCACGCTCTACTGAGAGCAGAGAGCTATTCACGAAGCCGATGCGTGTTAGTATTAACCACCTACTCTACGTGCCTGTTTGATGTTTGGTCTTGAGATTTGGCGCTGCAAGCGTATTTTACAACCAGACAGCATGCTGAAGACCCCGGGTGAGGATAATAGCTGCTCCCCTCTCGTTACCAACATCCGATGCTCTGCTCATACAGCCCTGACGACATCACCTGCATCACCTCGTCTACATATACGAGCCGCCGGAGTTACGAGCCGCCGGAGACGGAGACCGAGCCTGTAATGCATGACCTCGGCCGACGGGTTTCCAACCACAGACTGCTGACAATCGATGATATCAAGTCAATCAAGCACTGAAAGTGACCCCCTTGCGGCCAGGGAAAACATGCAAGGCGATGGATGTAGTAAAGCCAAGATCCGCCAAGATCCCGCCGAGCAGCAGCCAAGCTCTGTATTATGCGGAATGATGGTTACAATCACTCCAAGTGTTGAGGCCAAGCCATGTGCTGGCAGTGTGGGATGGTGTGATAGACGTCCAGAATGGAGTTATATGGAAGAGCTTCCGGCAACATCTTGGCCAACATCTTGGCTTTGCTCACTTGAGTTGTCATTCGCTGATGTTGCAGATCGTGCGAAAACTGCTGCAAACTTTCTGATATGACGGACTGTCATGCATCCAGGGGCGTTGGTGTTCTAGAACGGTTGTGAAGGGTATAAAGACGGACCTGAACCCCCTTCTGCCCGTCTCGAAAATCAATTGCACTTTCGCTTCTGTGAAAATCTTCACATCATGGCTCCAATCGCAACCGAAACAGCTACTGATACACAGACGCGGAAAGCCTTTCACATGCTCAACGGAGTGGAGGCAGTCACTTCCAAATCAAACGACCGCATCCCATTAAAGCTCTCCGGAGCCTTGAAGCCTTTCAAACAATTCGACTTGACAACTGTCATTGGGACGCAGTTCGAGAACATCAACTTGACCAAGATTCTTCACTCTCCTGAGTGTGACCAGATCATTAGGGATATTGCTATCACTAGTAAGCGCTACTTCCTAATTCCTGTCAGCATGCCTTGCCCCGCCGTGGTTTCTCTGGCTTTAAAGCTTGCTACCTACTTTGATGGGACCTCGCATATGTTGGTACTCATGTCTCCGTAACTGACTTCTGAGCAGTCTCCCAGCGTGGCGTTTGTGTTTTCCCTAAGCAGGTGGAACTTACCATCGCAGATCAAAAGGTCCTGGCACGCAAGTTGGGGCAGTTGACATGTCGTCCACACACATCTGACTTGTATATTCATCCACTGTAAGCAGTTGTCATCCGTCTCTGCTAGATCTACGCTTCCACCATCGGATTCTCACGGCCATTCAGTAACCAGACTACGATGCCTGATGGTACGATTGATGCAGAGCTTACTACCTTAGCTCGTGATCCTGCCAAGAAGCTCTACGCAAAGCAGAGTGGCTTCTCCGGTGGTGCAGCCATCAAGAAGCAGAGCCATATTGATGGATGGCACACGGATATTTCGTTCGAGGTAAGGCCATCCAGCTCTTTAGACTTGTGCAATCATACGCTACAAATCAATACCTTCGTTACTCTGGCAGTCGAGTTAATGTCAATATATAGAACATTCCTTCAGACTATACACTACTTCACATGAAGACCACTCCTGCAGCGGGAGGTTCGTATATCTCCATATCTTAGGACCTTCCATAGGCTGACCCAATTAGGTGATACCCTTTTCGCCTCCGCCTATGAGGTGTATGATTTGCTCTCGGAGCCGTACCAGAAGTTCCTTGAAGGTCTCACAGCGACATTCATGCCTCCTCATCACGAGCCTAGTAATATCGAGAGCCGTATGTGGAAAGGATCTCGCGGCTCGCCGGAGAATGTTGGCGCAGAGCTACGCGCGTCACATTGCTCCGTCCGCACTAATCCTGTGACTGGCTGGAAATACGTCTACGCCTTGGGTCACCATCTGGAAGGCTTGGATGGCTTGGCAGACGTTGAAAGTAGGGTGGTCAAAGAGCATTTAGAGCGTTTGGTCACGGAAAACCCTCATCTTCAAGTACGTAGCACCATGTCTGAGCACTTCGAAACTACTATTGTACTAAATCAGGAATCGCAGCTTCGAGTAAGGTGGCACCCAGACGACCTTGTTATCTGGGACAACAGAGGCGTATACCACGTGAGTATTTCTCGACGCTGACATAGGCGGACTTATTGGCAAAGGCCCTTCTATTGAAGTCACTGACAAGTTTTAGTCTGCGACATTCGACTATACAGCGAAGCGCGTTGGTAATCGAATCTGTGGTGTCGGCGAGAAACCCTACCTCGACTCTCGCTCCTCGAGCCGGAAGTACGCTTTGAACTTGTAAAAGTCCAAATGCAAGGTGATACGCGGGACGTGAGCAGACTAGACGTGGAAAGGGAGTCAATTTGCGAGGACGTATTAGAGCGCGATCTTTTTCCCCTTCCTTTGATAGCAAACCCCAAATACGATTAATGACTTTTCCCTGTTTGAACGGACTGTTTTGCCCTTAATTGTGCTAGTCATCATGGGGTTGAAAGGTTTCTCCTAATGCTTCAAAGATCTGCTTGCCTTCGGGTTCGGTTTTCGTCGATGTAAAATCATAAAAGTGTTCTTCGACAATAACTTAACATTTTGCATACAAGAGGCCAGTACAGAACTTGGCCATCACTGAGTATTCACTCTGTGAAAGCTCACCGTAGAACATCCTCTCCACCCTGTCATTATGGGATAGGGTGGTACTACTCTTAACAACCCTGAGGAAGTAAAGTCACCAGACTCTACCGCAGCCTCGAGGGGAATCCACAAGAACGAAGTTATGAGAGACTCCAACAACGTACATTGATTCCTCTAAACCTTTTCCTTTATTTTACTGAACAATATAAGATTTCATGGATCCCTAAATAATTTCCCGCCCTACTATACTCCTCTTCACCAACTTCGAAATCTCTCCTGCCTCACGTCTTTCGGCCCGTACCTGCCGCCCTTATGCAGCATTCCCGGCCCGAGCAAGACGCATTCTGCTCTCTAGCGCCTCATGGGTCGCGGTAGCGTTCTAGAACCTGTGATGTTGGCGGTTGCGGAATGCTCCGGTGCGATCCTTGGTGACGATTTTGTTGGATGTTATAAGGGTTTGGCCAAAGAGGATAGCCGAGACAATCAGCTTCTATCCTTCTGTTTGTATCGTAGGTGAGTCTTACTGAGCTTTGAAGAATCTCTTGCTGTAGGTTTTCCATTACATCTTCGAAGCCATCCTACCCAATGTGAACCCGTGGAAGTCTCTCAAGGTAATAGTGGCTTCCTGCTGATGCCGAAGGAAGAGCAGGATTCTAGATCTGTTTGTCAAGAGGACCCTTTTGCATGACTCTGTGTTACTAGGCTCTAATGCTGAAATCCTCTCAAGGTCCTTCCATGATCAAATTGAGTTGAATTGGTGAATATACCTGTACATCCTTCTCTGGTTTATATGACGTATCAATTATATCAGTAGGGGAAGCTGCTCGCGGTGCGGAGGCTTGCGGCATCATGAAGATTTCTCTCAAGTTGAAGAAAGAATATCAAAATTCCGCTTCTACCCTTCCGCGTTGCCGTTACTGCATATTTCCGCAGCTTGATTCCGCGATGCGGAGATATGCAGGGTCCCAGATGCAAGCACATCGATGGTCATTGGATGGTGTGCAATGCCATGCACCACGGAAATCGCAGCAAATGCTTTGTTGGGCCTTTGCATATACTGAATGTGTAAGTGATCTACGTGTTTCTGCTTTAACTCAAATATTTTCCCCTCACTCTTCCGGCACCACCGGCGAGCTTCCAGTACCGTCACATGCTCGAAAGTTTTATATTTTATCCCTCAAAATATTTAAAAACCTGTGCGCTTCCTGCTCCGTTTAATCATTTTAACTTGGACAAATTTTCAACCACTTCTCAATAGCCATGGCCACCAACCACCAAGATGCGGGTCAGCCTGAATATGGTCATAGACTGATACCAAATCTTTTGGATGAGCTTGCGAAAACCACGCCGAACCACGTCTTTGCCTTAATTCCACGATCAGCACAATTTGCGGATGGATTGCAAGATGTTACTATCAGTGCGTTCGCTCGCGCAGTGAATCGAGCAGCGTCTTGGATTGAATCCAAAGTCGGAAAGGGTACTGACTTGGAGACAATTGCGTACATTGGCCCTTGTCAGTACTCCTTTTAATGAGTAATGCACTTGCATTAACCTCTCATAGCGGACCTCAGGTACCATATCGTTGCTGTCGCTGCTTCAAAACTGGGTTACAAGGTCCGCTCCTGTCAAAAACTTCACGAATTTGGAATGGCCCAGCTGACAGAGATGAAAGACTTTGTTGCCCTCCCCACGGAATAGTGTAGAGGGCCATCTGTCTCTGTTTGATCACACGAAATGCCACACACTACTCAGCGCACCTGAGACCAAAGTCGACCATCTTCTGGCGGAGCGACCAATGCGTCACTTCACTGTTGCGACGGTCAACGAATTAATCGCTGAAGGATCCGTTGCCCAGTACGCGTACGACAAAAGCTTCGAAAATGCGGCTCATGATCCGTTCATTGTGATCCATACATCGGGCTCTACCGGTCTTCCAAAGCCCATCACTCTTCGCCAGGGTGGAGTAGCAACCGTAGATGCACACCGACTCATGTCTCCGTCTAACGGTTACAAACCGCTGGCCACGGTCTCAGAAGGCCCTCTTCGTGTTTTCACGAGTCTTCCTCCGTTTCATGTGAGTAACCGCTATATTTCAAGCTATCACGCCGTTACGATACAATGTCCCGTATTAATTCAAAGGTCTAGGTGGCGGGTATAATACAGGGTCTTGCCGCTGCATTATACTATAATGAGACAATAATCTGGCCCCCGCCTGGGCGACCAATGAGCGTTGAAGTGGTCGACGATCTTCTCGACAACGTCTCTGTGGACGCGTGCTTTGTTGCACCCACGACTTTAGAGGAGATCAGCCAATCGCAGTCTTCCTTGGAAAAGACGAAAAAGTTGAAATATACTGCGTTTGGTGGAGGTCAGTTTGTGAAGAACTCCTTTGCGTTCTGGGAGACTGAACAGAGATTAGGGCCTCTTTCCAAAAGTGCTGGCGACAAAATCTCAAAATACACCAAGATTCTAAACGTAATCGGCTCCTCGGAGGCATTTTTCTTACCGTTATTTGATAGAGATCCAGAAGATTGGATGTACTTCCATTTCGACCCCGAAATGAAGGGCATCGAGTTTCGAGAGAGGGACAGGGGGGTGTACGAGCAGGTTTTGGTGCGCCACCCATCCACAGATCCCTTCCACTCTCTATGGTATACTTTCCCAGACAAGAACGAACTCTCGACCAGCGACCTCTTTTCGAAGCATCCCTCAAAACCTAATTTGTGGTTGTATATGGGAAGATCAGACGACCTGATTGTGTTTTCGAATGGGGAGAAATATAACCCGACAGCGATGGAATCGACGTTACGGTCCCATCCGGCGGTTAAGGGCGCTATCGTTGTTGGCCACGCAAGGTTTCAACCGGCTGTACTGATAGAGCTTAAGGGTACACCACCGCAGTCGGACCATGAAAAACAAGAATTATTTGACAGTCTCAGACCATACGTGACCAAAGGTAACGATAGTGCTCCAGGATTCGCAAAACTACGACGCGATCATGCTGCTTTTACGCATCCAGACAAGCCAATGATCAGGACAGACAAAGGTACCATAAAGCGATCCGCGACAGCAAAGTTGTATGAGAAGGAGATCGATAAGCTGTATGCGGACGCCGAAGATGCCACAACTTCGTTGAGTACAGTCCAATTAGATGCTCGAGATCGGGACGCAGTAACAAAAGCTTTACGATACATGATCATTCAGATTGTAGGCTTACAGGACATTGGAATTGACGATGACATCTTCACTGCTGGAGCCGACTCGCTACAGGTAATGAGTCTCGTGCGGCAGCTCAAGGCGTCTTTCACTGGAAAGGAGGGAAGCATCCCAGCAGAGCTCATTTCGGCTAGGATCATTTATTCAAATCCTACCGCTTCCAAACTCCCCAGGGCTCTCCATGGTCTTACCAACCAAGGCGAGAAGACGTACGAGAAGATGGAGAGCGATAGGATTAAAAGGATGGAAGAGATGCTTGCAAAGTACTCAGAAAACAACCTCACCGTTGTCCTCACCGGTAGTACAGGCTCACTTGGATCCTACCTCCTTGATCAGCTATTAGGGTCGCCGCGAGTTTCGAGAGTCGTTTGTCTCAACCGAGGACACGGCGAAGAAAAACAGAAGATAGTGAATGCTTCGCGAGGCCTAATTAGTGAATGGGAGGACAGAGCGAGCTTCCTAACCATAGACCTGAGCAAGGCCCGTCTCGGCTTGAACAGCAACGATTATGATCTGCTCGTCAGAGAAGCTTCTTTCATAATCCGTAGGTGCTCCAACGTCCTTCACCAACCAAATCTGGGCTGATTCATAGACAGACAACCAGTGGCAGGTGGATTTCAATCTCAGCCTAGAGTCATTCGAGCCGCATGTCGCTGGAGTCCGAAACCTGATCGATCTCTCGAACCAATCTTCCAAAAAGCCGCCAATACTGTTCACGTCAAGCATTTCCACTTTGGGACTTTGGCCAGTTAAACATCCGGGCGAGAAAGTTCCGGAACGAGGCTTCAATGACTTCAGTATCCCTGTGCCCATGGGCTATGGCGAGTCGAAGTACGTGGCCGAGCGGTTACTAGAATTAGCAGCCAAGGAATTCGGAGTGTCTGCCGCTATCTGTCGTGTTGGACAGCTCGGAGGCCCGGTAAAGAAGGGCGGCATGTGGAGCAAGCAGGAATGGCTACCAAGTGTAAGCGTTGATCCATAGAGTTCCTTCAGCCAATTGCTCAAGGAGGAATCTGAAGCCATGCGCTGACGAAATCTCATCTAGCTCGTAGCAACCTCCAAATATCTCGGCAAGATACCTAAAAATATTCCTAGCCAGGACACAGTAAGCTGGGTCCCGGTTGATCTTACAGCCCGCATCATAGTCGAGCTTGTCCTCTCCGACGCTGAAGAACCTTCATCTCCCGCCTGGACGAAATATCACAACATCGTCAACCCCAAAATCGGCTCATGGAAAGCTCTCGTCCCCACAATCGTCGAAAAGCTAGGCGGGAATATCGAGCCAGTAAGTTTCGGCGCATGGTTCGACGCCTTGCAAGCTACGGCTGCGAGGACGGAAGATGTGGCAAAGAATCCGGGAATCAAATTGCTGGAGTGGTTCGAGCAGATGAAGAGGGGCGGGGAGGAGGCGGAGCTTGAGACTGTAGAGACGGCGAAGAAGAGCGAGACATTAAAGAAATTGACGGCTGTAGGGCCTGAGTGGATGGAGATTTGGCTCAAACAGTGGAATTTTTAAGATGTAAGTGGCTAGGATTGGCTTGATCATCTAGGATGGACATCTATAACTTCATAACGGCCTGCATGTACTTAACTGGTTAATTTTAGCAGCGTTCCACCCGAGTCAGATTCGAAGATAGACAAGCTGTTGCAAGAGTTTCTTATCTTCCATCCTTGCTTAGAATCTCGCCTAGCTGCCTCTATTGAAGCATGCTCATTTCCACATCTGCTTGCTATTCCAGCGTCCTCTACCCCTACTACCTGCTCGGCACCGTGTATACAGCAGCGTCCCTCCATAGATCCTAGATCTTCAGGCAATGCAGCGTTTTACCATCAATTCTACGTCTTCCTAGATTGCGACACAAGCAGAATGCTTATTGAAATACAAGACGCTCGCGCTTGAGGAGAGAAGGTGGACCACTGAAGGGAAGAAGAGCAACCTCACAAAGATACGAAGGTAAATCATGTTACCAAATACTATCGACTAACTTGTGTATCATACGAGTAGTACGTCATAGTAGCTGCAAGGGTTCTGCCAAGGAACTTGTGTACCTCGACTAAAATAGCCTCTTAAGCTCCAACACAAATGCCCCACTTCACATCTCCATCTTCATCTTCAATTGTATCAACCCAGACAGCCAACAGCCTACAGCAGTAGAGTTCAGCTACCCAAATACAACTACAACTACTCAAACATTCTCAAAATGTTCGGATTTGGTAAGTCATGGCACTGCCTTCTTCCACCAGCGAGTCAGACCATCAAACTAACACAACCCGAGACGACGCCCAGCAGGCCCAGCAGCAGCTATACGATGATCAGGGAAATCCCACGCCGCCCGACAACCAAGGAAGCTTTGGTCATGAAGTCCTTGCTGCAGGTGCTGGTTTCATGGCCATGAGGCAGTACCAAAAGCACGAGGAAGCCAACGGTTCGTCAACACATCCATCTCTTTCCTCGTTGCAATCATGCTGTCCCAGCTACACCCTTTTCCTCTACACTCGTTTGTTGTTAGATGTGCTTAACACCCTCCTCCACAGGTGTCGCCGAGAACCACACCCTAGCCAAAGACGTCCTAGCGGGCCTCGCAGGCGGAGAAGCCGATAAGATGATCGAGACTCACGGCGAGAACTTTTACGACCGGGAGAAGATGAAATACGATACCAAGCAGCAGGCCAATGCTTGCTATGATCAGCAATATGGCAATCAGGGTGGTGACTCGGGATATCAACAGGGCGGTGGTGACTCCGGATACCAGCAGGGCGGTGGTGATTCTGGTAACTATTAGGCCTGTACACGAAGGGCTCACCTGCGGCTAGCAAGAGACAACGAGGAATGGAATTAAATGCAGCATACGAGCAGTTAAATGGGATAGAAGGCACAAAGCTTATTGCCCTCTTAGTGTTAGGCAAAGGAGATCTTCAGCAGTCTGGGGTGTAAATATCACAGCACCAAAGTACACAATGCAAGACGCTATTGATTAGCATCATAAATCACCGTTCCTTAATTAATAGAAGCTCGCAAGGAGATACCTTTTCACATCTCCTTACGACTGTGAGGCCCCCCACAGGGTCTAGAGCCAGGGCGCTCTAGGGACCATTATCGTCGCCGGGGTAACCAGATTTCGACTGGGGGGATCTCTAGGGCTAGCCCTACAGAGCTACCTACCTTATTACCCAACAAGCCTGGCGTTTCTTCTCAGCATCGAAAGCAAATCACAACTAAGGTACCTACACAGAGCATTGACTTATCATCACAACTACAATAAGCTCTGACTTACACGTTTTGTCAATTTCAGGCTTGCCTCCCTCTTCTGCACACGCGTCGATCAGCGAATAAAGAGGTGGTGAAGCACCCACATGGACAAAATCAGCACCAGGATCAAAACAATGCATCACCCTTCAACCGCCCGATTTTACCCTTCTACCCGTTGCATGACGCTGTCCTCTACAACACGGTTGGGCTTATCTACGAGGATCAATTGGCGCCCATAAGAAGGGGTCATACACATCCAGGGACAACAGCAGAAACAGACCGGAAAATCTGGCAACTGTCCCGCTCCTTTTAATATTATAGTATCTTAATCTAATAAATTTTAGCCTGACATGCCGCCTTCGTCGATTCTACTAGAGCTCTTTACCAAGGTTGAGCAGTGGGCATAAGAAGTAGGAAGATATGCAGGGCAGCATTATCAAAGACGGACTCGGAGCTCTGGAGGTGGCATGCGGCTTCGCTCCTTACCAGCACGTCGAGGTCTTACCGAGATCTCCGTCAACCCACATTGGCGAAAACGCAAGCCATCTCCCGCCCCAGACGCCACAGACAAGCTGGGGCTGGGAAGAAAGCCAAAATGGATAGTGGGCCGTCAAAGCAGCGAGGCCGACGTCTAGGCGCACGAAACAAGGTTAAACAAGTGAAAGATGGCGATGACGAATTTTGTACACAATTTGCTCTTCCCAGCCGCAGCCTACCTTCTTCGATAACAGATTTGCCTCCATCCGAATCTTCGGCTGAGTCAAGTTCTCCATCATGCAAAAGTACATCGACAAGGAAGGAAAGAATATATGCTCTGGATGAAGCAAAATCAGACGCGGCAATTGATATGGCATACCCGAAGAACGGTAGACCCGCTGTTAAGCCCAAGCGAATGGAAGCTCTTAGGGCCTCGCGCGAACAAGTTCCTCTAGCTGTGCTCAGCCTGTACGACGAATTGAAAAGCATTCCTCCCTGTGCTATTCCCTCGGAGCTCGAGGTAGTTATCTCTTCTGCCAATCCAATACAGCTTGCGATGAATGATGCTGACCGCTTTCAGAGTTCATACAATGTTGACAAAGACACTCCTCGCAAAACAAAAAGCCTAGTCCCCTTGTGCTACTACCTACCCCCTTCTGCCACACCATACCCCTCTCAGTACCTTGACCGTCTAGAGATCACAGTCGACAAAGACTTTTTCGAAGCTGCAGAAGCTTTCAAAACCGGTGCTCACGAAAGACAATTGGGGACCTTGGTCAGCCAGCTCCTTTTCGAGGCGGAGCCATGGGCGAAAAAGTGTCATATCACTACATTGAACGTGTAAGCTGCAAGTCGCCTTTTCATACCCTATGTCAAACTAATTAACCACGAACAGCGAGAAATGCGCCATCCAACCTGACGTAATGCAGCCTACTCGACCCCAGCGAGCTGGCTAGGTTAGTCCTGAAACTCAGACCACTATTACCCGAACGGCACACACCAAAACAGGTGTAAGAATCGGCAGAATGATCGACTGGTGCCTTAGGCTGGAAATCGACACGGATGATAAGGAGATCATCCTCCTAGCATGGCAAAATCTTTCGGACTACGAATTTTCCCTCATCCAATGCACATCATACATAAGCAACTATCTTGTTCTTGTCGATGTTGGAATCGAGACGAGTATCTCCAATTGCGGTCCGTTAGTCCAATTCGTCATCTGGGAAGCCGGCGGTTTGCTTAAAAAACGCCATCATGGGTGGGACGCGTCTATGCCGATGCCCGGGATTACAATCAATGGCCATCTCTGGGAATGCTTTCTGTTCTTTGAACTGAATAAAGATTTGGTACGTCCCTGTATCCCAAAGCTTCACTGTGTTGTCACTGATGTCAACCCTGATCATAGTGTAGCCAATACCTTTCAGCACCACCTCGACCTTGAACGGGATATAGCAAATCCTTCACGGGCTACATATTCGGATAGAGTAGGGTCAGAGGGAGTACCTGGCATGGTTCAAAGAGCACGTAGTAGAAGGACGAGTGCGAGACAAAGCGAGGCAGTATGTGTGGGGAAGAAGAAGAAGGCCTATCGAGAGAAATTAAGGGAAAGGAAAATAAAGGAAGTCGAAGACGAAAGCGTGTAGCGTTCAGCTTGTTTATGACATCAATACGTTGATGCGCTATCTGGCATGGCATATTGACGGCGTTATAATCACCTTCGTCATCTAATCAGTATCGCCACGGTCTTCATCGTCATGCGAGTTTGGCGTCACTTCCAAGTGGACAAGAGCTAACGTAGACCCGAATCTGAAGCCGCTCTAATGCTCTGGTGTGCTTGCAATTACCCTGCCCAGCGGCGTGTAGATACGCTCGAGCTTCGTCCTTCCTGATGACCAGAACATGTCGGCCAAGTTGTGGACTCCAGTCGGGTGCCTACTTCGTGCAGCAGCAGAGCACCGCAGAAGAGCTGAAGAGAGGAAGGCCATTACCCTGATGTAACTAGCCGTCCGAGGATGTGCTATGTGAGACGTCTCGGCCATGGAAGACATCTGTGAGCATCGCCGTAACCCCCAATACGAATTGCCTTTTCCCAGTGGAGCTTCTCTACCTCTTCTGAGAACTTATAATATGTTTGGCGGCGTGGCTTTGAAGGGCAGTTCTCGACCATGAGACTACTTTGTCCTCGTCGCGTAGCTATGTTCTCTATACTAAGAGGAACTAAACATGCACCTATCAGAAGCTACATCTTAAGGGCTAGTTCTTTTGAACCTTGTCTGAGGGCGGATTGAGGCCCGGAGGTTTGTTACTTTAGGAGAGGGACGTAGGGTTGAGGTCTGTGCACGCGAAGAACTTTAGAATATCTACTGGTGACAAGATAAATATGACGCACAGCTATATACTGATGATTTGATGAGTGCTACGGAAAGGTAGATGGCTCAAAATCTGAAAAGTGTTAGTAATGTATGTCAGCAATGGCCCCCAACTGTGCCACATTGCTGCCTGGTCTAGTGCATCTCAGCCCCGCCATCTTTATCTGTTTGGATTTTATGTTCCATTGTAGGTTACTGGGCCTTCTTAATAGTTCCTGAGGCAGACTTTGAGGGCTGAAAGCGATCTCAACAGATCTTGTCCTTCCTAAAGCAGTGGTCTCGAAGGTCCAATGGCTGACCGACCTGCCATTGCCCGAAGCCCTATCGAAGTATCGATCAGCCCATCGCAACTCAATGCAATTTTGAAATCTCATCGAGAGTTGCATGAGGTAGTTATAAAGCTTACTGAGATTATTCAAGATCCGTCAAGATCAGCGTCCTACCAGTCATCTCCCCGCCAAGACAAGCGAGACGTCGACTTGCAAAATGAGAATCCTCAGCCGGATGCTTCGAAGGCAAGCCACTCATATGCTAGGCTATCTAGTACCCGGGATAGTCTCCGATATGGATTGATCAAGGAAACTCAAGAAGTCAACAAATCCAAATCAGGCCAGTCTGTCCTTAAGTCAAGTAATATCTGTCCGGTACCTGCTCTCAAGCAATCAAATTTCCAAGTAAGAGACGGTACGTTTAGCCGCCAGAATAAATTGTCAGAATCAAGAGACTTTCCATTCACTTGGGTTGATTTGCATTGTCAAACACGTAGTTAGCTTCCTGCTACTCGGGGACATACCAGAAGTCTATATAATCTGTAATGGTCGAATGCTAAGTCTTATCCCTCTAGTTGCTTCCGGGAGAAATTTCGAATTAGGGAATGCGAGAGCAAGAAAGGAATATGATAGGAAGAAGGAGCAGAGCAAAGCCTTATATGCTCGTGTAGTGTCATCGTATTTGGCAGCGGAGTACGACTTCCAATGTAAGTTTCAAGTGTGAGCTCTTCTCCCTCATCTCTGCCGCTGACTGACAACTTCAAGACAAATTTTTTCCGGATCGAATGTATTCCGATCCCCACTCCCTGTCGCAAACCGTAGGATTGGATCCTTGGGATTGGACTGAGAAAGTTCCGAAACCCACCGACGATGATGCTTACAATGCGTACTACCAGCTATTTCATGGGCAAAGGCTTTATCAAAGTGTCCTGGCCCGAAGGTCGGAGCTCATGGAAGCCCTATTCCCCCTGAGGACTACCCACATACTGCAGTCCATGTCATGGCCCGAGCTCGAGTACTCTTACGGCCTTCATCTCAAGGACATCGTCAATCGTTGTGGTCTCGCGAAAAGAGATAATGCCATTGGATTCGTCGACAGTGATGTGACATCCATACTCCTTGAAGTAGGCAGGTTCTTCACGGAGCTCGACTACTCGAATCGACCCAAGGATTTTCAGAGAGGAATCTATTTAGACGCCGTTGGACCGTATGTAAGCGAGAATTGGTCCCAAGAAACGCGCAAGAAGTTCACTTTGAACGAACTCCACCGGCGATGTTACAACAATGGACTTTTCAAAGATTGGGAAGGCAATAAAATTCTTAGGATCTCATTTGATCCGAGACAGGGCGAAAGGGGCACTGGTACCACTGACCGTCAAGCAGAGATCTTGTATATCCTAGAAACCATCTTCTCTATTAACAAAGCTAGGCGGAGAGGATGGCCGTTGCGCCGGCCTCTAGATCAGACCGAAGGCGAAGAGTTCATCCTCGACTTCCTCAGAAAATTCGATGTTCCAGACTGTGAAGATGGCCTAGAGCAAACAAGCGACCAGGTGTTCACACCTCGAGATCTTAACCTAAAGACGCTAAAGCGCCTTGGTGGTCTCAGAGTTGAGTGGACCGACTGTATCAAAGACCATTTGAGGCTTTCAATGGCTTCGAGAACGATCACGCTATTCTGGGATGTCAGTCTGCTCGATCAGTCATTGTTATTCTGGTATAACCTTCCGTCCCTGAACAACATGGGGGACGAATTGGACTCCTCGCCTCCCCACCGGGAGAATGAATCCAGCTCCCATGTCTTATACGAGCTCAGAAGTACATACCGGCTGCTCTTTCACAACACGGAAGCTGACCAATTTGTGACCACCGAGACGTGCGCTGTCAGGAAAAATAGCAGTTATCTTGGTATCAGAATTCATGACCTGCGGATCGATCTGAATAGAACCCGTGCTCGCAGAGTTCTCAAGCATCTCCTGAATGCGCCACTACCTAGCAAAATAGCTCGCGACAACGCAGACGACACTTATCTCCACCAACCGCACCGAGTAAGATGGTGGGCCCTTGACCGAGTCCTCAAATTCTTTGCAAACCTCCATACCAACCCATCTCCCAAGAACACCATTTCCGCATTCCTCGCCACTGGCCCACCGTATCCTCTCGACCTGTGCTGGCACCTTGAAAATATCTTAACTCCCTACCCCCAGCTCCTCGGTGAAAGCGAGACCATGCGCTCATTCACCCATTTCCCTCGTTTCGGCACCCGTCTGCGCCAACTTAAGTTCTATATGGATAATCAGAAACCCAGTGGCTGGTACCAGATGTGGAAGGATAAGAGAGATCGAGCCCAGCATGTTACATTTTGGGCTGTGCTCATTTTCGGCTCGGTTAGTATTGTACTGGCTTTGTTCAGCGTGGCCGTTAGTAGTGCACAGACTGTGGCGGCTTTTAGGTCAATCAGAGGTGGTGGGTGATCATATCGTTTCCTATAGAAATTTGCCATCCAATTTTCGTTCTTTCTTGTTTTGGATTCTTGCATTGTGCGCTATGTTGTAGATGATACATCGCTTCGATGATTTCCCTGGTTGCTGCGAGAATCAGAGGGAAAACCAACCCAACACTACGATTTTCCTTTCTCTTTCTAGAATGCAGTTCTACTCCGCAAAGCTTGTACTTATACAGTATTTCTAAGGGAAACATAAAACATAAGGGATTTCCTTCGTTGTTGAATAATAAATAAACCAAGGAACAAGAAGATTACAAGATTGGTACATTGATATATCTGTACTTCTCCGGCTCGTTTCTCGTCGCCCAGTTTTTTTCCAAGGCTTCATGGAAGGCTATCTGTCCATATTGGTAATTCTTTCGGAAGCTGTCGCTAATGCACCGGTACCTCTGCTCGGAAGGGAAACTTCTTCACGTTGGTATTCATGAGCTCTGTCTTCAGAGCCAAGTGGAGAGAAATTGGTATTTTCTTCCTTAGGAAAAGCTCCGGACCAGTCCTTTGCTGAGCGTGAAACCTTTGTCTGATATGCCTCCAGCATCTTCTGCTGAGTGCAAAAATCTTTCCACTTGTCCAATACCTCTATTATCAGCACAGTCGGATTCGTTGCTGGGGGCTTCTGCTCGTGTGAGGGTGGTTCCTTGCATTTGTTAGGTCGTAGATTGCTGTCTCGCGGCACATCGTCATCCGGCGCGTGTTTTTCTGAGCTGAAAGAAACCTTTAGTGTATAAAGAATCTCCCTAAGAATTGAAGCCTATGCGTATACCATCCATACGGATCCTTCCTACGTCCTCATCAACTTACATAGCCCTGCAAAGGAGTTGCCAAAGACCGTTGCACTTTTGATGGGGATTGTGTCCGCGTCAATAACTTGAAGGAAAAGTCACGGCGACTAATTCCCCCTTGGCCTTGGGCCTGCCTCAATTATGCCCGAACAATCTCCGGGTGCTTGAAAAACGCCTTACAAGTTGTACTCGTCCGAACAAAGCCCGTGATAGTGACAAGCAGGCGGTACTCTTGATCGTACCAGAGCTACAGTCTTGCTTACAAGGCTATTCTCAGATATAGGGCCCGTTGAAAACCAACGGTTTGGATCAAGCGTATTGTACATCGTATCGTCGTTGCCAGCGTACTGGGCGCCAGTATTGATTTGCAAAGACTTATTATCCCGACCGCTTGCGAATCCCCCAAAAAAGAGCCCTTGTCACATAAGAGGAGTAACCATGCGCTTTTTGAGATACTAGAGCCGTAGCAAAGCACTTACTCGAAAGGCACACAGAGGGCAGACGCCTTTGATGGAACAGCAAATCTTCGCAAACACTGATTCCATTTGAGTTGGGCTGAGTGAAAATTCATTCATTTAGTGAGCCGACTTCGCAATCGTCGGAGTCTGTTGCGTCTTTGAGAAAGCCATTCTCCTTTTGCCCACCAGCACTAGCACCAGAGACCCTTCCCTCCTCACCTCCTCCAGATGAACTTCGGCCTTCTTCACTTGCACATTCGACGTCCTCGTCATGATCGTGCCTAGAAAGCCAGTTCGAGATCTTCCTCTGCCCAAGACCTGAGCCAGAGGGTTGGCTCATGGCACTATGTAGAACTGTTCATGGGTCTCTTTTCATGAGCCACAAAATCAGTACCAATCACCATTCCTCTATCACTCGCCACCCCCGGGCCACTGCCATGCCTAGGTTGCCGTGCATGCATGGTTTTCAGACCCATTACACCCTAGGGAGATAGGAGCACCATGTCACGGACTCGAGGCAGCCTTGTAGGCTTATGCAGTCTAGTTAGCTGTGCAGCGCCGGTGGCCTCATGGAGAATAGTCGCTGAGAAATCGACTTCCCAATTACACTCATCGTGTTCAAAACAGCAAAGGTCGCCTCCCTCGATACTCACTAATTCTTTGCTTCGCGGAACTGCTTCAATTTAGGGCTAGGCAACGCAACCGGAATTGGACATTGGTAGTAGCCTCAACCCAGCATTAGAGTTTCTTGTTCTTGCATCTCCTTTGGACCGTGACTTTCCTTGGAAGTGTGTATGCGGGGTTGGTCTTTGCAATGTCTTCGCTAGCCAAGTCATTCTGTCTTAATATGTTTGCCCTTCTTGTTGCTTTTCTGGTATCTGGCTTCAATGGCAATCTGAACGACTAACCATGCTTGAAACATCCCGGCAATGACGGCCATTAAGATTGCAAATGCTGTTGAGGCCCATCAGTAGAGGAAAGGAGCGGCTATTAAACAGCTGGTAGAGATGATGATCGAACCCCAGGCCGCCAACTTATTTGAGCCACAAAGTATGTTATTTTGCAACAAGGAAATGGCTAGTGTCATGAGGGAAAGAAAAGACGTCAAGCATGTCTAAAGCAGAAACCAAAAATCGGCTTCATCCGTCTTACCGGGGTCCGGCTTTGAATATTTCCATCCCTGCGCAAAAAGGGGCAAAGATCCAATGCCGGAGAATATCACTGTTGCCCACATCATAAAGGATGTACAGTCCATCGAGTCTCGCCTCGTTACAGAAAGGCCGATCTGTTCAGCTATTCTGGGCCACGAAAGGGTTTTGCGTGCAAATGCATAATTAGACCTTATAGACTTTAGACTATAGAATATATTATCTAGTATAGTATATCTATCCCTAATTAACTTCTTCTATCTATTGTAAAGTAAATTACGTTTTATCGCGGCTTTAAGTAGTATTTTTAGGGGCTAAAGGGTAGCCTTGAGTTACTTAAATTAGGTTTAGATAATATTATTTAGAGTAAGTACTATATTTGCATTGTTCATCATCATCTTATAAATCTGTTATTGAAATAGACTACTTTTGATACCGAACATGTTCCTCGTGTCGGCCTTCACTATTGCAGAGTTGAAGATCTGTCCTTGGATATCGCTCCTTAGTGAAGTGAATTTGTATCTTTAATTTCAATACTCCTAGATAATACTCTCTCCTAGATTTGATATATCATAGGAGCTATGCTTTCTCAGGCTCAACGTCCCAAGAGATATACTCCCCTAAGAGGAAAGCTCGCTCAGGCAGTATCTCCTGGTATTGATTGGTTCAGAGGAGAATATTGCCAGGAGCTACGTTGTCCTAGATGTAACGTCAAAGAAGCTGTTCATTCCCAAAAGCTCTGCATCCCCTCTTGGATAAAATATATTTTTAAAAACAAGGTTTATGATTTCTACTAATTCAACGGTAGAGTCGAATTAGATCGAGCTCCTTTATGAGATCATGCGTGTAGATAAGATGGAAAAGGTTTGTACGGAAGAGTTTAGGCTTTCCTTGACCTGCAGTCTCAGTTCCTCGGCTGAGATGCTATTTTTCTAACATCAGCGTCATCTTGCTCGCTGGTCCTCATAGCCTCCTGCAATGCACCACTTTTGGTTCTGTTCTAGCCTGTCCGCAAATACCGTACAACCGTCGTTGCGATGGAAGCTGTCGACTTGTTCCTTGTTAACGTTCACATTGGTCTCAAGGCGCACCCACAGCCTGCGTAATACCTCTACCCATCTTATGTTGCCTGCCAGTATACCGTCGTCTTTATCCCGGACTAACAGTCCGACCTGCCATTTCCCACGCGTACTATCTTCCGACAAGATGATTGAAGGCCTAGTTAGTTTCTTAGCGCATATTTCAGCTTCATAGAAAGTCTCCCAGTCCTTGTCTTTCATATCTGTCGTAATCTTATACCATTTGTGCATGCTTTGCTGCACGCAGATCCAGAATATGGACCGGGAAACGGGCGTGCTGGGACAGTTGAGGAGGAGCCCAGGAAAACGCACCAGCAGGCCGTCTTTCATTATGGGCGATTCTGGGTTCAAAGGTCGAAATATGGGATAGGAGCGGTCTTGCTTGCTTAGCCAGGATCTTGGAGCCCAGCCGAACTCTTTGGTCTCAGGTAAATTATGATCCCTCAGATGTGGCCCCGGAAGAAATATAATGCCAGAAGGAACTCCGAACCCTGGTGTCTTTGACAGAAGATCGAGAAACCTCACCATGCGCCTCACTGCAAGGTCAGTCTTGTCCATGCTTTGCTGTCCAGGAAGAGTGCTAATTGCTTCTATAGCAGCGACATCT
Organism: Cladonia squamosa; assembly: GCA_947623385.2. Lineage (NCBI taxonomy): Eukaryota > Fungi > Ascomycota > Lecanoromycetes > Lecanorales > Cladoniaceae > Cladonia > Cladonia squamosa. The sequence continues at coordinate 12,241 of OX392392.1, read as the reverse complement.
AGCCCGAGTATGCAGGCGAGAATTACGGTTTCGTCTTCAGGCTGTGAGAGCGTCCGAAACTGCACGGCTTCCCAAGCTAGTTGGATAGGGTTAGTTTTCGTCTTGCCTTCCCGAACATGTATTCGTAGTTGCCATATTGCCGAACTAAAAGGGTGCCCAGCCTCCCACACATGATACTGTTCATGTTCTGGATCTTTTCTAGCTACTTCACGGGCTGCGATGATCTCATTGAGGCTGACGATACCGTCATGAAGCTGTACATATATCTCCTTGGCGAGGATAGCCTCCAGCATTGTCCACATCCGTCGTGAGTACTCGCTAGCTCGGATTCTCATGTTCAGCTCGATCATATTTTGTATCTTCTTCTCCTTCTGAAGGTTCGAGTCCCAGATTACAACTCCTTGTGCGTTTGAGAATATGCACTTAAGCTGATTGATCGCAGCTCCTCTAACATCCGGAGATCTGGGCATACAGAGAACGTCGATCCAAAAAGGAATGTTCCCCTCATGTTTCCTTGCTCGGAGTCCGGCACTGAAAAGCTTGTTCATCGTCTGCTGCGCAAAGTCTACCTGACATAGAAGCATACGGCGGTCATTTCCTCCACGACTATCTCTTCCGCAGTCAACAATGCCTTGTGACCAAGTGTGAGAAATAGCTCCGAAAGTCGGTAGGTTTCCGGCTCTCTCCAAGTCATAAGCTTCTACTTCCGGCTGCTCTTGCCCGAATCTAAGAGTTACCATTGGAATCTTTCCGCTTCGGATGATGGTGCACAGCATTTTCTCAGAAATGTCGCAATATCTGGGACTTTTAGGACTTTTGCACATCATGTGCGCCTCTCCCAAGGGAGCGGCTGCGGCCACTTCAGCCAAACAAGCTTTTGCATTGCATTGCCCATGGTTCCCTGATGTCCGCGGCGGCTTCATGTGGCTCCTGTAGTAGACAATGATGTTCCCACCACTGGTGGTCTCAATCCTTCGGACTTGAGTGGGACACCAATTGTTCTCCAGCAATAGATCTCTGGTATACTTGCTGTAACCCCAACTAAGTTCTTCGGTATTCCGAGGGTTCCAGAAACTGTCACGATCTCTAAGAGGAAGTTGATAAGCCGGTCGCTCCTGTTGAACGATCTCTCCAAGGATTGCAAAAGAAAGTGTAAGTGTTGAAGGTATAAGCGTATGTGGGGGTTGCAGCACTTCTTTAAGAAAAGTAGTATCTGTATCCTGTTGTCGATCCATTCTTTCGAGGGAAAGGTGTTTCGAAACGAATCTTCTTGCGTAATCAATGGCAATAGAAGTCCTCCAGTACTGTTCCTTGTATCTATAGGGGTCGCTCGTGGCTAGCCGTTGTTCATCGATATGCCATCTCCTGAGCAGCTCTTTGAGTGGCAATGTATGCAGACTGTGGTCTGAAGATTTAAAGAAGTCATCAGTCATCACAGAATTTCCCAGCACTTGTGCTAGAAAGCAAAAGAAAAGCCACTTCTGAAGAAAGGCACATGCAGATTTCTCGTCGGTGGTTTTCGGAAGCCCTTTTTCGACGAGAGTCAAAATGTCTACTTGAATTTCCTCGCTTGGAAGATTGAAGAATTGCTCCGGATTGTAGCAGATACTCATTGGCACGTAGAAACCGACATTGGCGTGCGCATCGGCGTCTATGGGGATCGGCAGGTAGTCCATCCCTGAGAACGTCCAGGATATCAATTAGGTCTCAAAGCTATCAAGATGGAAGACTCGCTGAGGATGTTAGATGCAAATGAATGAAGATGACTGCGATATTGATCAGATGATACAGGTCAAGGTCTAATCCTGATTACACCCCTACAACACGCCACATATGCAGGGTGATTCCTCCACACCGAGTCGTTCGAGCCTGACCGCAGTGCGACGCCTTGCATGGGCTTATCAGAAAACACGTATGTCCGTATGTCCATATGAATGCTGGGAGGTGACAAGCGTACCCATATGATACCCCTGCATGAAGATAAAGACGCCCTGTTTGTTCAGAGAACACCAGAGATCGACTAGAGATGACCCGTAATGAGTGGAGCCCCGCGCCCGAACTTGGGAGCCGAACATGTGTATGAGTTAGCGAGCCGGTCTTGGGCAGCAATGCGCGAATTCTGATAGGGACGTGCCTCTTGGCGCTGACGAAATCTTCCAGTCGGCCCTGATTCGCACTGTTACAATATACCTTCTCAAGTTTCTGTTCGCTCGGAAGGCTGTCAGTCTGCTGTTCGTCCAATGACATCTTTGTATCGTTGTGTCCGTAAAATTTAAAGAGGGGCGACTCGGAAGGTTGGGCACGCAGGGAGTCACGGCACTAACGCAAGGTGGATTACTAGTACATCTGCATGGCGGCTAGTTGCCCCATATGCAAGGTGGTTATGCTAGCTTCTTCTTTGAGGAAAGTTTGCTGATCTTTTTGGTAGAACGATCTACGCAGCCTCCCTCATGACCATGTGAAGTGCTCGGCTGATAGCCGCTTAGGTATTTAGAGTTGAAATGACAGACTTCTTGGAGGGACGAGGCAGGGTGCTATGAGCACATTTTTCTAGCCGTAATGACTTTCTATCACGCTTTTAAACCGACCTGATCCTGCTGTTCATCATTTCCAGAGAGCTCTTCAAGCCAAGGAGCCTTTCCACACCATCTCCAATATGTCTACATTGAGTCAAAGTTCTTCTGTGCCCTCAGGAGTCTCCGTCAAATGCGGACCTTCTTCCGAGCAGTGGAAACAAACCCGCGCCATCATCGAGGATCTCTATCCTCATATGCCGTTGAAAGATGTGAGCCAATTTATGAAGACCCACTACGACTTTGTAGCAACGTAAGTATTGGTATCTGATCTTCTCTCAGCGTTTATCAACCTCCTAAAGCAAAACCTACTCTCTTATTACTTCCCATCGCTCGCTAATTTCCTCACCAGTCACCGTATGTATGAAAAAAGATTTCGGAAGTGGGACCTATCAAAGAACCCCAGAAAGCGACGGACAGCAAGTACTCACCGAGAGCTTTCAGACGGAAATGATGCCGAGAACTCAAAACCAGCTCAACATCCTAGACACGGCTCCTTATCCGTAGCAAACAGAGGAAAGATCTCCTTTTCGATTCCCCCTTGTTCTGAACATACCAGGCTTGACCACGGCTGGGCCATCAACCTCTGCGACTCAGATTATGTATCAAGTGGCCATGATATTGCCTCAACATCCTCGGAGCTTGAACCCTCGCATGTTATGTCGCTTGAGCAATCTGGTCTGTCAGAAGATTCCTCCTATAAGATGATCGAGCACCACAGCGAGACGTGGTCAAAAACTAGGTCGTCTAGCCCCACAAAGAGCCAGCATGACGATTTGCCTCCATTCATACTTTTCAATCCGGAGAAAACCGAAGCCTTTGGAGGAGTGAATCTAGAGTTAGTCCTCAAGAGCGTCCAATCTTACCTATCTCACCTGGACTTGGTGAAGGTCAATCCCACTGTTCCCTCCGACGAATTGAGACTGGTGAACGCAAACTATTTCTGGGACCAGCTCTCTTACGGCATCTACCTCTTCAAAGTCTCATCGAACGAGCTAGCATGGAATGCTCTTCGCGACGCATGTGACCGAGCAGGCACGGCCATCCAATGGGAAGATGCGAGGGGGATCGGGAAACTCCTGACCACGCTCTCTCCAGTGAATACTGCTGTCTGCCCAGAGATACGGCAAAAGCTACTGGAGTTCATACGTGGTATGGCTAAGTATAAGTTAGGGTCGTCTCACCCTTTCACAATCATCTGTCAACAGCTCAGTCATGATCAGAAACCGCGAGAGGTTTCGGAAAGGGTTCTTCGATTTATGCTTGATTTGTTAATTTGCCGTGAAGGGAGCAACTCTGATACAACAATTCAGATTCAAAGAATGCTTATTAAGTCTATGCGGCGAAGCAAAGACTATGATGGCGCGTTGCGACTAGCGAAGGAACTCACCAGTATGAGCAGTCAGTGTTGGGGTAACGGGCATGCAGAAACTCGTCGTGCAAGAAGAGAAGTCGAGCATGTCCTTATGGATATGGGAGAATGGGACCAGGCTCTAGCAGTGTGCCTTTCGATCATCCACGCCGACAACAGGCCATGGACTAACGCTCAGCTAGTTGAAGATGAGTGCGTAGTGTCTACCATGGAGGATCTCGCAAAGATACACGAAAACAAGGGAGATCTGAATCTAAGTATAGAATGGTTGTTGTGCGCTGCTACCAGCGAGTGGACAACCGCAACCGGTGGTGTTGCTGCCGCACACATTGTTGAGAAGCTTCTCAGTGCTTTGCGGAGAGTCGGACAAGAGGACGAAGCCGTCTTCTGGGAAGACCACTTCCGCGAGTCCTATCGATGTTACGGGCCAACCCGCATCGGGTTAGGAATAGGGACAGAGACTATACAGGCTAGGCGTAGCCTAGGGTATAACTTTAGGATTAAATATAATTAGTACTTAATTATAGTTAAATCTTTTTAAGATTAAAAAGGATTAGTATTTAATTCTACTAGATTATACTAGGGCTTAGTATAATTTAAATAAATATATAAGGGATAGTCTTCCTACTATTAGAATTTCCTTCTATATATTTAACTTATATAATAGAGAGGAGTCTATAGCTAATAAATACTTAACTTACTTAATTTAACTTATATTTAATTATACCCCTAAGGAGTTAAACCTTTTTATTATACTTTAAATACTATACTCTACTCTATTTAAAATATATACTTTTAGTTCTATTATAGGAAATTATTAACGCCCTTTTATAAAGGCTATAAAGACGGCCTAGTAAGATAACTTAAGTATTTAAGTAGTCCCTAAGAAAGGACTTAAGGTCCCTACCCCTATTAAATTCTCTAATAAAAGAGGGACTCTTAATAGCTATATATAATAAATAGAATTATATATAGTATTCTATTCTTTATTATTTATTATATTAGAAGAATAAAACTTATTCTATCTTTTCTATTTAAAAGGAGATATAGTATTAGCTCTTTTCTTTTAATTTAATAAATATATTAAACTATAAGACCCTTAATATATATTAGATAATATTACTAAGTTCTCTAATAAACGCGACTATATTAAGGAGATTCTTAAGGTCTTATTTAAGGATAATATTAAAGAATAAAAAATAAAGAGAAAGATAATCTATCTTTATTAAAAGGAGTCTGTAACTAAATATATAGCTAAGTTTTAAGCCTTATTAATAAAAATTTAGTAGAATATTATTACTAAGATAGTAGTATATTATAATAAGTTAAGTAAGGAAGTTAAGAATAAGCTAGTAAAAATACTATAGCCTTAGAATATATCTATATTTATTTAAATAACCTATACTATTAATAATAAGCTATATAAAAAAAAGATAAAAAGAAAGACTTCTAATTTAGAAAGTAGGTCTAATAAGTAAAAGAATATTTTAGTAATAAACTAAAAACCTCCCTATAAGGCTAAAAAGGGAAAGAAGACTAGGGACTTATTATAAGTAGAGTATTATAACTACTATAAGAAGAGATACTATAAGAATAAATACCTATAATAAGAATAGGTAGCTATTATAGAAGGAAGGGATAGCCCCTTCTAAAAAGCTACCTAGTTTATAAATATCTTAGAACTAATTATAGTAGACTCTTAAAAGGGAGATACTTTTAAGTAAGTTAAAAAAAAAGTAGAGTATAATAGTTTATTTTAGACTATATATTATAATAACTAATACTAAACCTACTAAAGTAAGAAGAAAGGAAGTAGCTACTTTTTTAGGGAACTAAGAGAATATTTAAAAGATAAGTTTTAGATAGTAGTTATAAATAAGGAGGTATATAACTCCTTAAATTAAGAGTAGGCTAAACAACTATTTTTAAATAAAGCTTTAGATAGTAAAATTTCACTTTTTAAGAAATTAGATAATAATTTAGAAAAGTTATAAGTATAATACTATATTATAGTCTAAATTTAAAAGGAGATAGTTAATATCTAGGAGTAATAAATATATTATATAGAAGAATAGATAATAAATCTCTATTATAAATTAGAAAGAATAAAGAAATAGGTAATTAAAGTATTTATAAAATAATCTATAAATATATTAGTTAAGTTGCTAAATATATATAAAATAACTCTATTACTAAATAATATATAGAAACTAGTACTAATAGAAAAGTTTAAAGAAATCTTTAAAATAGTAGCTAGAGAGATTACTTATAATAAGATAGATAAGCTAGTAATTATTAAGATACTAGTTACTACTAAAATCTAATAGATATTAAGAGGGGATAGTTATATAGACCTATTAAATATAGTCTATATATATACCCCTAGAGGATTTAAGTTCTTAAAAGATAGATTAGTTTTATTATTAAATAAGTACCTTATATCTTAGTATATATAGGATAAGGCCTAGGTACTTATAAATAGTATTAAGGCCTTACTATTATAGGAGAAACTAATTTTAAATATTAAATTTTTAGATAGACTAGCCACCATCCTAAAATTAAATAAAAAGGAGGATTTAAAAAATTAAGAGGTCCCTTAATAAGTAGGCTAATTAATAAAATCTATTTAAAAGCTAAATAAATCGCTGCGATTAAATTATAAGGGGATATCTAATTTAGGTTTTAGATAAAGATTATAAAATACTAAATTTAAGTAATTATTAATAGTAAATTTAATAAAGATTTAATTAATTCTAACTTTATATAGAAGTATAAGATCCTAACTATATAATATATATTATATATATTAATAAACTTTAACTATTTTATAATTAGAAAGATAGATTAAATAACTAAGCCTATTAATTTATAAATAGGGAGATAATATAAGAAATATACCTTCTACTTAATATTAAAGGGAGGAGTAGATAAGATTACTCTTAAAGTCTTCTAATTATAAAAGGTTAACCTATTAATAGAATAGAATTCTAGTATATTAATATTTAAGAATAGTACTTTAAACTAAGTTTTTTAAGTATAGAACTATTTATATCCTAGTATTATTACTTAGATAGTAAAGGAAATAAAGGATAATTTTTAAAAAGAAAATATAATAGTACTATAAAGTTAAGTTACTATTATTAGTAATACTACTCATATAAAATTACCTAATAAATATATAAAATATAGAAACTTATTTTAAGAAGAAAGCCCTAATAAGGCTCTTCTTAAGTACTAATTATAGGACTATAAGATTAAGCTAATCCTAGAAAAAGAGCCTATAAAGAAGCTAATATATCTATTATTAAGAGATAAGGCAGTTGTCCTTATAGAATATATTAAAGAAAATAAAGTTAAAGATTTTATTTAGAAATTTTAATTACTAGTAAGATACCCTATCCTATTTATATTAAAGATAGATAGAGGATTAAGGCTATATATAGATTATAGAGTACTTAATAATATAATAATTAAGAATAGCTATCCTCTACCCTTAATTAGGAAGCTTTAGGATAAGCTTTAAGGGAAGAAATAGTTTATTAAGTTTAATATTCTAAAAGTATTTAACTAAATAAGGATAAAGAAAGGAGATAAATAAAAGATAGTATTCTATATTAGGTAAGGCCTATATAAGTACTTAATTATATTATTTAACCTAACTAATACCCTCGCTATATTTTAAGCGTATATTAATAATATCCTAAAAGAGTATTTAGATAAGTTTATATTAATCTATATAAATAATATTCTTATTTACTCTAATACTTTTAAAGAATATGTTAAATATATATAAAAGGTATTAAGAAAGCTTAAAAAAGCTAGTATTACGGGTTAAGGCGTGCCCTAGGGTATATAAAGTAAAAGGAACCTTTAGGAACGGTCTTATATAATTAGTTATAGTAATTATACTAGTTATAGTATTATAACTACTATACCCTAGTAGAATAAAGGCTCTACTAGTAAATATATAAGGGATAGTCTTTCTACTATTAGAAGTTTTCTTCTTTATATTTAACTTATATAATAGAGAAGAGTTTATAGTTAATAGATACTTAACTTACTTAACCTAACTTATATTTATTTATACCCCTAAGGAGTTAAACCCCCTTATTATATTTTAAATACTATACTCTACTTTATTTAGAATAAGTACTTTTAGTTCTATTATAAGAGATTATCAGCGCCCCTTTATAAAGGCTATAAAGGTAGCTTAGTAAGATAACTTAAGTATTTAAATAATTTTAGGAGGAGGACTTAAGGTCCTTACCCCTATTAAGTTCTCTAATAAGAGAGGAACTCTTAATAGTTATATATAATAGGTAGAGTTATATATAGTATTCTACTCTTTATTATTTACTAAATTAGAGAAATAGAACTTATTCTACCTTTTTTACTTAGAGGGAGATATAGTAGTAGCTCTCTTTTCTTAGCTTAATAAGTATATTAAGCTCTAGGACCCCTAATATATATTAGATAATATTATTAAATTCTCTAATAACTAAGACTATATTAAAGATATTTTTAAGGCCTTATTTAAAAATAATACTAAAGAATATAGAATAGAGAGAAAAGTAATTTATCTTTATTAAAAGGAGTTAGTAACTAAGTATATAGTAAAATTCTAGGCCTTATTAATAAAGATTTATTAGAATACTATTATTAAGATAATAGTATACTAGGCTAGACTAAATAAGAAAGTTAAGGATAAGTTAATAAGGATACTACTACTCTAAGATATATCTTTACTTATTTAAGTAACCTATACTATTAATAATAGATTATATAAAAGAAAGATAAAAAGAAAGACTTTTAACCTAGAAAGTAAGCCTAGTAAGTAGAAAAATATTTTAGTAGTAGACTAGAAACCTCCCTATAAGGCTAAAAAAGAAAAGAAGATTAGAGACTTATTATAGATAGAGTATTATAACTATTATAAGAAAGGATACTATAAAAATAAATACTTATAATAAGAATAGGTGGCTATTATAGAAGGAAGAGATAACCCTTTTTAAAAAGCTATCTAAGTTATAAATATTTTAGAACTAATTATAATAAACTCCTAAATAAAAGACACTTTTAAATAAATTAGAAAGAAGATAGAATATAATAATTTATCCTAGACTATATACTATAATAACTAATACTAAACCTATTAAAGTAAGAAGAAAGGAAGTAGTTACTTCTCTAAGAAACTAAGGGTGTGTTTAGAAGATAAGTTTTAAATAATAATTATAAATAAGAAGATATATAACTCCTTAGACTAGGAGTAGGCTAAATAACTATCTTTAAATAAAGCTTTAGGTAGTGAAGTTTTACTCTTTAAGGAATTAAATAATAATTTAGAAGAGTTATAGATATAATACTAGATTATAGTCTAAATTTAAAAAAAAATAGTAGATATCTAGAGATAAAGAATATATTATATAAAAGAGTAAATAACAGATCTCTACTATAAGTTAGAAAGGATAGAGAATTAAATAATTAAAGTATTAATAAAGCAACCTATAAATATATTAATTAAGTTATTAAATATATATAAGATAGCCCTCCTACTAAATAATATATAGAAGTTAGTATTAATAGAAAAATTTAAGAGAATTTTTAAATTAGTAGTTAAGAAGATTACTTATAATAAGATAGATAAACTAATAACTATTAGGATATTAGTTATTACTAAAGTTAAATAGATATTATAAGGGGATAGCTATATAGACTCGCTAAATATAGTCTATATATACACCCCTAAGGGATTAAGGTTCTTAAAAGATAGATTAATCCTTCTCCTAAATAGGTATTTAGTATTATAGGAAATAAGAAATTAAGCTAGAGAATTAGCTAATACTATAATTAAGATTCCCTTATAAATATACTAAATACTAGATTTTAAGTTTCTTAACGGGCCCTCCTCCATCCTAGAATTAAATAGAGAGGGGGAAGATTTAAAAAACTAAAGGGTCTCTTAATAAGTAGGCTAATTAGTAAGACCTACTTAAAAGCTAAATAGATTATTATAATTAGATTATAAAAAAACATCTAATTTAGGTTTTAAGTAAAGATTATAGGATATTAAATCTAAATAATTATTAATAGTAGATTTAGTAAGAATCTAATTAATTCTAACTTTATATAGAAGCATAAAATCCTAACTATATAATATATATTATATATATTAATAAACTTTAACTACTTTATAATTAGGAAGATAGATTAAATAACTAAACCTATTAGTTTATAAATAAGGAGATAATATAAGAAGCATAGCTTCTACTTAATATTAAGAGAAGGAGTAGATAAAATTACTCTAAAAGCCTCCTAATTATAAAAAGTTAACCTATTAATAGGATAGAACTCTAATATACTAATATTTAAGAATAGTATTCTAAACTAAGTTTTTTAAATATAGAAGTATTTATATCCTAATATTATTATATAAATAATAGAGGAAATAAAGGACGATTTCTAAGAAGAAAATATAATAGTACTATAAAGTTAAGTTACTATTATTAGTAATACTACTTATATAAAATTACCTAATAAATACGTGAAATATAGAAACTTATTTTAAGAAGAGAGCTCTAATAAGGCTCTTCCTAAGTACTAACTATAAGACTATAAGATTAAATTAATTCTAGGAAAAAAATCTATAAAGAAGTTAATATATTTACTATTAAAAGATAAAATAGTCGCCCTTATAGAATATATTAAGAAAAATAAAGTTAAAGGCTTTATCTAGAAATCCTAGTTACTAATAGGATATCCTATCCTATTTATACTAAAGGTAAATAGAGGATTAAGGTTATATATAGATTATAAAGTACTTAATAATATTATAATTAAGAATAGCTACCCTCTACCCTTAATTAGGGAGCTTTAAGATAAGCTTTAAGGGAAGAAGTAGTTTATTAAATTTAATATTTTAAGAGCATTCAACCAAATAAGGATAAAAAAGGGAGATGAGTAGAAGATAGTATTCTATATAAAATAAGGCCTATATAAGTATCTTATTATACTATTTAGTCTAACTAATACCCCTACTATATTTTAGGTATATATTAACAATATCTTAAAAGAGTATCTAAATAAGTTTATATTAGTCTATATAAATAATATTCTTATTTACTCTAATACTTTTAAAGAACACGTTAAGCATATATAAAAAATACTAAAAAAACTTAAAGAAGCTAGCTTATAATTTAAGATAACAAAATATAAATTCTACTAGAAAAGGATAAAATTTTTAGACTTTATTATCTTAAATAAAGGGATTAAGATAGATCCTAATAAAGTTAAGAGTATAGTTAAGTAGCTTATACTAACTAATAAGAAAGAGGTCTAGTCTTTTCTTAGATTTATAAACTTCTATTAAAGATTTATTAAGAATTATAGTAAGACTATAGAACCTCTAATAAGCTTAATATATAATAAAGTACTATTTATATAGGGAAAGAAAGTAGAAGCTTTTTTTTAAACTTTAAAAAAGTAGTTTACTTTAGGTTCTATATTTTATTAGTTTAACCTAGAATTTCCTATTAAAGTTTATACTAATATCTTAGATAGCGTACTAGGAGTAATAATAAGTTAGCTTATATAAACTAATACTAGTATTATTAAAAGGGGGAGGGAATATTAGCACCCTATTATATTCTATAGTAGGAAGTTATAAGATGCTAAGTCTAAATATCTAATATATAATAAGGAATTACTTACTATAGTAGATATATTTTATATATAGAAAGTCTATCTAAAAGGAACTAAGTATTAGATTTAGATTTTATTAGATTATAAGAACTTAATATACTTCCTATTAATAAAGGAGCTAAATAGACATCTAGCTTATTAATATAAGGAGTTAATAATATTTAATTTCTAAATTAAATATATTAAGGGTAGTAAGAATAATACTATAAATATACTTAGTAGAAGAGCTAATTATATAGAGAATATCTAGTAAAGTTCTAAAGCTATATTAATATAAGATAAAGATAGATTATTATAACTAAATAGAGTAGGACTCTATATTATAATAACTATAATAGTAGAAACTAAAGAACTTACTTAGTGAGTATTAGTAGATTTGTAGAAAGATAAAGTAGTAGTTAAAATTCTTAAAGATATTAATAGCTATAATAGGTTTAGTAAAATAGATTTAAGACTCCTTTTATTTAGGGTTAGGGTTAGGGTTAGGGTTAGGGTTAGGGTTAGGGTTAGGGTTAGGGTTAGGGTTAGGGTTAGGGTTAGGGTTAGGGTTAGGGTTAGGGTTAGGGTTAGGTAGTACTCTGCGTTGATACCACTGCTT